>ML119719.1:0-235849 GCA_003788565.2 Ascobolus immersus RN42 | reverse complement strand
CTCTCGCTTAGTTAGCTCGTCACCTCGTCAATTCACACTGCGTTCTGTCTCTACCTCGATTCTCTCGTGTTCTCACTCCGTGTCGCTCTTTATCATATAGTACAGAATTGCCTGTAATTTATTGCTGAAAAAACAACTGTGAAATCAATCAAAATGTCTGAATGAGCGTAATAACAGTATTGTGTTCCGCTGTTGGCTTCACCGGATCCGCTAAAGGCTTCACCATATCCGCTGACCTTCAAATTGGACGGAACGCTTTGAAATCCGGTGACAACTTTGAAATCCGCTGAGCAGTTACGCCGTATTTCAACTTTTTTGCTGATGAACGCCACATACGTGCAGTGTAGGCAACGGGCCGGCTGGGCCAGCCCACGGTATTTCCCAGGACGGCCTATGGTCTTGGGCCCGGCTTCCACCCTTGTTCAGGCCGGCCCACAGCTTTGCATCCAAGGCCCAGGCCCACCCCAAAAAGACCAGCCCGGCCCACAAGGCCCACTCATATTTGGGGGAGGAAAATCAGTAGATTCTAAACGTACTTAGCAGATTCTACTTCTATAAACCCAAGAGTTAAACTATAACCTTTACTCGCTGTCTGTATCTGAATCTACTTGGAAGAGATCCTCGCAATCAGACTTCGTAACTGGAACATCTTCTTCAAGCTTGTCCAGCTCACGGTCGAAATCAGCCAAGGCAATATCTGTTCCACTTATCCGTATCTCAAAATCAGAATCCTTCTGCCATGACTTAAGACACTCTGTCTGATCAATGACATCAGTATCTAATCTGTTCCGTCGATTCGTGATAAGCATCGCAGCACTACTGAAAACCCGTTCAGGCTCATCTGACATTGGAGGAGCGCTGAGACAGTCAAAAGCCATCAGTGCTAGGCGCTTTCTACCTTCAGGCTCGAGTGATGACGTTAAAATCCCATACCAATAATTAAAGACAGTATAACCCTCATCACGAAAGATTTCCCGTGGTTCCCGCTGGAATGCATCAAATGCATCTTCTTCCACAGTAGTTGATGCTCGCTCAAGACGAATACGTTTAGCATCGCGAGCCCTCCAATCACCACATGCCTCAATTTCTTCTTCATCAATTTGTGATTGAGCCTGAGTATCCCCTCTTACTGTACCTGGCGCGTGCGCTACAGTCTGATAGTGAGAGGGTAAAGTCATATCTTTATACTTCTCATCCCAGAGCTGTCGTGATTTCGTGCGTGCCATTTCTAACCAATCTGGACGTGTACGCCAAGCAGTATCCAAATATGCCAATTTCATCTCAGGGTGCAATGCTATAGCAGCATAGTGTACGGAAGATACATCAAGAAGTTGATAGTATTCCCTTAATTTGTTCCATCCATTGTTGATCATGGCAATTAGCATATCATCGTCATGATACCTACGGCTCATTGCCTCATAACGGTTAAAGATATCATCCATTGCTGGGATGATCTCTGAAACAAGAGCTCTTGCATGATGCCCTTGCAACCAGAGAGTACAGTTCCGCATTGGCTTTAAAATCGATTTAATAATACCAAGAGTTCTCCAGTCATTGTCTGTAAGCTCATCATATTCCAAATTCTCAATACCCTCAGAAATTGGCTGGCGGGCAGCTTGACCTCTTCCAGATCGACTTCCAGACCGGGTTCCACCATGCTGATCACGTAGACTACCACGTCTCCCAGATGAAATGTTACTTGATATAACAGTATGCCGCTGAGGATGATTTCGTCGATACATGGTAATTTCCTCATCAATATATCGATCAATCGCTGGCCTCAACTGCAAAGCAAGCTCCAAAGAGTCAAAGTCTGAACACCATCGTGTAGAGCAGCCAATAGATGGTATACGAGAGACCTCATCAGGGAGTGCCATCTCCATTGCCTTCTCAAACTTCTCAACCCGCTGTGGAGAACGTCTGATATGAACTAAGACATTATGAAGTTTGCCCATAGGGCCTTTCGTTCTCCATTGAATCATAGATGCAATCTCATCTGCGAGATGTATGCTGTTTCTCTCGGACTCATCCTCTCCAACCTCACGAGCAAATGCCTCTGCATCTAACCCCCAAAGAAATGCTTGACATGACAAATTTATGACATGACCGAAGCAGCGTAAGCGGTGCTGCTGAACGTCATAATCAATGCCATGTTCTGCCAAACGAGATGCAAGAAATGCAATAGCAGAATCATTGTTGCTGGCATTATCAACCGTAACAAATCCAAGCTTCTCCAGGACTCCAAACTCCTCCAAAACCTGACACACGATAGCACCTTGATTCTCTCCGGTATGCCTCCCAAAAATGCGTCGCAAAGCCAATAAAGCTGTTTTTCTATCCCCATTTGAAGTAATCCAATGAGCAACAACTGCAATAATAGCACGACGGTTTGGAGAAGTCCAAAGATCAAAACTTGCATGCACTCTTCCAATTGACTCTGCCAATGACTTCTCCACCAAGCATTTAGACTCCTTAAACAAACCCGAAACCCAGTTGGCGATAGTATGGTGACTTCGTGGCAAGCTTTGAAGAAGTTGGGTACGGTTTGGCTTGGTGTATGTGATGTAGTGTAGAATTGACCGGAACTCTCTCTCTTCTGTAACAGTAAAAGGCTCATCCCGTCTAACAATCCATTGAATCAACTTTGCACGAAGAACCCTTGGATGAAATCGCACAACTCTTTTCGATTTCGAAGCAACCTTGAACTGAAGAGTCTGCTGGCCAGGTGGAAGTTTCCGTTTGCGTTTCTCTGGCGGTATCAACAGTCCATCCCTTCCAATATAATACTCCTCCTCCAAATGATCCAGTGGACCCCTTGTGCTACTATTCGTATAGGTAACAGTCTTGTCAGTGCATCGGTTGCACATCCATCGATGCTCTTGCCTTGCCTCATCCCAGTACTCGTGTCCATTCTCTGGCCTGTAGATGATACTAAGCCGGTTCTTGCTTTGCCCTTCAAACAAAGACTGAAGCTGAACTGAAGTAGGAGCACTTGACGAGCGGGTAGCAGTAGGGCGAGCTCCAGATCCCGGCGGAATCTGTAGAGCTTGGGTATTGGATGGATCCTGGACTGGTTCGGTGGAAGTGTTCATCTTAGTAGTATTAGTAGACTGAAATCGAAACTAAGACAGTAATACTTACCTTTGAATTAACTTGGATGTACCTTATGTCGAAACTATGCTGAGCACTGAAATCGTCGTCTTAAAACCTATACTATCATAGAATTAGCAAGCTGAAAGGGCAACCGCAATCGAAATATAACAGATACTTTAGTAGTGACCTTAGAGAAGTGTATACTTGTTCAGAAACGGCGGAATTTCGAAGGTTGTAGCGAGCACAAATTCATTAGAAGGTAGGTTGTAGGACTGCCGTAATATACCTTCCTTTGGGTCCCCAAACATGTATTATAATGACATCTTCAACCCGGAAAATACTGGAGATGCAGGCCGTCTGGGCCCGGAAATCAAAGGCCCACAGCCCACCACATAACATTTTTTCCGAGGCCCAGCCTGGCCCATAGCAGCTCGGCCTTATTTTCGCTCGGCCCAGCCCAAGCCCACCACCTGGGGCCCAGACGGCCCATGGGCTGGCCGGCCCGTTGCCTACACTGCATACGTGCCTCACGTCAGGCTAAGCAACCATATCCCAGAAGAATTGCGAGTGGTACGCATTCCAGTAAAGTGTAGGTAAAAGTGTGACTACGAGATTTATTACAAGCCTTGAGAGAAAAGGCGTACGAATATATGGGGATGAATCTCCAACTCTCAAGATCATGAAATGCACCAAGGTGTACGTTTGTAGTTCGAATTGTCAACAATTGCAAAGGGATCTCGATCTCACGAGAAAGTATCATGCTCAGCGCTAGCAAGGCAATTCTACGTGCAGTCCACATTAGAAAGGTATTAGCCAAACGCAAGGAACCGCTACGTTGCCTCAAACCCGCCTGAGAAACTTGAATAGTCTCAAAGACCAGAATTACGCTACACATCCAAGCGAACTGCAGAAATGGACAACGCAAACGTACGCGACACACCAACCATTACAACACAATCCAATATAGCAATGGTTACAGCACGCGATCTAACAGTTATATGGGGATGAGTCTCGGAATTCAAGATGAAGTGACGTAACAAGGTGTGCGTTTCCACGTATTCTCAAAAAGAGCAAACTTTTTCCACGAGAAAGTATCATAACAACGCATGCAGCTCTAGTCCACGAGCACTACGGGAAAATAAAATGGCTACGTGTCTCAAGATAGCTTTAGAAACAGCTGCGTCGACTCGCAAAGTTATATTGATATCACGCTACGCGCGTACGGATACATTGATTAAGCGAGGCGGAGAAGTAGAAAAGGATACGATCTCCATTACAAGCCGTAAGAGAAAGGCCGAACGAGAATATTTGGATGAGTCTTAGCATTCAATATCACGTAATACAGCAAGGTGCTAATTCACTTGCATGAATTGAACAACGCGGACCAGAAGAATCCCACGAGAAAGCATCATTACAAGGCAGCTCCACTGCACAACAGGGATGTGCACAATAAATGGTTACGTGCTTCAAGACAGCTTGAGAGACAGTCTCAAAGATCAGAGCACTGACGATACGCTTTCAAGTGAACTGAAGAAGGCTGGCATACGACATTTATTGCAACTTAACAGCAGTGAGAGAAAGGCTACACGAATATACTATGGGGACGAGTCTCAGAATTCAGGTCTAAGTTACCTCAAGGTATTTTTTGCACGGATTGGCAACCCAACATGTGGCAGAGTGCTCACGAGAAAGTATCACAAAAGCCTTAAGGTAGCTCCACGTAGACTCCACATCCGGAATGTGAGCAAGAGAAAGAAAGCGTACATGAAGGAAGTGAGGAACTTGAGCGCAAGAGATGGTTACGTTCCTCAAGTCAGCCTGAGAAACGGTCGCAAAAATCAGAGCACGTCATGAATTCAAGCGAACTGAAGAAGTAAATCACTCAAACGACACGGCAACCGTTACGTTACACGACAAGCCAAAAGACTAATGATCACGACAGTCTCACGGATATATGGCGATGAATCTCAGAGTTTATGTCAAAACGGCATTTAGGTGTACGTGAGTATACATCAACACGTACACGTACTTCTCACCGAACGAGGACTGTAACGAGAAAATCTCATCATATCACGATCCATCCCAGGCGCCCCAGCACCGCAAATTTACGACTGTTACTCCCATAAGTTAAGTACTACTTCGACTTGCTCAAATTTATAAACAACAGCCGCATGTCGTTACGCATTCCAGCTTGCAGTTAAGAAGGTGGACAGTGACGCAGTAGCTGTTGCATCAAGCAGGAGAAGGGATTGGGGCACGGTTATTTGTATACTTAAGTACATGGGGATCAGTCTCGGTATTCAAGATCATGATAGACTACCCGGAACGCTGTATGTTTGCACCATTCGTATGACCCCAGCCAGACGATGATACGAGAAAGTAGCCTCGCAATCCATCCCAACTCACTGGCAGCTCAACTTAAGACTTTTTACCAAGAACCGGTCACGTACTTAAGTACTTACTTAGTAGTACTTGCTCTATGCAGGAATACAATTTTGCTCACGCAACCAAGTAGGTGAAAAATAGGTTACGAGATCCGCTACATGCTCGGCCAAATGGAAGAATCGGATGAGTCTGAAACGAATCGAGAAGTGCTACGTTGTATATTTGCACCCGCTCTCAGTGTCGACAGGAAGCGAAGGGTACTACGAGAAGATTTCAACACAATGCATTACCCTGTACATCAATAATGCCATTAGAGTAAAAGCATACACATAGCTACTAAGTAACCAGGAGCAAAGAATTGGTTATGCATTATGCTGATTCATACTTGAAGATGAAGATACAGCACCTAGTACCTCTAAATATGGTGTATGGCGCAATGCATGATACATAACCTCAGCTGCAGGCTGAGAGAGCAAGCTCCTGTAAAGCCTCGTATGTACGAGCCAGCCCTCCATTCAACTCCTTCGACCGTATGCACAGAGCTATGATCAATGGCACTGCTGTGCAAAGACGGGCAAGGAAAACATACAAGCACCGCTCAATCACGTGCGTGTGCGCCCGAAGCCAGCATAGAAGTTGTATGAGCATTTAGCAATTACAATATTAAGAAGTACCCCAGTGGGCTAAACATTGTGTGGTGAAAATTCCATGGTCGGTTTCTGGAGGTGAGTGAGGGAATATGGGAGTGGTGTACATTGTATTGGATTTGCTCATTCTGTGTCGTCGTGGTGTGTAGAATAAAAATGTGGGTCACTGTATGTCGGAGTGAATGTGTGTTACTGTATATATTCGTGGTGCTCATTTGGGTCATTTGTTTGCTCGATCATGGTTACTGGATAAATACGGTGTGCCATTTTGTGATAAAGTGGTCGACTCTGTACGGATGTATGGGTACCTGTTTTCGGGGTGGTATAGAAAGTGGCCGTGTAATACACTACAAGCTACGGGTGAGTTGGATTACAGAATGGAGTGATGGGATCGAGAGATTTATCAACTTATAATAGTCTAAACTGCCCGGTTAACCGTTCCGAATAATCTAAACCCTATCTGATTCCTCTATGCTATTTATGTGATACTTTTATAATACTCTGATCATTCTAGCGCTAAAGCCTTATAATCTTCCTTTTATTGATCGCTCCACGTTACAAAGTATGCATGTCGCAAGTTTTGTCATGTTTTGGTCGGCTGATCATCCTTGCTCCATTTTTTAAACACGGCCGTCTGCCAGCTTGACTGTCTCTGCCATGAGGCGGCGGATCCTGGTATCCGCTCCCTCCGATCTCGAGAGAGTGTTGAGGCGGATGCTACAAATCTGGGTGACGTTGTAGTATACCTTGAAAAAGTGGATATTCTTCAGCAGAGGTAGATGACCGCTGCATTTGAGAAAGGTGACTTCGACGTCGT
The DNA here is from genome assembly GCA_003788565.2 of Ascobolus immersus RN42. Lineage (NCBI taxonomy): Eukaryota > Fungi > Ascomycota > Pezizomycetes > Pezizales > Ascobolaceae > Ascobolus > Ascobolus immersus. Next base: position 228,907 of record ML119719.1, on the reverse strand, counting down.
GTCCGCTGTTGATGAGATAGATGATGTGGTCGCGTTGCGTTCCCTTGACCAGTAGATGTCCGAGGATATCCATCCCGGTTTCCTCGACAACGCCCATTATGTCGGTGAAAGTGGTCTTCTTTACCAAGAAGAGCTCTTTGGTCATGTTGATGGAGTAGTCCTGCAAAATGTTGCATTTCTCGCCTAGGTCTGGTACTCTGACGTTCCCTGAGAGTGCTGGATTTGCCGGTCGGGAGTAAACCTGATCAACTATCGATCGCGGATTAGTGATGTGTTCTGATCTGTGGCTTGTGGAAATCATGGGGTATTCGGCTCGGTGGTGACGCCTATTGGCGCCATCTTCTTTGGGAAGTAAAGGGTGTTGTGTAGCGCGAGTATAGAAAAGATGAAGGGAGAAAGAGGATAGTGACTTACAGCATGCTTCTACCTCGCCACGATGCCTGAACACACTATCGCATGAATATCTGGCGTACGAGCTCATTCTTTCATCAACAAAGGTGCCTGGCGTCTTCGAAGAGTTGGATTTGAACTTCAACGGAGGAGAACGGGGTCCTGGGTGGACATATTGGCGAAGACGATCAATCATCAGTTCCTCCTCTTGGTCTTCTTCGTCTGCCTTGTCGATTTCTGGTACGTGCGCCAATTTATCCTTAACTGTCACAGGATCCGGCCGTTGGTTCTTGACGACAGTACCTTGACATCCGACTGAATTGGTCGTGTTGCTGTGGCGCTTTCCACGTTTGTCGTAGCCAATTCCCGGGAATCGACGCTTGGGAGCGGAGTTGGCGTTGTCTCTCAGTTGTTGCTTGACCTCGTTGATGTCACGAGCTGGGTAGAGGGATGAGGATCCCAGATTCTGAAGTTTGTATCGCGAGGACCATCCATGATCTGTCTGGTTGTCCGTCTCGTGTTTTACACTTGAGTGTTCGTGTTCACTTGGGGAAGGATCCAAGTTGCCGAAATTGTAACGGGACGACCATTTCTCGGGCTTTTGAATAGGCTCTTTCTTGATTTGGGTCGATTTTGGGTTGCTGGCCGAAGCGTCAGGCTCGTCTTCTGAGTCGGTGGCGGTGAGATCGACTGTCATCATACTGCGAGTAATCCTTGCCTTGACTTCGACCTTCAGTTTGGGGCTGTGGGCAGGCTGCTGCTTCAAGGAATCTGGCATGTTGGCCTTGCTGTTTTTGTCGCCAAAACCGGAGGTGCTATTCTCATTCTTGACTCTGGTCAAACTCGCACCAATCGGGATTCTGACCGTGGTACTCTTGGTCCACTGGGTGACCTTTGGTTCTCCATCCTCGACTGAATAGATGTTGTCTCGATTGCCTGGCGGGCGGTTTGGCTTTGGTGCACTGACGGCGGCGGCCGCGGCCTTCTTATCGCCATCAACAATTGGTACTGGTCCATTGACAGGTGTCTTCGATCTGTTTCTTCGGGCATTCCGACTGCGAGATGAGGAAGGCATTGTAATGTATTCGTCTTTCGGAGAGGGAGTTGCGATGATGTGAATGGGGTATGTTTGCTTGCTTCGGAATGTTTTGAGTGTTGACACTGGAATGTGAATCTTCTATGTCCTTCCAAGTAAGGCCGTCACGTGCATTTGTAGTTCCTTCTCTTTTGGTGTTTTTGGAGCTGCAATGCATCTTCCCGTCTGATTTTTTTCTTCGTGTTTTACAGATCAAGCAAACAAACCACACTATCCGCCGTAACCTCTCTACTGTCACTTCTCTTGCCTCTTTTCTCTGCGATATTGGGTATATGTCTCGCGTTTTTGAGACCATTTTCAGAGCCATCAAAAAGCTCATTGATCGCTCTGTTCGAATTCCGGTCCGCAAGTTCGCTCGCAAATACTCTCAGTCTCAGCGCCAGCGACCCAGAAGTAAGCTTGAATCTTACCGCTTCCCGTTCATATACGCACACGAGCTCTCAAGAGGTTCAAAAATCGTCAAGCCCAAGAAAGGAGGAGCTGCATACTGCTTTCGTATCTCGCCGGCGGAGTTTGCCAAATTCAAGAAGAGGGTTTGTCGCGTCTACCCAATGCAATGCATGTTTGAATGCTGTTATTCGGATATATACTGACTTCCATCTTTGCAGGTCCGCGACCAGAATCTTCGGAGAACCAGACGCTTCAAGATAGAATACTATCCGGCCGCTAGCGCTCTTCATATCATGCCTATCCACGAAACCCATGGGTCGGCTGCCTCCATATTCGGCCATATGTGCGCTATGTGGTTCGAGCTCAATATCGAGGGTAGCATCAACTCTCCGTTTTTCCCCGGTCAATTTGCCGACAGGAGTATCAGACTCTACAACCCAGACGACCCAGACTTTGAAGGAAAGCCCCAGAGAGAGGCGGATCTTTCGTTTGGGACCATGCGCCACAAGACCAACAAGAAGTACTCTGCTGTTATGGAAGTTGGGAATAGCCAAGATTTTGCAGACGTGCAGGCTAGGTGTCATGAATGGATCTGCTGGACGAAGGGAATTGTCAACATTGCTTTAGGACTCTCGGTTACCTATGATTTGAGAGGCGACATTCGTATAGCTGCCTGGGAGACTGTTTCGACGTCTGGGAGAGATAGGAGAGATCCGCCATCACCGGTTCCGAACGACAACAAGGTCACTGTTGGACGAAAGCTTTTCGACTACACTCTTGTCGACAAGTTGGCGAAGGACAGCAAGGTGAACCCAACCGACCTCATCGCCAGGAAGAGATCCGACTGCCCGGAGTACATCAAGATACCTCTCAAGTACTTCGTCGATATCAAGAACGAGAAAGCCAGATGTGAGCGGGCTGGATGGCCGGTTTGCCCGTCATCTGTGCGTGATATGGAGGTTTCGATCGAGGTTGATTCTTTCCTCACGCGTCTTGGGAATTCAGTGAGGGATAGCAGAATCTCGCAGGAATCAAAGGCTAGTTCCAGCAAAGATTATGGTCATGAACTCCCGAAACCTTACAAGCCGTCCAAATCGACCAAAGTCAAGAAGCGCCGCGGGTTTCTGCTAGAGACACGCAGTCCATTCAGGAGTCGCTCTAATGCTACTTCCCAAGAAGGCAATTCTGATGATGACGACAATTATGTGGACAATAGCAAGTCAAAGACCGGTGGAATGCTTTCTGCTATGACCCGTATGCTCACAAGGAGTCGGTCGAAGTTGGGTCTAGGGAGGAATGACGAGCGGGGATAATGTAAGCTCATTAATGTCGATCAAGATGTACTGCAGTAAAGCTAACACACTTCTCACAGGCGTAGGCAGATTGTTACTTTTCTGGCAGTAGATACTCATCGGAGCGTATTTCTTTGGTTGCGATTGTGGTTATTCTTAAAATGCTATTCTTTGAGTTTGTGGCTAGGCCAGGTCTTTTTTATGTGGGTAGCTCGGTGTTGCTATCACTCGGATGTTGGATGTGGATGTCAAATATAAAATAAAGACTGTAATATTCTCTAAGATAATGATGTCTGTCCAAAGAAATACCGCTCGATCTAATCAACATGTCCAAACTAGCTAAAATCTATTCAAAATGTGCAATATTATCCAGGCCCAAACTTCCTCCAAAATGCGCAAATATCCATATACCATATTAGTTCCCATACCCAGACGGCCACCGAATGTCCAATAACCTGAAAAATGCGATATCCAATAACCAAAGCATAAACTTACAAAGTAAATCGAATCCTACTCTCCTCTCCAAGCTGCCTGCAGCTGAATACCAAAAAAATGCTTCCAAAAAATGACCGATCGACGAATGCCCTCGAGGCACCTTAAACCACACCATGCTGTCTGCAATACTCTAATCGAGAACCTGGTTCGAGCGCTCGGGTTCGAATATTGTTGCAATTTGAATTCGAGGGCGCAGTGTCGATGTCGCAGGTGTGGTTGAAAATTCGATTAATTATGGATATGAGTACCGGTGAGACCTCTCCATTGGTTTCTGATAGCTTCGAGGGGGAGAGCTGGTGAGATGTTCCAGTTGAAGTTGTAAGATCTTCCGCAAACTTCCCATTGGTGAGGCGTGAAAAGGGCGACTTCGTTCTTGGTTCTTGGGTAGCGTCCACGAGGAGCGGCCTTGCCTTCGACGGGGTTGATGTATGGTCTGATTGGGTCGTCGTTGCCGAGGGTGAAGTTATAAGATGCGTTAATGGCGTTCTTCAACCTGCAGAGGGTAGTTAGCATCATATCAAGGCAAGTTTGAGCGTCGAGCTTTTTTAACACTGATGAGAGAGGTATCACTTACTGATTGTTCGCCAACTTAAACAAGAATGGCTCGTTGTCGACCTTGGTTTTGACCTCCATTGTAACACCGTTTCTGGCTCTTCCATAGCGATAAGGCTTCTTCTCACGTCTGCCGTCGTATGGATTGTAGTGCGGGTGCTTGAGGGTTCGTGCGGTGTGACGGAGTGGTGGCATGGCGAAGTTATCGATCGGCGAGGGTTGCGAGAGGAAATAGAGGGAGCAGAGCAAAAGATATGGTAGTGTTTGGTAGTGTTTGGGGCAGAATTGAGGTAGCAAACTGATTCGACTCGGAGATGTTGTGGAATAGAGTATGGTGTTTGCTTGTCGGTCTTCGAAGCCGTACTTATATTCTCACGTCGGGAACCTGCATTTGGGCCCGAATTGTGAGTTTGTCTCCATTCCAGAGGACATCGCCCGCATTTGGCGTTGTGAATCTCCGTATTTCCATCCAAACACCATTTTGTCTAAAATGGGTGTTACAATTCTCAAGATACTTTACCATCTGCATGCAGCTGGAACCTGGAATGTGGTACTCTGGCACTCTGTGTCAAAGTGATGCTCATCTGGAATGTGATACTCTGTGTGAAAGTGACGACCACTTCCTAAAATTAGGCCCGGCCAGTAACTTTGGTGGGGTGCTTGGCAGAGATCTAGCGCAACCCTGCCAAAATTTGGTGATGCTCAAGCTACACCATTACCCCTCCACATCTACCGCCCCTCTTATCGTCACGACATTCGTCACGGTCGCATTTCCGCAAAACTACAGCTTTCCTAGTATGTCAACTTCCGATGCATCGTGTAGTGATTTTGGAATAATTGTGGGTTGATGGGAGTACTAATTACAATTAAACAGCAGAAGCGGTTGTGATCATGTCAGATTTCTCGACTTTACAACCTCCGGCAGAGCCTGCCCCCCGCCAACGGACGCGTCGACGAGCGAATACTCGACATGTTGCTGGTCCACTCAGTATTCCGGACACTGCATTCACGGCGACCAGGTTCAATAACCCCGTGGCACAGAATTTGGCATACAATTTGGTCAGCGACGACCCAGAACCAGAGATCTTCACAGTCTTGCCTGGCAGGCCGCCCCGACGAGGACGTTACGATAGGTACAGAGCAGCGGATGAAGAACAGCTAGTCATTCCTCCTTCATCACCTCCACGATTGAATCACCAAATTGAAGCAGAAGAGGCGAGACAACAGCAACTCCCGGAGGCAGCTTCAGCACAGGATGACCAGATCATTCCTCCTTCATCACCTCCACGGTTGAATCACCAAGATGAAGCAGAAGAGGCGAGACAACAGCAACTCCCGGAGGCAGCTTCAGCACAGGATGACCAGATCATTCCTCCTTCATCACCTCCACGGTTGAATCACCAAGATGAAGCAGAAGAGGCGAGACAACAGCAACTCCCGGAGGCAGCTTCAGCACAGGATGACCAGATCATTCCTCCTTCATCACCTCCACGGTTGAATCACCAAGATGAAGCAGAAGAGGCGAGACAACAGCAACTCCCGGAGGCAGCTTCAGCACAGGATGACCCTCTGTCCTTACCGCCATTGCCTGCTACCGGCATACACCCTTCGTCAGTCTACCGTGTACCACATATCAGCGACGAAGAATCCTGCTCAACCTCATCCACTGGCAATGATAGTAGGGACAGTTTGCAAGAAACAGCATCCGGAGGCCATTACCAGCTCCCTTCTATTACAATGCTCCCGTCTTCACCATTACTTCCGCCCGTCAAAACTCCACCATTTGATCGCGACCTGCCTTCAAGTTTAGACATTGATTCCGACCGAGAAGTGCCGGAATTGTTCGAAAATACATCTCAAGGAAATCTGTCAGAGTTTGGAAACTTATCCGATTATGGAAGTGGTTATGGGCTTTCTGATGAGGAAGTGTTCGAACGCGACTTGGATCTTCAGGATATGGTCTCTGAGTTCAGTAGAAGAACAATATCAGACGGATCAAGCGGCTTTGTCTACAAGCAAGAGCCGGACTCTGACGGCGAGGAAAATTTGCCATCCGATTGGTTAGAGGAAGGCTCCAATGAGGCAGACAATGATTCGGACTTTGATCACTTCGACGAGCATGAGTATGGGTCTGATGGATGGGATACGAGTGCCGACATAGAATCTGCCTTGCTAGAGGGCAACTTCGATGCAGAAGAGAGAGAATATATCAGGCGCCACAGAGAGCCCTCTGTCTCCAAGAAAGCTTCAAGTTCCATGCAGATGTACGATAGTGCTGCTTTTGAGGCCATACGGGATGATCCTCATTACGCACCGTACCATTCTTCGTATTACGACTCTGATTACCAACCATTGGGTGTTCGTAGCTCTGAATATACAAGCTCGCTTGAGGCGACAAGTGCACCATCCATACACCAGCTACCGTCTACACCGTGTCCAGTGTCCAGCCTGACTGCTCAAGACCTAGATAGCCTGGTCTCTCAAAGTGTCGATGTCGACGAAAAGTCTCGATATACCCGTGCCTTCGTCGAGAATAATCAGGTTCTCGCTAGTCTTCAAAGCACTGAAATTGGAAGCGATACGTTGGCGGCGTCTCATCTCCATATAAAAATCGAGCAGTCTTCTTCACTTGCAACACCAGAAGCTGAGCAGTTGGCACCACAAAGAGGACAACACATAGAGTATGGTTCTCAAGATGGATTCACTCCCCCGCCTCCTACCCGGCATGATACCCGAACTCCGCACCAAACCCATGAGATTGGTTCGAAATATCAGCCACCGTCACTCGACTTGAACCCCGATGATTTAGCACCAACACCACCATCTTCTTTTTCCTTCGGGAATGAAAACGAACTTCCACATGTCAGTGTGAGTGAAAGAAATGCAAACGACAATCCCAACGCTACATTCCGGCCAAATTTCACCGACTTTGGCTTGCGTGGTATGCAATCCCGTCTCAACGGTCCGAATGCAGAGGGTGGTAATCATTCATGGGCTGCGGCAGAACCAACAGTTTACTTGGATATCCATGGCATTGATCTTCCCAATGTCAAGCGCATGCAGATGACAGAGAAAGAGTATGCTGGGATCATAATTCATGCCACACGGCACTTTCGGGGTATGTCGAGAATGGGTGAGGAAATAATGGCAGAGTTCCTCAAGTTACAATGTGGATTAAAGCCGATCAACAACCGAACGATTGAGGGTCGCTTGAGTGAGCGGATTGGATTGAAGGTGACCAGATACGACGTATGTAAGAATGGTTGCTTCTGCTTTGCTGCCGAACCGACCAAGAATACTTGTCCCTGGTGTGGTGAGCCACGACTGAATGAAAAGAGTTCGTCCCCCCTTAGCCCCTAGTACGGTACATCTACTAACAGTTGAATTTAGAGAAGCCATGGGCTACATTTGACTATATCCATCTAATACCACGCTTGATGCTTCAGTACAGTGATCCTGCCAGAGCCAAGCTGTTCATGGAATACAGGGCGAAAGCCGAAATACTAGCCGGGCAAGAAGAGTATACTGACTTTTGGGGCGCTGAGCGACATCTGAAAATGAAGGCCGCGGGACGCTTCCAGGACGCTACGGATCTCGGATTCTTCTTTTCAACGGATGGGATTGACCTCTTCATGAACCGGTCAAAATTTAACGTTTGGCCCCTTATAATCGTGAATTTGAGTTTGCCTCCGGATATAAGGTGAGTTGGCTCAGACTTTATTGCGTTGGCTGCCTAGATTCCATCTTTCTGACGAGTTGACAGATTTACCGATGAGGAAGTGCTTCATCTCGGCATCATCCCAGGCCCTCATAACGCAAAGGATATCGACTCATTTCTGGTGCCTTTCCAGGATGAATGCCGGCTTCTCAGGATGGGTGTTCCATTTGTTTACAACGGATTTACGAAGGACCCCTTTACTCTCAGAGCGAGTACGACAGTTATCGGCTCTGATATACCGGCACGAAGCAAATTGGCGCATACGGCAGGTCAATCCTCGTACAAACTGTGTATGTATTGCAAAATTGAGGGCGTTGGAGCTTCCTCACATTGTTATTGTCCACTAAGGCCACCCACTCGGAATTTGCCGAAACCAGGATCGGTAGTGAAAAGCAGCAAAGGACTACGAGCCGAACAAGGAGCATCTTTTAAGACGTATGACCCGATGAGGCTCGAACCTCGGACTCATGAAGAGTATGTCGAGGCCATGGAGAAGGTGGCGAGCAACAACTTCACTGCTGCATGGGAGATCGCGGCCGTCAACGGATTTGCCATTCTGATGCAGTTTTCAGATGAGAACTTCCATGATTTTGACTTCCCCTGGTCTTTCGGCTACGATGGAATGCATATCTGGTTTGAAAACATCATCAAGCAGTTGATGTATCATTGGCGAGGGAGATATGGGCCAGATCGAGCGATAACAGGTGCAACGATCGTGACAGATGTTCCTATACCGTCTATGAAGGCTCCGACAAAACGAAAGGCCGATAAATCCATGGCCACAAGCGACCCGAAGAAACAGAAAACAAACAATGCAACTCTCGCATCAGTCGTTACAACCACCGCTCGATCCACATTGGCTGGGCAAGCTATGGAAGATGAAATCATTCGGAACCGCCTCCGCGCTAGAACGATAACCGGAAGGGCGTTGACCTCTATCGCCAGTCGCACTTATGGCTCGATTAAAGCAGGCTCGGGCGTGCCTCTGTCTACCATATTTAAAGGGACCGATTCTCGGTCCCACGACAAGCCATTACCTCCTGCCCGATCGACCGCCTACACTCGGATGGATGAGTTTGGCGAGGGAGATCACACTGACATTGTCTCCGAAGTGAGCTCGGTTGGACCGGACGACATGAACACTACCGGACCGAAAGGGAAAGTCACAGCCACTCGCACCAAAACGAAACCGGAGGCGAAATCCAGGAAAATCCAGAAGTTCGATATGACAAACGACAAATACTGTATCCCTCCAAAGATATGGAAATGGATCGGCAAGCTAATGGAGGCGACTCGTCGAGCCGGACTGGTACCGACTGACTTTGGTATAAACATCCGTTCGGTTTTCGACACTATCCATCAATGGAAGGCCGAGGAGTACAAGAATTGGACATTGCGCTATTCTCTTGTGTATCTCAAGCCTCACCTAGACTCTAAGTTTTACAACGAATACGAGAAGCTTGTTATCGCCATAGTCAAATGCTGCAAGTATAAAGTAACCTCGAAGGACATTGACCAGGTACATAATCCTTTAATTCACGAGCTTCTACCCCATTATAGATTTTGTTATGACTGACACAGGTGATACATTTAGATTGAGAAGAACATAATATCATTTGTTCAGCATTACGAGAAGGAATACTACCAATACGACTACGAGAGGCTTCATTTCTGCAAACCGGTATTCCATTATATCTTGCATGTAGCTCATTGCTTGCGACAACTCGGTCCACAGTATGTTTATGCGCAGTGGGTCGTGGAGAGGGCATGTGGCACAATCTCGAGAGGAGTTAAGAGTTTTGTAAAAGTGAGTGAGAAAGTCCGAGCCTAGAGGTCATATCCGAAGCTCAGAATAATTCAGGCATGTGCGCTAACAACAATTAGGTCAACCGGAATATCAGTCTCAATCTCCAGAGGATAGAATGTTATAACCATCTCCGATACACGGTCTCCATGGAGTCGCTTCTGACAGGTGTCGGGCAAGACAACGAGCAGGAGAAGAATTTGATTGAGGCCCATGCGAGGCGGAAATTGGACTTCTTAAATCGGGTCGTTTTCAGAGGAAACAAAGTAATCGACGGCGACGGCAATCCCCTACTTGCAACAATTCCGACCGTTCATGACAACGTGAACAAGGGTGAAAACTGCCTAATGTACTGTCGTGGTATGCAGCCACCTGCTGTTATTTCTCGAAAACTCAGGGAACTGCTTCGTTACTCGATAAACTCAGCAACATGGACCAAAGTTACGAACGAGGACTTCAACAATCTACAACTTATCCGCTTCTCGCATGTCAAGTTTGTGTCGAATAATACGAGAATGATGGTCTATTCGTCTACCCTCGTTCCCGACCATATTCAACGCAAAGGGCACTACGTCACGTACGAGTTACAGCAACACAACGGTAAAGTCTACGTTGGTTTCGGTGAGGTTGTTTACTTTTTCAATATCGAACCCATCGACCCACTGGACCTACGAAGCAAGGAAATATGTGAAAGGGCCGGCGAGGAATTAGTATTAATCAGACCTATTGAGATGAAGAAGGATGGTAATCTGAGGTATTCCATTCCTTCAGCAAAGAAGGAATGTTTGGTAATACCGTCGGGGAACATCATCGAGAAGTTCGGGTTTGTAATTCGCGATAAGAGAAGATACGTCATTTTTAGAGACACATGCTTGTTTATAGATTAACTCACTGTAATATTAATGGTCGGATATGTAGTTGAAATAGGTTGGAAAGTGTTGTAATAACGAAGTAGTGTTGCCAGTTGCTAATTGGCAATGGTGCCAAAATATGGAATCTCGAGGAGTGACACGTGACAATAGCCGTATTCGGACTAGTATCTAAAAAAAGAATTTTCAGGGCGCAAAAAAAAGCCATACGAATTGGGACTAGTGCGGGAGCCATCGCGATTCTCACACGAATATCCCGAAACATCTTCTAAACCAAACAAACACCACAGCGAAGTCGACGAGCGGCAAACCCCAATAAGGATGAGTCAATTCTCGCAGTTTCCCCTACCGTCGAGCCAGATTGGTAGCGATTTTGGCGAACTTTCGAGAAATGGTATAGATCATCCGCCTCCGACGTCACAATTCCATAACGCAGCGCTCGGATCAGGTCGTCAAGATCCGGAAGTCGTAGCCGACTCTGACGTCCGGAAGACGACTGAGGCTAAGCAAAAGCTGCCTGGCGCCAATGATCAGACGGTGAGCTCTGAAGTACGCGATGATACTGCATTCTGCACAATAATCCTTGCCGTATGGATTGACGTGACTAACGGCAAGAAGGGCATCGTCAATGAAACGAAAGAGAAGGACCCATACAAATTGGTACGTATTCTTACATATCCACTACAAAAACCGTCATCTAACGGGTAAAGGACCCTAATTCGGAGCCGTTTCTCGGATACTTCAACCACGATGAATCAAAGGCACAGTACGAACTCGCTCAGACCTATCTTCGAAAACTGCACGATAATCGGCATAAAAACTGGGAGCCGACTGAATTGGACGACGCATTTATCCTGGAATTATACGACAATCCGACCGACAATTACCGCCAAATTCTCAACCTGAGATTGGGAATTCACCCTCGCCATCCTGATGCGAGAAATCTAATCAGCGAGATCCGCCATTATACCAGGAACCTGCTGCACGAGCATCTAAATCAGCTTCGACTGGACGAATGCACATTCTCGGAGTTCCCATTTGAAATCCAGCGACAAGCGGCGAAAATCATCTATGCTTGGGCGAACCCCAAGATGGGTTGGAGCCTCAACCTTACCTACGAGTTCTTAACCGTATTCGCAAAGGATCAAAAGTCGAACTCTACAAGGGCGAAATCGGATGAGGTCGTGTTTGGTAAGATGCAACTGAAACTCCTCCATGACAAAGCTGAAATTCTGAAAGCCTTCGACATTGAGAAAATGAAGGCCGCTAGGCACTACAAAGCAATCGCCACTGCCGACTCTGCCGACCTCCGCAAGAGACTCGCAGCCCTCAAACAACGCGAATCCGAAGAGGAGGAGGCCCGCAAACGTGCAATCGAGGAGAAAAGGGCCGCCAAACGTGCTCGGGCAGAAGAGCGGAAGGCCAGAGGTAGCTCGAGTCGAAAGCGAGACAGAAAGAATACGGATCCAAAGAAGAAGAGGACCTCAAGAAGCATCACAGCAAATCCAGAATCAGACACCGACGCAAATGGGTCGACTGATAACGAGCACAACTCAGACGGCCCCGAGCGAAAGCGAACCAAAGGTATCATTCAATATCCATTACCGTGATCTTTTTGCTAACCAGGTATCGACAGTCAATACTAAGAAGGTGACGAGATTCTTGGTGGAAGACCAAGATGGCAATGCCTTTACATTCCCTGTCGTCGATACCATCAGGAACTTGATCAAGTATCTATGGTCGGACGGATTCGACGGATTCGACGACCCCATGTCTCAAACCCTAGTCATCTCGAATGATACTGTGGTCATTGATGGGAAAAAAATGAAATTCCGTTTCGTCATCACATCTGAATTTGACAGGTTAAATATGATGGAAGAAATGCTACTACAGATGCAGAAATACCGTCTTGGTTGGAAGCTACTTGTAATGCCCGGAGTAGGAGCCCAGTATGAGGAAATGCGGCACTATTACAGAGACGAGTTACCCGCACTTTTCCGCGAAGGTATGTTATATTCTTTTGACACCTGCACATAGTTTCGCTAACTCCCTACAGAACAAGAATGTACCGAAAAGGCTCGCCTCGCCCACGAAGCTCAAGTTATGGCACAAATCGACACTGGTATGTACCCAAACTTGACCGAACTTTACTGACATGCATAGCAGCAGCTAATGAAGCCGACCCGGCAACAGAGAGGAAGGACGAAAGTGCAATGACACCAGTATCCACGACCAAAGGTAACAGACGACCACATTCTACTTCGATCTCCTTGAGAGCCACTAACAATTATTTCAAGATGATGGCAATGTCGACGAATCAGCCGACAAAACACAGGCGAAGGCGAACAACGAGCCTTCGGTCCTAGAGAAGCCCGCCGATAGGCCTGGCAAGGACTCCAATGCAGATGTCGAGAAGCCGAACAGCGATCTCTCGGTCCCAGAGAAGCCCGTCGACAAGCCCGATGAGGACTCCAAAGCAGAGGTCGAGAAGCCGAACAGCGATCCCTCGGTCCCAGAGAAGCCCGCCGACAAGCCCGATGAGGACTCCAATGCAGAGGTCGAGAAGCCAAACAACGAGCCCTCGGTCCCAGAGAAGCCCGTCGACAAGCCCGATGAGGACTCCAATGCAGAGGTCGAGAAGCCAAACAACGAGCCCTCGGTCCCAGAGAAGCCCGTCGACAAGCCCGATGAGGACTCCAATGCAGAGGTCGAGAAGCCAAACAACGAGCCCTCGGTCCCAGAGAAGCCCACCGATAACAACACGACCGCCGACAAGTGCCCTACCGGTAAAAACGCTGCACAATCCACAGTCCCGAAGAAGAAGTCGGGAAAGAGACATCCATTGGAACAGGCGGTAATCACCGCAAAGGCAAAGGTCACAAAGGCCAGGAAATTCGGCGATCCAGCCAAGTTGAAAATGGAGGAAGATTTGTTACGTGAAGCAGAAAAAGCAAGGGATGCTGCAAAGGCAGACGGATCCTTCTATTCTTAGTTTAATAGCACAAGTACACTGTGTCATAGAGTAGTCTATCCTCACTCATGGCTTACGCCGTGTCAGAGTACATACCCCGTTTTCGAACATGGCATACTCTATACTAATGTAATACACTACATGGCAATGTCATAATATTTCTCTCATGAAACACCGTTGAAAAGTGGACAACTGTCTGAAAAAGTGCAACCACACATACACTCAACAAGAGTGATGTTGCAAAACCATACTCAACTTCTATAGAAAGTGAGCCGTTCTTACACTCAACAAGAGTGATGTCGCAAAACCATACCCAATCCCAATAGAAAGTGCATCATACCACTCCACCACAAAGTTACTTCTAAATCACACGGGAATGGACCACTTCATATATGTTTAACAACCACATCGCATAGAATGTGGTTAACTCCCCATGAGATTTGCTCATACTCTGACACAGAATTGGCAAAAGTAGCGATGACAACACTTAACACATGTAGTACATTACTCCAAGTAGGAGTAGCATATGAATTTTCATAAAATCCCGACCTCACTCTATATAACAGTACAAACCCAAATTCCGGCCACTCCCATATGAAGTGACCGGACCCCGGGAAATTACCCACTGGGGTACTAAGTACTTACTTAATGTACAATTCGCAATCTTATCACAAGGAGCGACGCACGAGCGCGAGTCGGCACGAAATCGATGCATCGTACGATGTTAAAGTTCTTTCACTCGTGTTCATAGAGGATATTGTACCATCGATTTCTCTTCTTACTGCTTTTACGAAGCGTAACAAGGCTGACTGTCATTCCCAGTCTTGTCAGCCTAGAACGGAAGTTCTGCAGAATATAATACTTCATCGATCGCCTGCCTCGTCCAAGAGTAACATGTCTTGCCCATCCAAATACTAAAACTCCATCTGATCCCACCAGTATTGGTTATTATACACTGAAACCGATATGAACCGAACGAGTTTTCGAACAGCTAGCTTATTGGTTTCATTTTTTATGCTTTCCGTGGCTGCGAAGAAGGCCTCTGCCATTCTCGGACACTTCAAATCGAAGTTGTGAGATGCTGAGTTGAGTTCTTTGAAGAGATCTTCACTGCAGAATCAAAAACCATTAGGATCTGGGGAGGAAACGGGACTATGGCTTTATGGGGTGTGGAATTTTTACCTGTATATAGCGCGCAGCTCGTCAAGTTCTAGATGGGAGTGACGCGAGAATGTTTTGAGCTTATCAGAGTTTATCAGATTCTGGCGAAGTCTCCCATCCAGATAGACCGGTATGTCCTTCTTCCGATTCGGCCAATAGAAAATCTTAATGGCAGCTGACTCCAAGCCTGAGCGGACTAGGTTCAGTTCGTTGAATTGGCGGAGAGCCAGTTGTTTTTTGAACGCCTTATTGCGCTCTTCCAGACGCTTGATCTCTTCGATTTTCGCAGAAATGGCTTCGGATTCTCGTCCAAATCGGTCGGCATATTCCGGGCGCTCATCACTGTATATGTTGGAGGGATCGGCTAGGTTGTTGCTTCGACTCGGATATCCGGGCATTGTGGTACGACTAGGAACTTAAGCTTGTATATCGATTTTGGGAGAGCTCGAAGTGGTGGTTCGTCTTCGAATGTGGTATCCAAGCCTAAGAACCATCCCTTTAAGTTTGACGGGCACTATGGCCCTTGTATTCCATTCTGGTGGAGGAGGCTATCGAGTTGGTGCATGGTGAGCTGGACGATGATGTGGTGTTCGTACGAGTACATGCATTTTCTGCATGCATGGGAATGGCACTTTTGAACAGACTCATACTTGGCATTCCATATGAGAAGAGGATTGAGGTTTGCCAATGTTAATTTTGCATGGCCACGTCCAAGCTGCAATGGTTCTCCCACTCGGACCATACGCCCCGCTCCCTCACCCCGCACTTTCATTACTATTTACAACTCTCAATACAGGTAGTGGGGTTGCGAGGCCGCGATTTGTTGGAAAGGTTTGTGGAAAGTGCGAATTCTCGAAGCGCCCGCAGCTTGTCTTGAGTACAATACGGGACACATTAAGTCAAGTTGTCGACAGTCACACCGGGACTGCATATACTCGACGGTAATACGGATATGCATCCCGTTTTCATCAAGGTATTTCCTCTCAGGAAACATGTTTCTGATCAGGTGATGACATGTCTCACGCCATTACGTTTGCTGTTCCTCTACAAGTACTTTGTCACCTGCATCCCAAGGAGACGCTCCGAACCTTAAGCTTTTACATCCACAAACATCAAGCGTCGACATGCAATCCCAACGGTTCTTGCGACATAAGGATGGCTCCAAAGCCTCCATTGAAGCCATACTCCGCGAGCTCCGTACTTCTAGCGAGCCGATTATAACAACGGGGGCGGAGGAAATACTGGGGAGATCCTCAGAAACGATACCGGGGAGATCCTCAGAACTGGTCCTTTGGAAATCCTCAGAAAGGGAGAGCATCGCCAGCTTCGGGTCGGTACATCCACACGCCTCTACGCTCACTACCAAGCCCCAAATCCACGCAAATCAAATTCCAACACATACAACGAGAGCAAGGACAGCGATAAAGACCGAGGAGACTAGCACCCTCTTGGGCGCATCATCTAAAGCACAGCCGCTGCCCGCACCCACGACCTTATACAAAACCTACGCCGAAGTAGTAGAAGCTCACAGGTGGACGGAAAGGTCATATTATTCGAAGTGTGGGGTGGATGGGAAGTGGTATCCTCGGCCATGCCAAATCGAATGGGGCCCTTGCGATGATGGATTTCAATTGCCGCCCGATGAAGCACTTCGGCCCCGCCCAAAGCTGGAACGATTACGCCCACGACGGAAAAAGGAGCTCGAGGATTGGGATACCTGGAGGGGCGAGCAAGCTTACTTTTATCAAAGGTTTCTCCTCGACTACTACATCCGACAGGTTGATTTTCCCTGGGACCCTGCCGAACAGAGCCGCTTGGAGTTCCTTTCGAGGAGGTTTGTCCGTACCGAGCTATGCAAACGCTTCAAGCTTGATTTTGGAACATATAGCCGATTATTTCTGTGAGTACTATTTAAGTGCACTCATTACCATGCTTTTCCTGTCATGGAGGAACATGTTGGCCGTTGGCTCTGAAGGAGCGCTAATTTCTGTTAGGATTGACGATATGAACAGAGATCGAGAATTTGTCGGGGGATATGCGGCCCTCGGCCTGATGGCTATGTGTATAAAGTGGGTGGAGGAAAGAGAAGATACTCAAGAGTTTTATAGCAAGATGTTTGCCGATCTTTTCAGATGTACCATTGAGGCAAGTGAATCCACCCCGCGGCCCGATGCTATTCATTACTGCTTTAAGAAGTGCTAAGCTAACCATCTTTATGTGCAGGAAGCTCGGGAGACCCATTACATTATTCGCCTTGATCCACCATCCATGATTGCCGCAAGGCCACGTCCAGCAAACCGACGGCATGAGAAGCATATTTGGATTGTTATTTCTGGCTTGGAGAGAGAGGATAATTTTGGTCTGGAGGAGATGAGCTCGGATCCGGAGGACTTGGAGTTTGCTGGGGGGTATAAGCCGGAAGATGACGAGTCGGATGAGACGGATGATGAGTTCTTTGGGCTGGTCAAGTATAGACCATTGGACAGCGACTCAGGTGATTGGGATGAGACGGATGATGGATACTTCGAGAAGGATATTCCTAGTTTTGATGATTAGGAGATTACTACTTATGAGAATGACAGATGTCCACCAGTTTAAATCGTACAAATTAAGCAAATTTCGCTGCACTCTTACGCACTGGGAGCTGATAACGGGATAGATTTTGTGTCAGAATGTAGTGAACTGGTGGTATTCAGGAGGCTACATAGGGTCCCTTTATGAGGGATCTGGCGGGCGGATTTGCGGGAGCGGGAAACGTCACTTTGACATTTTTGAATCAACTAAGCTTAGGTTAAGTAGGTACTTAACTATACTTGACAATGTTTTATCAGTCAGCTTATATGCTAACGATTATAAAGCATTTGGTTCTGCAATTGCATTTCTCCGTGTGCAAAAGTCCGGACATGTGATCTGATCTCGGGATCTCTTTTACTTCTCGATCTCCGCCGATTGCTTCACCAGTCTCATTATCCGGATGCATCCCGCCAACAACCTTTGACAGCGAGACGCTGACCCATAGAAATAGCAGGCGGAATTAGAGCGACTTCAAAGAGGGATTCAAAATTGCTGTTAGCAAGTGGACTGGGCAGGTACGAGAATCACAGAGATTCATATGCCCATTCTTCAGCACATACGAAACCCGAAACAACCTAAAGGGAACAGAAGATGGTGATCGGTGAAGGTTGGAAGAATGATACGACAGCTAGTTCAACGGACGCAGAAAGAGTCGCAAAACTGCAATCTTCTGCTCTTTCTGCAGCATCTCATTCCGCTAAATGGTCATCAGATACTGTGGGTAAGGCAGTCCTCAAGGAGCTGGAGCTAACACGTATCAGCCTCAATTGGAGTCAACTGCACATGCGGAGAGGACACTGTCACCTACTTCGATCGATCTTTCGACAATCTGTGCAACAGCATCTACGCCCAGATTGCAACCAAAACTAGGTGAAAACGTTTCCGTTCAAAGACCTCCACTTTCGACGGCATCAGAGCAGTTGCCAACGAAGGATCCGAATCAGATAACAGAAAGGCCCGATTTGTTCACCGATTCTACCTCGAAAGTTGACAATCCAACAGCCTCGGAACAACCACCCGGCGAGCCTACAGTGTCTGGAATACCATCCCCGGAGAAACGTTCAGATTCTGCTCTGAAGACACCCATCAATACCGCCAAGATGTCCGATGCTGAACGCTTCGCATTAGAAGCCTCATTCAAGACTCTGGGAGAAGCCATTGAAGCTTATACGTGGACCGACAGACCCTACTTCGCAAAATGTCGATTCGACGGGATTTGGTATCCTCGACCCTGCCAAATCGACTGGGATAGACAGGAGGATGGGTTTGAACTACTTCCCAATGATCAGCTGAAAGTCCGCGGCAAGCTCGATAGGCTGCGTCCTCGACGGAAAGATGAGGAGTGGCTTGATTGGTTGAAGGATGAGTTCTACCTCTATTTGAGGTTTTTCGTTGACTACTTCATCTGCCAAGAGGATCCGTGGTGGAGTCCATCATCTTTGAGTAGGCTGGAGTATCTGTCTCATTGGTTTATCAGGAAGAACTGGTGTGAGGAGCTTGGACTCAGCCATGAGGAGTACACGAAGTATTTCCTGTAAGTTCCATCCTTCTCTCAAGTTTTGGGTCGAGGGGAAGCTTCCATGGTACATTTACTAACTCTACTTTCTTTGTGACCCAGTATCGGTGACGTTAATAGAGACAGGGAATGTGTCGCCAGATTTGCTCCTCTCTGCTTCTTGGCGATGAGTATCAAATACCTCGAGAATTCAGGTGTTACGCCTTATAGCAAGATGTTCCTCGATCTATTTGGTATTCCACCTGAGGTGAGAGAAAAACAATGGCCACGGTTTTGGTTCGGACTGTCTAACGAATATTCAGAAAGCACTTAACAGCCCTCTGATTCTCCGCCTTACACCCCCCTCCATCATCACGCCTAGACCTCGGAAGCCCAACCGTCGCCGTGAGAAACACATTTGGATCGTTGTAGCGGGCCTAGAAAGAGATGAATCCTATGGATTGGCGGAGCTGCATACGGAGCCGGAGGATTTGGACTTCGCAGGTGGTTACAAGCCGGAGGATGGGGAGTCCGATGACACAGATGATGATTTCTTCTCGCTGGACTCTTCAGATGAGGAGGAGGAGGAAGAGAAGGTGTAAAGGTGGAATATGGGGAGACTTCCAAGCACTGGCTACTTGATTTGACTGATGTGGTGCCAATGTTGACATCCCTTGCGCTGCAATGGTTTGGAGTAGGCTGAGGCGGTGTTTGATGCTTTTACTTTATGATTTTCTTATGCACCTCTTTTTTCTTAATGACGTTGCTGATTTTAATTGATTGAGTCGAGGCATAGCGTAGCGGATAGACAAAGGTATTCCCATGGGCCGATAGTCGCACCAGTAGGTGTTTTTATTACTTTCTTCCTCCAATTGCATCCGGTTTTCATTTGTTAAATGCAATTATGTTCTTGCAATGCTTTCGGTTCTAGAGACACACAAACTGGGCACTTAAGAACCGGAAGCTTCGAAACCGGATGGCAAGAAGTAGTAAAGCCAATTCTGGAACTAGGGACGGCTCATGCGAATGCATACCATGGCTATGAGGGTACAAGACTAGATGTGCATACGGGCAAATCAAGGCCACGCCTTGATGCGGATATCGACATATTTGGCCATCAGATGTTTATCCAGTCTCGGACTACTTCTTTACACACCGCTTGTACCCTTGCATGGAATGTTTGCAAATTTGGTCAAGTCTGGATATGTTAACGGTAGGTATTTATTCTGATGGAAGATGCATATCGATTCTTACGCCGTCATAGGTCGATCATGTCAGCGGCTGGTATTGCACATCCAGACAATTTCCACGGTAGGCATGCTCGCATTTGAGCTCTTCGTCTATGGATGGATACTGTTATAGGTCTTACTACTAATAAGGCCTTAAGAGTGCCTCGAGGTCAACGTTGCGAGTTCCCTCATAGAACTAAAGCCTCGCTCGGGCTGAGCTCGAACTGCGGCTGACAGCTTCTTCTATCTAGATTCAAACAGTCATTTACCTACACATTCAAGAAATTTCATCAAATGGCAACGTGGCGGCGTGGTCTAACGCGTCAGACTTGAATTATATGAAGTTGGGCTACTAGAACAACTCATTTATTCGATATCTGATATCTTCGGATGCCCAGGTTCAAACCCTGGCGTTGTCGACCCTTTTGGTTTTCAGCAGCTGTAGACCTGCGCAGCTGCACATATAGTTCACAAACTACGAATCTTTTCATCAGACGGCAACGTGGCGGAGTGGTCTAACGCGTCAGACTTGAATTATATGAATTTGGGCTACTTAAAGTAGATCAACTCATACATTCGATATCTGATATCTTCGGATGCCCAGGTTCAAACCCTGGCGTTGTCGAGAATGGTATTTTGTTGGTTATCTCTTTTGGCACGTACGCATCTGGACTGTTGACATTGCAATCTGGAATGCCAGAGACATAGCCTCGCAGAAACCAGGTACTTACTTAGTAGTCTTGCGTTGCAATTGCCGAAGGCAAAAGTTCGCAAGGACAGAAACTGCAAGGTGAAAGCTATCTAGCAGGCCTAGACGTATTCGTCTGATAGATCCGACTGGGTCTAAAGATCGATCGGCTAACAAAGACGGAGAGTTCCGCCTGAGTATCATCGAAAGCCCATACAAGTAAGCGGTTCGGAAATAAGCATCAAGCCATGTATCAAGCCATACCTAAAATGGCAATAAAGCGATGACTTGGAGTTGAACCATTCGGCACTACCAAAGTATGCTCATATGCCGGCACAACATTCTTCCCCTCCTCGTTGTGCAAAATGGAGTATACAAAGAACCAATTGGACCTTGAGCTCGCTAGACAAGCGAAATCTCGGCTCGTAACGTACATAGACACATCGCATGGTCACCAGCATGGCATGGGCCATGGCTATTTGTACCTGCAGATACTTGTATGAGGTGGGGAATCTTGTTGTCAGTGTAGCCTAATATAAGGCTGCATTCAAGTAGGCAGATATAATAGGCGTGGTGATACAGGCACAGGAGCCTGTATCGTTCATAACACGCTTATTATATATGTGCTACAAGCTTCTCAAGTCGAAGGAGATGTATCAATGAATCGATTGCGCGGAAGCATGTACATATCATGATATGAGAGTATAAGCAGATGTTGAATTGCCCACCAAGAAGACATGAAACGGTACTCCTCAGAGTAAGAGGCTTTTGGGAAGTAGGTCCGTATCGGCTGTAAGCAAGCCTCATTCTCGCCCATCAGCCACATTTTCCCATCTGTCCGTAATGAGCAGATCTCACCGGATTTCCTTCCATTCCCCCGAGCAAAACTCTGCACTACATCCGCCTTCAAACCCCGAGACGCAAGCTCGTGCAGCATCCGTTTGCATTTCAATCATAATAACAGAGTCCATAATATACCCCATATGCCATACATAGAATGCCGTAATATATCCTTATCACCTCTCACTTCACAGGCAGTTGCACTGCATATGCTACTGTATGAAGTTTCCGGTCTGTTGATCCCTGTACCCTCGCGAGAGATTAGCACGCTCGCCAATCGTGGATCGTGTGATCCTAGTGGAGACGGTTCATATAACGTTTCGGCTCCAGCTTTAGAATTCTCCGGATGGGACGCACGATGGCTCGAGCTGGGGACAATGAGCCATGTTTTCTCGCCTATTCTCGTGCAGATGTGGGTTGAGCGAGCCGAAAAGCCCTAGTGGCGATCTCTGGTTGTGCTTGCAGTTTCCAGTGTATATTCTCGCGCAAGTGGATGTTCTACGATGTTGAGCTGACATTATGGCTGGCGGGAAAGCGGGAATGAAGCTTTGATTCGTCTGCAACGTCTTCTGGTCTTTCCGGTGATGTTGGAGACTTGCATATTCGCCGGCCTTCGGTAATGTTGGAGTGAGGGAGTACAAGAGTACAAGCTTTTTACCTATGACCGTAACTCCGACCGGAAGATGTGATGGATTTTGAATTGAGCCGCATCGTTTGTTGGGAGTGTGGCGTTGGATGCTGCTGTGGATCATGAGATGAAACGAGGGACCTCATAATGCAAGAAATACTCCGAACGTCTTTCGATCTGTAGTGTAGCCGTTAAAGCTATGTAGCTATGCTGGAATGTGGTCGTAGTCGGAATCGAGTTGAGAAAGACGGGCTCCGGGTCGTACTACAGAAGCTTCGATGGTGGTGACGAGATGAAAGCTCACAAACTTACTGCTATGAAGTACACAGCACGGTAAGATTCAGTGTGGATGCTTGGGATTCTGTGAAAAGCAATCAGTAAATGCACAGCCTAGGCGCCATATGGATGATACTTGAGGGCAAGGACTGCAAACGGATTCCTCTTTGGCTCAATTGTCGTGGAGCCGAAAAAGCAGCATCACGAAGCATTGGCAGAGTTCGTGTATCGTGGCTTCTGTCGATCCACTCTTCAACGTCGCACCAGATCCACCATTTTCCAGAAACACCGATCCACCCTTGTCAAACACAAGCCAGACCAGTTCCTGATCGACCAAACAAAACGAAAGCACGCTTCATTTCCCGGTTATCCACAAAGCCGCCTTTACCGAGACAACGAAACATCCAGAAAAAAGAAACGAGCATGTTGCATGTACGACGGATAGCCAGTTGGAAGCCCGTAGAGCTACAGCCGTTGCCGTTTGTGTTGGAGGAAACGAGGACTGGATAGAAAGGGGAAATTGCTGAATTGGGTAAAAATGATCAAGAGAAGATCAGATGAAAGTTGGTAGCGAAGTTTAGGCGAAAGAATATGGGGAAGCGGGTCGCAGAGTCGTGTTGCCTGGGAGATTGAATGAGTTTATATTGCAGGTTTTGGGGTACGAGGCCTTACATGCTTGCCACAAAGAAAGCTGATGAAATAGGTTGAGTGGCTGTGCCCTGCTGTCCTTCACCTGAGTCCACACACTGAAATGCTGAACTGGTGCAATGGGAATACATACTTCCTGTAACCTTTCCTTTATTCGCAGTAAGATAGCATATATCAAGTTCAAACCCGCACCCTGATCTTCAATCGGTTGTCGAAAGATTTGAGAGCAAGTGCTGGTTTATTCCCATGATCTTCGAAGGGTATGTACTTGTTGCAGATAGAGTGTCGCGATATGAGAGATCAACGTTGATAGCTCAAGGTACATGTAAGTACTTGCACCGAAGCGGCTAGCTTACTCGGCTCGCTTCCGTGACAGCTTGCAGGGGCATCGGACGTCGATACCGCCCACGATTGAGAAAAGTATCCTTATGGTTGATGGATTAGCAAGAGCCCGTACTTAACATAAGTAACTTAGGATGTTGACATCAATAGTCATACTTGTAGAATATTTGTGAACTTTACGACTCTCTCCGAGCTTCCAAGCATCGATGCTTGCAGATACCTCATATGGAAGTAGCATTCGAGAGTAAAGAGCCCCGCTATCTCCAGCCATAACAGGATACAGCGGGATAGCGTTCCCCACTCCGACCCTAAGCCCTAATGACACGGTGCGTCCGAAAGATCCAATGACGCGTATGTATGCTGATCCGGAGACTTGTTTTTACGAAGGCATGCATCACCCTGTATGTACCTGATGGTCCAGCCTTTCAGACTTCGACTTTCTCAAGCGATATATACACCCCTTGGTATGGAGATGCATTTCGTCGAGATCAAGCCATGCAGAGAAGGAAAGGTACGTGATGCTTCGTTTAATCGGATGTTGTCCATCTGGTAACAACCGGTGCCTCCAAATACTGGGCATTGCCGTAAGCGTATGCGATGACACTACTCTGCCTGCTAGATGTAAATCGAGGTGAATGAATCGCTACCGTCTGCCTAAATATGTGTGCGTGCAAGTGTGCTGATTAGTTCTTGCGAGCCGGTTGAGTAAGTAAGTAGATATATGTGCATACTTCTGGGCAATACCCCTTCATACTGCCCCTTTTCGAATTTCCAAACCTTACAGTCGATCGAAACTTAGCGAATCTATCAAAAGCCGGTACGTCTTTTCAGACAGTACGTTCACTACCGCAAGTGAAGAGTAATTTGCAGCAAGTCGAAGCATCAGGTTCTTGTATCTGCCTTTCTTTATAGCTTTAATATGGCAAACTTATTTCTCTCAGAAGTTTTCTAGACGAAAGCGAGCAAATGCGACATGCCAGCCGCTTGCTTACCGCATAATACAAGAAGATTCTTCTTAGAGATGAAGATAACTGCAGGAACTGTGCTTCGAGTGATACCGTAAAAGTTCAAGGCATTGATGACGGACGGGCGACAACGAGTCGACACATTGGAGCTGACATGATGCTAAACAGGGTATATCGTGATAGCCGTGATAGTACTTTGTAGGCATACCGATTTGTTCTTTATTCTTAGGAATGTCTTAGGGCGTCCTTCGGATAATCTCGATCTAGTCCCGGTCGGCAGCACTTTCCTGAAACGTTCAGAAATCCCCGATGGCCATCCAAGATCCATTTATCCGAGACGGTTCACCTCAGTTAGCTCAGCCAAAATCTTACTACTTGTAGCATAATGCGAGTAGGGCGGTCAGCGACATGTAATTCAATATTTAGGATGATACATGACTTCGCGAATTCGTTACAAGGACTTGCCTGCTACATTATATGGAGACTTGCCAATACGATGTAAAGTCAGCTGGTAACGCAGATGAAGTAACAATCTTGATGAAACACGGCTCAGATCTGAACTGCAACCCCGTTAGGAAGCAAAGCTCAGTTTATCAACCACGGCCCAAGCCATGCACGATTACTCAAAACGTTCTTCTAAGAAGAAGTGGATATTTTCATTCCATGGCCATCCTATAACTAGCGCCCTTTTCAGTACTCGAGGCCATCTGGCTTTCACCGTCCGGTAGCTCCGCTCGATTTCTCATGGCCGAGCCCTCGGAGGGTAACTCTGTAGGCGAGCACGGTGCAGGATTATAAGAGTTGGGAGAGGTACTCGACATCATACTTGTAGAGCGATGTTTCATCGAGGCCCCTTCCAGCTCACAAACCGAACGGCTCCCGTGCTGTCCTCTTCTCTTCCTATTACAGAGAATCAGCACTGTAGCCAGCAGGGCCAGAGCCACTAATACACCTATTACAACTCCTGCCACAGCTCCAGCCTGTAATCCTTTCGAGTGTGACCCACTTGAGAGGTTCATTGGTTCGGATGGAGCTGGATTTGGTACTTGAGTTGAAGTCGAAGGCGAAGTATTCTGGAATAGCCTCTCCAATGAAGGGTCCGAGAAGCCATCTCTCGGCTTCACCATCTTCGCGCCGCCCTTTGCGTTACCTCCAATACTGTCGTAGATTTCTTTCGATACCTCATAGGCCTTCTCTGGATCAAAGGCAGGTCCCCATTCGCCGGTTGTTAAGTCGAAAAGCTGTCCGCCAGACCTGCTTAAATCGCAATTCTGGTTGGTTCCTTTCCATATATCACCGGCGAAAAGAAACATATACCGTCCTCTTTTCCCCAGGCTTTCGCATGAATGTCCTACTCTCCCTTCATGATCTCCGCCGGTTATGGTTATTTGAGACCAGTGAAATGCTGGTATAGAAAGAACCCAGAAATAGCGACCACTTTCCTCACGCCTTGGGGGTTTTCCTGGGCGAAGTCCACCGAAGATATAGATATTATGCGAGGAGCCGTCAGGGGAGGAGGCAAGAACAGAGCAGTGGGAGTCGCGATTGGGTGGAAAGAACCCATTACTGGCGGTAGTCGGTTGGTCATACCATCTCTTTTCAGCAATGTCATATATTTGGACCCGACTTATGGGGCGCTATGGTTTTGGTTAGATCTGTTTTACAGTTGTAGAGCCTAAGAATACTCTATGAAGAACGTACCTCGTTGGCAGGCCCACCTGCATTCATACCACCTACGAAGACTAGAGCTCCCTCTCGTCCAACGTTCTCCAGAACGTTCAACGTGCCACTCTCAGTTCTCTCGAAAGTTGTTGTGTCATTAGCCCATGTTCCTGTTTTGGAATCAAAGATCAGGAGCTTATTGAACCATGTCTTCTTGGCCCCTTTGTTACTGTACTGTAGCGTCCCATCCTCTCCTTCATATTCTTGCTCCCCCATCCAACCCCCCAATGCAAATCCTTTCCCTGCCTTCTTTCCATATACAGCCGAGGCCTTCTGGACACTTATCATGTCCTCTCCAGAGGCAGTTCGTGCCTTGTCCATTGCCCAAGAGTTGGCGGAAACATCGTACTCAAAAACACGACCGTTGGGTTGATTACGCGTAGAGGGCGGGAAATGTGAATGGTTTGTGCTAGATGGGGGTCGATAGTAGCTGAGTCCACCATGGCTGAGGAGAAGCTTGTCGGCGGCTTTGCCTAAGGACCAGAAAGCTCCCCCACTGAGGACTGGGATTGCGGTGACGGGAAGAGGTATCTTTTTAATGGGTGGTATGCCTGGGGCAGGTACAGGGGTGGTAAAGTCAAAGACTAAGAGGTCTGGGTCTGAAGAAGTGTATCAGCAACAAGAATGCGGAATCAAACGATGTCCCGGGCTTCACAATAGACGTTGATAAGATCGATGATTAAGGAAGGTGGACATACTGCTAAAGCGATGTTCAGCACGAGACAAGGTTGTGGTGGATTCGGTAACGAGACCTCCAGTAACGTATACCTTTCCCTCGTGAACAGTACCTGGATTCAGCATGTACAGTTAATTGCAGAACGGATCGGGTGGGATCTCGGTGGAAAACATACTCAACTGCTCCCGTCCCCAGCACCACTGTCGTGCAATTTCCGCCATCTTTACTCAAGTACTGGTAGAATTTCTGACGATTAACGTTGATTCTGAATTCGATCGAAGTTTAAAGTTCTCGGATTCTCAGATAGAAACCAGATAGTCTTGTGTTGCCGAAAACAAAAAGTCCGCAAAATACGTTTGGGATAAGGTGGCCCGGGTTACTCTTTAAGTTTAGATAACGGCTCGAGGGCATTTAATGAGCATTCAACCTCCATTACCCTTGAATCGCACAGGTCCGAGCTGGGCTTATAAAAAGATACGGGAGGGCACATAACTTTATGTGCTTATCGACCGCCGAGAGGCCTTGTCCATGTAAGTATGACTGCCAGTCGCAGGCTTTGAGCCAATGAGCCAAGCGTCAGTCAACAGGCGCCTAACTTCTCGTTAGCAGTTACATGATAATTTGAAGGACTTCCCTGGAATTAGATAGCAAGCTTATATTAGTAGTGGAAGTTGTAATACACAATATAGAAGACCAATGACATTAGGGAGCTCATGCAAACTATGTCGAGCGTTGCGATGCTGGGAAGTGAAGCTCGAGGTTGTATTGGATCATTATAAAGGCTTGTTTGATTTGAGCAAGATACAGAGATGAGTGCATATCATCTGCCGTGGACCAATCTCCAGAAGTATGCTTACTAATCCGTGGCTAATTCACAAACTTTAGCACCTTAGCTCAATGAGCCTTCTCTCTGAATACACCTTCGAAGATTGCACTCTAGGCCATTTACCATTTAAGGTACCAAATACTTCTTAATAATCAATGTGCTGAATATTTACTTAGTAGGCCATCTACTTACTTAACCTAAGTACTTACGTACTTCTTACTTTTGTCTCTTTATTAATATATTGGGTTCCTGGCGCCCAAGGGCTTCAAGGCTTGCATTCGAACATGATGAATACTTAGTAACCATCACGTGTCAAATTTAGGTCCTTCCACAGCCGGGCCCTGCCTCCGTTAATCCGACAGCGTCATTTCAGATTTACTTCAGTACTTGCGCGCAAGGAATAAACGCTTCCCACTTTCTTCCATCTTATCTAATTCTGAGCAACTCAAATGGTTGGATCGATCCCTGAGTTAACTACTTACTTCTTACTTTCCCACTCGAGTACTCGTGCACTCATGATATGAAGCAGCTACATACTTCGTTTACCGAAAGACAAGTAAGGGCTTGTGATACTAAAGTAAGAGAGGCCAGGACTACTTAGCATCCGCCGCTAGGATATCCGCCAAAGTTGCACAAGATTTACTGGGGTCTCCGATCTTGACGTTCGCTAATGCTCGCCAAAGCACTCGTTAACTGGCGGTAAACAGCACGTCGCACCGGAATACCACTGGTAACGGCAGGGTTCAGTCTCTTGAAACGGCGGCCTTCGGCAATTCAACCAACGAGGCATGTAGAAGGACAGCGAATCAAGTCAATTTACGATTGCTCAGCTTACGACTATGGCACTCTCGCAAAGCACATGTTCCGTGCAAACGGAGGATTCTTTTGAGTTCTCTGCTGCTAACACTTTCTACCTGGTGACTTGGTTGTTCCGGCCATGATCAGGTGCAAGGAATAACTGTAATATAAGCTAATTCGTCTACTTCATACATCTTGTATCCGGTGTACTTTACAGGCTCCCTCTTCCGCCTCTTTACAGACAGATCGGAAACTCGGCTATCGTGTAGTTTCTGGAATTCGCTTCCACTTGTACGAGTACAAGTACTTCGTGCGAGCGAATAACAGAACGAAGCATAGGTATGGCCAATTGGGAATTGGGCCTGGGCAGCTGGAAAGCGACTTGTTGGAGGTATGTCTGACTCGGTTATTGCCTATTATTATTACTGACGCTGAATGGAAGCTCCTCCGGCCCTACAGTGGCCGTTTTCAATAGGTGAGAAGTATTCCTCAGGCAGGCAATGCGGCACGGTAGATAGGCAATACGAAATGTATTGGATGTATGTTGCAGCGCTGCAGCCGTGAAATCCGGGCTCGTACGCGTATGTACGGCTCATGCTCGGCTCCATCACGATTTTCGTAGAGGGAATTCTGACCTCACTGGGCCGATATGTAAGTCGGCACGCACAGATTCGCATTTCATCTGGCAACCATGTCCGAATTGCCAGAAACGGCAGTTTCCTACTTCCGGAACCGAAGCTCGGCGCGTCAGGGAAGGCGAAAACGCTACTGCACTCTCAACTGGCTTGCGTTAGTATGGCCATCATGCTGAAACAACAGACGCAATGGGTCCACCAGAATACGAATCTCGGCAGCAGTAGCCGTTATACTGGCAACAGCCTCAGAACTCGATCTCATGTATCTACATATGTATCTTCACTACCTAAGTAGGTACTTGAAATGGTTTCTCATATGAGAAATTAGGAGCAGTAGATTGAGATCTACAACGAACACAACGAAGGAATGGGCCAGAATCTTTTTAAACAAGTCTCAACGCACATGATGGGCACGGCCCGGCCACAAGCGGCGACATCTGAAATTGCAGGGATGTCATTTTGCCAATAACTTCTAGAAGCCTTCCTAATCGGGAGTAATCCGTCGAGCACTTCCCGTCACTTTGTACTTTGAAACCCGCCCCAGCAACCAGCAGTATCTCTGCACTTCTCTGAACCACAGGCATACACTGGAGTCCTACAGCCAGTGACGGAGTACCGCATCTATGTGGTTCATCCTCCTGACCGGGGCGAGCTCTTATCGTGTGATAGAAAGACAATTTCCTATGTTCGTACGAGTAAGACTGCGGCTGACGTGAACAAGGACAGGGACACACAGACATTCCCTGCTCCTACAAAGCCCGAAGTTCCCGTACTACTACGGTATCATCTCCCATATTTTCTCTATTTGATGCTTCCTGGTTACATCGCCTTGGAATCTGGAAACCAGCAGCAGTGTAAACATTTGTCAAAGTCCGAGGAGTACATACGAAGTCCACGGCATGGCTTTAGTTCTCGCTTCGAGCTTTCGCTTACGGGTAGACAAGCGATCGATCTCTCCCAGGCAGCAACAATGACGAATGATAACCTGGTGTTGTCGGCAGTCACGACGGTATGCTTCGGGCTGTCAACCAAGGGTAATTTGTATATCCACAGCAATTACGCCACAAACTGGGCTATGGCTTCCAAATACTTCCATTCGACCCGTTATGAATGGATAATTGGATTGAGAGTGAGTTTCCACTGTGTTTGAAATCAAATCCATACTTACTACACCGCCATCGACTAATTAATGCACAGAGAGTACGGATAACATTCATCTGGTCCTCATTCGTACGAGTATGAATTCTTAAGTGTTTATTTGCTCAGATAAGAGGTATCCAGATGAGAAGTATGTAAAAAGTATTCCGATTGGTGTTTCTCCACACAAATTCGCAAGCTTAACTGACCTAGATACCGCACCCTCGAAACCTCATTTGATTTTTACTGACTACATCTTGATACTAAGAAGTATACAAGTACTTCTCCTATACTTCATCTATATGACTCTAGAGGGAATGGGCGTTGCATTGTGGAATGATTGCTCAAACGCCGTTAGCTATAGCAGGTTACTTGCTTTTGACCATCAGCTCAGCGCTGCAGCCTTTCGCCGCTTCACAGATTCCAGCCTTGTATCCGCACTAAGTTTAGCGCTTTTAGGGCGATTCCACGCTTATCCAAACACGCTTGGTTCGGCATGCTGCTTCTCGCCAATCTGCGTTTCGAGATGACGGGTTGCACGGGCAGGCCACCTCAGCTTCGGTGCGAGTCTTCTGAATTGAACGCGTGTGCAAGCACTTTTAGGTGGGCTATTCAGAAAGTTAAGGTGGTCGAGAGCAAGTACTTCAAATGAGCAATGAAACGAGAAGTGGACATTAAGATATATACGAGTGAGTACTTCCGAATTAAGTCGACTCGGATGCTTTTGAGTTGAGTCCCCTCTCTCTCTTCAAGAGAACGTATATGACCAATATTTTTCCTTTCCCTCGCAATACCGATAAAGAGAAAGAGCAAGATCCTTCCGGGTGTAGCTATTCCGGCTTCAAAGATGCATAGACTAATATATGCATACGAGTATATGAAGTACTTCTGGCTTTCGCTTAAGGGCACAAGTGTATAGGCATGTCGTCAACCCGCTCTTCCTGAAACTACCGCCGTATGATATTCTACAGCTTTCTATCGCCAATAGCCGCATGCATCAGGAAGTCCTTAACCGCCAATAGAAAGACTTGCCGCCTCGCTAACACAATATGGCCATGTCGCTTCATATGCATGATCGGTTCGAGCCGACTTCGTACATGCACAGTGCACAGCTCAGCCGCGGGCCGTCCTGCTTCCTTTTCCACGATCATTTATTGCGCTTTCGGCGAGAGGGATCAAAATTGTTAGCGCTATGGAGAAGTAGCTTTTGACACTATGGCCTCCTTTTTTTTACAACTAAATTGTGGATTTTCCTAGCTAGAGCCTCATAGTCGGTATCGTTTAGCAGCTGCCGGCTGCCAAAGTTCCAACCTCAGTATGGAGACATCGTTCTGTACATTTACATACTTAGTATGTGCCAGCGGACAAGTACCTCGATCCGAGACCAGCGACTGTACCCAAGTCTCTATGTAACTTTCCCGGTGTAGCCTTCAGTGCTCTGTGATGTAGGTTGTTTAGGATAGTTGCTTCAGCTTCCTTCGCCGTATGCTCACATCCTTGGTGATATTACAAATGGGAGCCCTCTTGAACGAGCAACTCGAGGTCTTAGTAGTGGTGAGTCTTGTGTACTACATTCCCTATTGGCTGTGGCATGCACCAAATGCCCCCAACTTACGGGAACAGTAATATGGAGGGGTGGTGTTTCTGTTGTGCAGGGAGCGCCCGATTTCCGAAATGCTTATAGCAAGGCACTAGGCGAAAGAAGACCACTGCTTAACGGCGTCAGAGTATCGGTTTCACACATGTATTCTGAAGCATGAATCAGGAATACATACCTTCTTGATCAAAGATTGCTGCTTAAAAGTTGGGATGTACGAGGCCATCACGTCATATCTAGCAAGGCTCGACGTCTTTATGGAGTACTTTCTGAGGTATCCACGTACCGGACCCACATCCGAGTTCTGTAACTTCTCAACCTTTTAGCATCCTTTTCTCATGGCTCTCATCCTGATAACATTCGAATCATTGGGTATACCTGTAAGGTAGCAGAGTATGCAAAAAGCTTACATACTTATTGGGCTGCATGGTATAACAAAAAACTACCCAAAATGGCTAGCGTGTGTTGCGGGGATCGAAAGCTGAGTTGTGAGATTGTCCAAAAAAGTATGTCACTCTAGACTTTCGAGGTGCAGCAGCAAATGTTGAATGGAAGAATAGCGGCGCGGAGGTCTGGTTACATGTATGCCCCATATCCATGATACAAATTTTGCTATGCTCGCCGCATGCAAACGACTGGCGAAAGCTCGGCATCTGCATTGACCAAAAGAAAGCAGTAGCCTTGTAATAAAGCCCGGGTTCGAACTCTAGTAATCCGGCTTGATGAATTTTATCTTTGTGAGAATGATCGGAAGTCGTAAGGCCTAGTACTTATGATTATGACTAGCCGTGCTCAGAAACCAGTCCACCGACTTTTCATACACTTCGCAGGGGCTGAAAGATTGTAGATGGACCACCAGGCACTTGATCATAACATTTGCGTTAAGCAACCTTTTGGAGACGGGATGGGACGAAAGGGATGTCTATTCGTCGACATCTGAAACAAGCTGACATTGAGAAAGCAAGCCGATACATACCATCCGTACACCCCTCCACCATGGGAAAGATTCGGCTCAGAATACACCCACCCCTCTACGGATGTGGGGCAGTGCCTTCCGCGTGGCTACCCACCGTAAAGTCGCCCCTCGGTTGATATCTAAATCCCCGATGACAACAATCAGACGAAAACGTCCTTGCCTGCATCTGAGACGGCAAAAGCCTGGAGCTGTTCCAATGGCCAGGTCTTTCTTCGGCTCTTTTGACAGTCAAAGCAAGACTGTATGGAACGGTATCGAATTGCAATTGGAGCCAATGGTTTACGAAGTTCATTGATTCAAGTTAGCCTTCGCCAGGGCTACGGTACTATTATGGGACCGGAGATCAAACAATCTGTGCCGGATTCCGGAATGGTTATTGAATCATGACTAGATCAAGGTACAAGTACGAGTACATATTGACAACATACTCGTACGTGCATACTTTCTGAAGAGTAGGATTTCTTTGCCTACTTCCATTCTGAAACTCTAAACGTTATAACGGCATCAGATGGCTTTTGTAATTGGAATTCCAATGGTAGGCCGTTGCACAGATGTCGAGCTCGAGTTTGCAGTGTTCTGGCCTACAGCTAGCGTTTGTACTTCATCCTTAATTGGAAAGATCGAGGCCAATGTGGCGAGAAGAGGCTCATCAAAATAAGCAAAACAGCATGCATTAGGTACTCTTATTGAAAGAGAAAGGCTCCCAGGATTTAAAGGAACTGATGCAACTAGCCATTGCACAGTAGCTCCATGCCACATATGTGCACATTTATACAGGTCACGATCACTCGACGCAGGTTAAACCGCAGTATACTTACCGAAACAGAAACTGGTAGGGAATGCCAGTCAAGCGTTACAATTCCCATTCTGAAATCTCTCTGTCGCTGGTGCGAACTTTGCTTCCAACGAGCTAGGCCTCGACTCACGGAGCTAACGATGGTCGAGTAATTCATTGGAGCTTTAAAGCTCGGAGTTCACTTCCTTCAACGCAGCCATACACCTTTTACCGACATTGAGTTATACAAGGCCGTGGGTACCGGCTCGAGCGCTCGTAGGTCTTAATGTTACTTACTTTGCATTGACATGTTATTTACTCCGACAGCTTCCTTCGAACAGGATGACCTACACGCATATTGCAAGAGTAAGAAGCATAGGATCGCATCGTAGAGCCTGTTCTACTTATAAATTCCAGTACAATTCTTTTAATAAGCAATGCGATGTATGAAACTGGCAACCTGTCAGCGCCACAGCCAAAGCAGGTACTTAGCGAAACGGCCGGGAAATATGCTGGATCTCTAGCTCTCCACTGTGAAGCTCGGTGCAGTGATGGTATGCGTGTGCATTCGACATGCTCTGATGTTCAAAAAACTCTCAGTGACTACTTACATATGCTTTGCCTTCAGCACGATCTGGATGCCACGAGATGTGATATGGGTTCTGTAGTTTAGGGCACAAAGTACTCGAAAGTTACCTGAATTGGAATATTCGAGTGAGATTTTCCATTGGCATTCCGTACGACCGTAATATATTCGGTGATAACATGCAGTCGCCAATTAGAATGCGATCTGTCATGAAACGAGCTTCTTATATTGGGCTCGGAGGAGACACAACCTGCATCGAATCAGAATGCAGACACATATGTATGGGACAAGCTCACTGCATCGGTACTCGACGACCGATATCCGAAAGAGTTGACAAGCAGAGCCGAACCATAATAGCCGAATCTAGCGGCTCTTATCTGCACAACTCTCACCCAACGACAGCCGAAATTAGCTTCCTATGACTTTGCACTGCCAGCTCGCCCGCAGCTTGGCCCCCTGGACCGAGAAGAAACCACTCAAGGCCGAACTTTCAGCAAGATAACGCTAGGATGAAGCCGAGCCGAAAATGAGCCTATCCGGCTCGGACGGCTCAGCGCTCGGTTACTAGTGAGATAGTATCGGCCAGCGCATCGACCGATCCGGTGTGCCAGGCTGACCCTTATGCGCTCAAAGGTCAGCCTCGAGCCTCATGGGTGTACGTACCACGTATGTACATAGGTAGGGTTCTCGAGATGTTTAACCCTGGAGAAAAGGATACTTTCATGAGCACTTAAGCACAGGCATTCCGAAGGTGGTTCGACCATTGGGGGATATGTGTGAGAGGTGTGTACATACCTACACCTAGGTAGCCTCCTTCTCCTCCAGGCCCATGGCCCATAGAATTTGTGTGAAATTGGAGGGTCCAGCCGAGCCGATTACGCTTGCATATGTAGATTCCAGAATCGAAAGGTTCTTCTCGCCCAACGGCAAGTTCGTCTTGCCGACCGACACGAGGGTGCGCGAATCGAGAGAGGCTTCCCCCACGCTTCGGCTTCCGCCTCTGAGCTCAGACTGGTACGTATGAAGAGCTCGAGTATCGAACGACATCTGCACTCCACAAGATTACGAGATCTCGTTTGACGAACTGCACTGTGCTGATGCATGATGAGACCTTAAACGATTTAACACCCCCCCACACACACAGCAGACGGCATGCACTACGTTTGATCACCTCTGCGTTTCGACTCGCATCATCTGTTGCAAACTCATATGTATCAGTCTCGATTAACAAGATAAAGATAACATCCAAGCAAAGAAAATTTTCCTCCAAGGCCTTCTGAAATTTTCACTCGCATCGGTTGTTGATGTCCGAGAAAAGTGCAGAGAAAAAGCTCTCCCCTTGATGCATAAGGGCCCAACAGTCGTGGCATGGCATGGTACGGAGCTGTACGGAGGACGGAGTTTTGCTAGCACAACCCTCAGAACTCCGTGTATCCGTGAAAGGGACGGACATGTGTGGTGTATCCCACCAATCCCGACGTCGTCTTCGGCGGTGCCGCTCCTGATGCCTGGCTCTGGCTTCCCACTTACCGACACTAACTTCAATCAGAAATTTAGAAAGGCCCTTCATCAAACAAACCAAACCCCAGACCCCGAGATCATGGTTTACGTCCTCGTTTCCATCCTGACTTCTCCCAACTCTGGACGCTTGGGCTACGTTTACAGAGGCTTTGCAGCCCATGATCTTGTGACCAAATATGCTTCCATCTCAAGATAGAATTGCTTCTACTCCCGTTGCGCCCTAGATTCGCCGCCTAGTAGAACTTGTTGCTACCCGTTGTGGCTAGCTTTTCGGCTTGCCGAATGGACTGAGCGAGCCTCGAGGGTGCACGTCCGCTTGGGAGACCGGGAGAAAAAAGCAAAGACCACCGCAAAAGCAAAAAGCTGCCACGGACAGTTTTAGCGAGCAACACGAGCGTGGACGTCATTTCGGCTGAGGGATACCAGATTTCAGACCAAGGCTAAGCACTGTTAACGACACTCCGCTAACCACGAGTCTCACATCCCACTGATTCAGCTGGAGCAGCTTTTCCGGCTTCGGGCTGGCTTACACTCTCTCGGGTTGTGAACTTGGTCTCGGCTCGGCCTCGTATGTCTCTCTCCAGTTCTCCTTGTCTAGAGATAAACCTTGCTAGTAAACCTGTCATATCATTAGCAGAATGATCTTGTTCCATACTTATGTACTTCATAGGGGGTTCGGGTGTTAGTTGGTTCTGCAGTGTACTGGTCAGGCGGCGTGGCGCCTTCATATTCTATGTGTAAGGCGGCGTAATTATATCGAGTTGGCTAGATTCCAGGCGGCGAGAATTGAATAAGTTATATCGACTGCTTATGAGCACAGCAAGGGATGCAATAAGTATTAATATAATGCTCCATATGCATTTACTTATGTTTAGGTGCTAATTCGGAGATGGCCATATACATACGAATGACAACATGCAAAGCAAGGAGCTGTCACCCTATGGAGGGACAAGAAGTACTTACAAAGTACATACCTTGTGCACAACATATCCGCATGTATAATCATAATCGTCAGTGATTATACTTTGTGTGGAACTTGCCGGATGGCAGCCATCCGTGCAATGCACATACGAATATGCACCCTCTACTGAAGCTCAACCGGCCACCGGAGCGTAGACTTGCTGAAATATCCACTTCCAACACCGATCAGACTTACCTATGATCATACATCACACAAGCCATGAGCACGTTTCCCCAACTTCAGCAAGGTCAAATAATCATATCGTACGTTCAAGCATCCCCATCTGAACCTATGGGAGTTGATACGTTACCTATTTGCCCTGTTTCAATCCTCCCTTCGCGCTTAGCGGATGATGATCCTAGGCAAGTCGACGTCCACCATGGCACCATGATACCATGATAATCGAGCTTCCTATTTGTATTATGATTGTTAGTTAATCCCTCTGTGCGTTCATTCGTCTGAGATCCACAAGTCCAAGAGATATGCGTCCAAACCACTCTGGGGCTTTCAACGGAACTTCCCAACAGCAGCTCAGCCTCCGGATGGCCGATACCCGGGCCAGGACTGCTTTCTTGAAACTGCTTCCTGGTGAGCTGATAAGCTAGCTCTGAAAACTCTTGATGAAACTGTTGAAGAAAAAAACGTTCCGATATGACTGGCAGAGAGATAGGTATGTGAAATCGCAAGTGAGCATGTACAAGTATGTATCATGACGATATGTAGTTGGTGGTGCAGAATGTTTCGTTTCAATTGGGTGAGCTAAGCTGCATGCCTCTCTGTTGGCTGCATGATCCCCCCTCGGCTGTGCAAAACACTTGCATTTTGCAGGCTGTGGTGTGGCCTGTCAGGCTACAAACGGTGCCGAAAGCAACTGTAAACGTTTACCGGTGCATCACAAAGTTAGGTAGCGAGAGACGGCCAGGATCGAGTAAGTATGTAAGATGTCGAAGCTTGTCAAGCTTGCTTTTGCAACAAAGAGCCGCCGCCTCGCAAGCTGTTTTACATAACTTTTGCTGTCATGCTGCCCTTGTTGAAGCCCAACGCTTCTTTCTCCACACTTTCGCGACAACTCAACCGAGCAGCTGGATGAAGTCAGCGCTTTCGATATGCGAGCTCGTCAGGCTCCTCGTCGAATCACCGAACTGCATCCCATGCCGATAAGATCGAAGCTGCTGCAACATCTGGATATGTACACATACTCCCCCCAACCCCAAACTCCCTCTTCGTACGAAGCCAGAGACGGACGGTGATTCTGGTCTCCGCGCGAGAAAAATGGAGGCCATCAAGGTCCTCGAGTCTCAAGCTACAAGCGCAGCAGCAGAACCTGCCCCAACAGAAAAAAAAATCTCCCAATTGGATCTGGATCATCGACGTTACGTTTCGGCCATGCCTAAACGAAGGCACTTGCGTACGGAACATTCCATCGCGTCGAGAAGACGGGTTAACGAAAATTCTTGGTGGCAGCCGGATCGGATGGTGAAGAGTTTTGACGAGAGAGGCCAGTCGTTAAAATCCCGGTAGCCGAAGATTTGCTAACCGTGATGGGTGGTAGTGCTGCAGAGACGAGAGATTGGGGTTTTAGGGTTTGCGAAAATGTAACGTCCATCCATGAAGGTTGGCCTGTCCGGGTGCGATGCGAGTTGCCGGACGTCCGTAGCCGTTGGCTTCTGTGCTGGTTGATCATGATGTGGTCGTTGAAGTGTCTGAGTGAAGGACGGGAGAAGGAGAGAGGGAAATGCTACCTTTGATAATAGAGCTCCCTCTATTTTGTTTGCTGGTTCTGTAGAAAATTTCAAGTTCAACGGGAAGCTGTCGACTTCGTTTGCTGTATGCTACGGTATTTGCCATGACTATTGGATCGCCCAACGCATGCGCATCAATTTTCGACCTCGTCATATCGATATCAAGCAGCATATCATTTTGACAGTGCGAAATGATCTTCCTGTTCCCATGAACTTTCATGGCAGAGCCTCAAATCCAGAGAATCAGCTCGATAGCCAGGTAAGTAGGAAATGTCCCAGTAATGGGGGTCGAGGCTCTCGAGCTCACTGGGAAACGGCTCAATAGCCAGGTAGAAAACGTCCCAGTGCTAAGCATCGAACTTCTTGAGTTCAATATCTCCATACCGGCAGGCTCTGACATCAGGTATGACACTGACCAAGCCAGCTTTGACAGCCGTGATACGTCGCAATGAATCACAACAACTCCATCCACCTGTTGCATTGTATCCAGCCCCAATCCACCCACTCGGTCATCCCCAGCTATCCATCGTGTGTATCCGTGACCTCGGAAATCCAACCGCTTCCCAACATCGTGTGCACCCAACACTGCGTCTCCAACATATCTCTTGACTCTTGACTTTCGGGTGCACCCAAACCCAAGGCATAGCCCATCTGTTTCTTTTTTCCAGTCAATCCCAAACAAAACAAAGAGATGAGGTAATCTGCAACTCTCCACATCCAGTCTGACAGGTAGGTGGTACATACACCATTCTGCATCGCCGGAACTCTTCTTCCATCCTCATGGCCTCCATGAACTTACCTACCCACACGAGCTGTCAAACTTCTCCATGCGTTCGTTCGTTGGGTCAAGTTGGATCGCATAACCAAGCAAGTCCGAACCACGATTGCAGTGCAGTCTGAGTAAGTACACCGCCTCGCAGGACGCAGAAATAGATGAGATAAGGAAGGAGCCAGACATACTGACTTTTCTTTTCTTATTCAGCCCCAGCTTAGCAGTTGACTGTACATATGAATACATACAAGCGTAATCCGCACCGACACTCCGATGATGTCTCGACGAAATGCCAGGATTTCATGGGTGTATCCGTTCATAGGTGGGTAAGATTGGGGATCCAGCTAAAGCATGTCAGACGCCCGGCTTGTCAAGGTTCCTTCCTTCCCCATCAACGGGTCGACCCTCGCTCGTTAACGCCTGCTGGCGAGTAAATTGTGGGGTCGGAAATGCATCTTTGCTTTTGTCTGGCTATGTATCCAGCTACGATGGCTGCGGTGAATCACAGGCCAATAGGTAAAAGAGAAGAGAGACTGATGTGTATTTCGATTTGATTATTTGGTTCGGTGACGTTGGACCAGTGGTGGGTGTCATCCTAGTGGCCATCGATTCGCTTGTCCATCTGTCTTCCTGTAACTAAGGTGGAATTAGAATCGCAATCCACCATTTCATTGGGAGGAGAACAATGACGAACAACCAGGCGGAATGTGTCTGAGAATTTGCCGACGTTGGCTAGATAAGCGCGCTATTGATCCAACTGCGTGCGTTTTGCCGCGAGCATGCGGGTGGCATATACGAATAGGCGTCTTGATCTTGACCGATCGATACATACTCTACCATGCCCCATGAGCCTTCTTCGGCGTCCCCATAGTATGCTGCATCGACATCGACACGATGCCTTTCTGGCAGGTTGTGAGCATCAAGATCGGTCTCGAGGCTGTTGTCCAGAAGCCCTACACATTACAAAGAAGCCATCCATCCTCACCACACAGAACAAGCGAGCGCAAATAAGGCAGCACACAGCACCGAAGGTACGTACGTACGAAACCCTGCACTGCACCCAGATAGATCCATGAGGTGGAAAGAAAAAGCAAGTGGAGCGCTATCGTTTCAGAGTGTCGATCTCTGGGAGCAATGATTCACTTGCGAGCTTGTTGCGGCGAGTTCCACGGATGCATTGGGGGGGAAAAGCAATTATGGTCCAGCTCGGAAGTATCCCCAGGCGGATGAGACGGATACGTATGTAACTAATCTTGGAGGATGCAATCTTGCAAGTCGTGAGGTTGCCGACCGAACCGAGGACGTTAATCCGGAGCCGAGAAATTGTAGGCTTGAGGGGAAGGTTATTGGTTGGGTTTCTTGCGTATTTTTTTCTGACAGGTTGCAGGCTCGTGGGTGTGCGTGGGGCGTTTTGAGAAGGTTACAGTTCGACTTGCTGACCCTTTTCGAATGCTCTATGAGTACTTTGTAGTATGAGTCGTGTGAGGCACCATGCCGGAAGTGCTGAGTTCTGGAGATGCAGAATGTTATGTACTCTGGCCTCTGCAAGCGCAGATTCGACTCAGAGGCCAGTGGCCACGAAGAAGCTGTTGGAAAATTTAGAAACTGCTCAAACTGCAGATTCCGCGTGGCCAGTCAGGTATGAGTCTTTCTGAGGGCAGGCCTGATGAAAAGCGAGCGGAGAACCGAAGCCAAATGTGGCCCAAAGTGCTGGTTGTGAAGCAGAGACCGAAAGTTGAAGGTGGGTTGCAAATGGCACCAATGTGATTCGAATATCGAGTATGTACTTGTTATATTTCTGCAAGCTACAGTACGTACTAATGATGCAGTTGGATCTATGGTTCAAACAGGTAGAGTCGCTTAGTGCAGCCGAATCTTTAAAAATAACGAGTTCTCGTCTAAACCTTCCTTCCTTCCTTCCTGACGAGCAGACGAAACTCTCCGCATATTGGGCTCGTAACGGTTGTGGAGCCGAGTGAATGGGTGGGGTGGAGGAGTAAGCCGAAGCCCTCGTTAATGTCGGTACTGGTATTGTCGAGTCGGCTCGTGGTTGCGTCGCCTGGAATATCTAGACGTGATTCTGTATATATACCGATCCAACACCGCATATCTGGAACCTCGATGACAGCAGAGCATGGTGTTTCTGGGAAAGTGTGGCGCATGCAACCCAACCCAACCAAGTGTGGCAACCATCATCATCTCGTTCGAAATAACCATCCAGGATGTGCCATGCAATCCAGAAAAGACGAGAAGGAATGAAGTGAAGCTGGCCAGTGCAACCCGACGCCCGAAATGGCACGTTTATTGGCCTTGTTTCGAGTGCTTCGAGCAGGGGATCAAGAGATGACGGCGTGCGTGTCAATGTCGCTCGTTTGGCCTCGCTGTTTCATTGCCGAAAGTGTAATTTCGGGTGCTGTCAAGGTTGCGGAAGACCTACCCCTTCGTGGTGGTAGTGCAGGTACAAACAACGGCCGCGTTTCGTTTCGTTTGCCTGTCATCTTGTGCGTCAGTAAACTATCAGCGAGTATGTATCCCCTTCCGTCCGTCCAACTCACAGTTGTGCTCGTCAATCCACGCCTCTTTCTTGTTGATTCGTGACTGCTGGCGAGCGAAACTGCGAGTTGACAAGTTGTAGACATGGCGATTATGGCGTAGAACTCGGACGATATAGGGGCACCTCATCGTACGTATGCACTGGCTGTAGATGCAGATCTGGGGAAACGCAAGAGCCCCAAATGAAGCCCAAGAGATATCGTTGACGTCAGTGGCGGATGTGCCAAAGAAGGCCCGCTCGTTGCAATTGTGAATATCGGAGCGGTCAAATAACGTTTTGAATAGATGCTGACAGATGTCGAGTAGTCGGAATGGGAGAAGTATCATCGTAACTGGCCAAAGGCAAGTTTGTAGACCCCCCACGGCTCTTGAGAAAGGGTTCGCTGGTTGATGGTTGGGTGCGGTTGGTGACGTTGGACAAAGCTTTTCGCTGCTTTTGCGTCTCAACCCTTCGGATTATTTGGATCCTTCGGAGCCATACCAAACCAGGAATAGGTGGAGTGCGAGACGGAAAAAGGGCAAGGAGGGAAAAATTAATCGCCAAAAAAAGATAACCGAGGAGCCAAAAGGAAAAAAAAAGAAAACAAATGGTGGAAAGGAAAAAACACCAAAATAATGAATCGTTAATTCAATTTCCAAATTAATTAAGATTT
The DNA here is from genome assembly GCA_003788565.2 of Ascobolus immersus RN42. NCBI lineage: Eukaryota > Fungi > Ascomycota > Pezizomycetes > Pezizales > Ascobolaceae > Ascobolus > Ascobolus immersus. Next base: position 186,554 of record ML119719.1, on the reverse strand, counting down.
ACTGTGAAATCCCCGTTCTTCTCAAGAAACACGAGATCCTTTGGGGGGTGGTGGACAAGTGAGCAGAGGTGCGGACTGGCAGCGACGTAGACGTACATAGGTAGCGAGAGTGTACATAGCACCTGCAGTGGATAGCTGCTATTCCTCCAGACCCTTATTCACACACCCCCGACTTCCTTACCTCACTTCTCCCAACTGGCAGGCACTACTTACTCTCACTTCAATCTCAAACATCCTCCAAATGAGGAATTGAGATCCTTCTTCTACTTCTTCTTCACTTCAACCTCGTCCTCACCTGTTTTCAACATTGCTGCACCCAACCAATTCAACACAAAGTCTCCTCTTAGCAACAGCACACAAGACAGATCTGCCAGAGAGAGAGTTTTGCAGCAAAGCACAGTGCGGCCACGGAGTTTCAACATTCGACTCACTTTTTCCCTTTTTTCTTTCTTCAGTACATTTTACTGTCACGTTGCAGCTGGCAAGGCCTGCTATCGCGTAGTCCTTCTACCTACATTTTATATCGTTTAAAGACCCTTGGATCCGCTCGAAACTCAAAACCCAGTCGTCTACTGTTAGTCGCTTCGACTGTGCTTCCAATAGCCTTCGGTAATACGAAACTACTTCCCACCTAGAAATTCGACAAGCACTTCGATTCAAGCACCTCCACAACAAAAAAAAGGTTCAAGGCCTCGCTACATCGGCAACAGGCCCACGTCCTTGAACCGTGAGACCCGAACCATCGAAACCCCAAGCACTGTTTGAAAACTCTCAACAGGTGAGTCGACTTTTTTCCCCGTCTCTGCAGAGACCATCCCTCAAAGCGGACAAACTTCTGGACCCTCGCGTTGCTTCCCTCGCTCCTCACTTCGTTCTCATCTCCGAATCAGGTTCGGCTGCGCCACAGCTGCCTTCCTTTCTTAACCCATCTCCCACCCCTGGAAAGCTCCAAATACTGATTTCTTCGCTCTCTTTGACAGCATCAGTACTCAGCCAACAAGCCTATCCCACACGTCGAGCTAGAAGCTTGGAACATTCTACACAATTCGTGTCTCTCCCTCCCTCAACAACAACAAGGAACAACACCACCTATCAACAATACTAATAACAGTATCAATACCGCCCATTGTCGACTAACCTCTCACAACTCTCCTTCGGCTTCTGATATTCCGTGGACGGACAAAGCACGGTTACGCGTTGGGCCAACATTAGCGAATATCTTCGGTATTGCAGGGAATGAATATGGTGGAACATCCGGACAGCAATCGATCCTTTCGCGGAAATGGAAACTATTACAGCAGTAGAGACTCACCGAACGGTGACAGAGGATCGCCATCGGACCCTAACCCTCCTTACCCTCCACAACATACTTCTCCACAGCCCAACTCACTTCCTCCGATAGCCGCCTATGCTTCAGGTCCTCCTCGCACAAGTCAAGCTGCTCCGACTTCTTACCCGAACGCTTATGCACCACCGATCCCGAACGGCTACCCGGTGTACTCTGCTCCTCCAAATTCTCGGTTTCTGCCATCAATTTCAGCGGGGTACGGTATGGCTCCCCTTGGTCCAGCTCAACCACACGTGTACGGGTATGCTGCACCGAACGGCACTATGAGCTATCCCCAGCTTTCACCCACCTCCCAGCCAATGCAAATGCCATATCCGCCTCAGGGAGAAGCACAAGGAAAGCTCATGTCTGGTGGACGTCACAAGAAGGAGATCAAGAGGAGGACGAAGACGGGTTGTTTGACTTGCAGGAAGCGGAGAATAAAGGTTCGATCACTCCCAGGCACACCCCTTGACTATTTGAGCAAATTGCTAACTTTTGTGTAGTGTGATGAGGCACATCCAACCTGCAACAACTGCAAGAAGAGCAAGAGAGAGTGTATGGGATACGACCCCGTCTTCAAGACGACGCCAGGACCAGTTGCGCTGCAGCCTGCACCGACGCCTGCTATGGACATCCAGAATATTCCCGTTCAGCATCCTCTCCCTGGATATCCCATTGTACCGTTGTACCAGAGCTCTCGGACCCAGAGCAGCTCTCCAAGCGGAACCAGCAATGGCGGCTTTTCTCCGGAGTACCGTCCTTCCGTTGGTCCTCCAATCGACCCGACATTGGAAAGCATATCTTCGTCAATGGCTTCTCAACCTGTTCCAGTCTATGCGCCCTCGACACTGCCAGAGTCTTATGCTCCGGTAGCTGGGATGAAGAGGCCATACGAAGAGGGCATGTACAGCAGCGTGCCGGAGCCTGCGCCAGTCACCTCTTATTCCTCCAACCCCGGCTCGCCACATGGAGGTTACGGCTCTGGTGGAGAAGGACCAACCAAGCGAATCTGTGTTACCAATTTGCTCAACGACAAGCCACTGCCCGCAAGTCTTCTCGAGCCTTTGCCCGTGTCACAACTCGTACAGCCGACTCCGGATCAGCTTTATCCTCCAGCCTATATCACTGCGGATACCACTACTCCGGAGGGAACAGTTAAACTGTACCGGGAGCAGCTGGCCAAGCAGTTGGATGATTTCTTCGATACGGATTGGTTTAGCATTGAAGGGTTGGCCAAGATTACTAGCTGGCCCAGTCTCTCTGCTGCTATTGCGGACGCGTCGAAGGGTTCGGGAACGACTGCGCCAATGCCACCGATCGAGCCAGACGGAGACGCAGACTTTCTTTGCACGGTCTTTGAATTTCTCTACAGAATCGACATTCGGAGAGTACGACCTTCAGGACAGGCGAGCTCGGCCAAGAGAGAAGAGGTTGCCCGTCGACTTGAGTCCGTTCAAGCGCTTATTACCCTTAGAAAGGGTAGCTTGACAGGTGGAAACAATGCGTCGCCGCCTCATTCGCCATCGGGTAGTCCTACTACTTCCAAGGAATCTGTTGCCACGGATTTCTGGAACCGTATTCGAAAAATCGCCTCGATAGATCCCGCCAAAGACCTTGATGCTCTCGACAGACTGATTAGAAGTCTGTACGACCTCTACCCCGGGGATTCTGTTCCGCATGAGAAGTCCCTACTCAGAAGCATTGCCGAAAGCAAATACATTACGGCACGACGGAAAGCGAACCGCAACGTTCCAGGTACAGATTTGCAAGAGGCCAAGGGACGCTACGAGCAATTGATGAAGCATATCGAGGACACGCGCACGAACGAAAACGTTGTTTTGAGCAAGGTTAGCAAGTGGAGCATTTACAATGCTGATGCCGACTTGTGATTAAGCCTTTTTTCCTGGATGTTTTCTTCTAATCTGGACGGACATTGCTCTCGCTTTTTTTTGGCATTCTTTTCGGTGCATTTTCGGTCTTTCTCTGGATACTTCCCCGTTATTTCCCTTGCATCTCATGCGTTGTCTGAGCGTTGAAAAGAGCGCAGTCATCAAGCATTGTTTCTTCCAACGAGGCGTGTTCTCTCTATTCGCGAGTTCTTCCCATTCCTCAATCTGTATTCCTACTGTTTTATTTGCTTTTCCTTTTGTTTTTCTCCTCTTCTTGAGGATGTTGGCGTATATTGCACATAGACGGTTGGCCGGTGGTAAAGGTTTTTGTCTTTTTTTTCTTATCAGGAGTAAGCTGTAAGTTTAAAAAGCGGTTATTTTGCAAATGATGTTTTTTCCTTCTTTCTTTCCATCTCGTTTCTTTGTGGGGCTCTTGTTCTATATCTTTACTTATCTCCCTCTCTTCTGCTTGATACCGTCGAAAGGCCTCGTTGCATCCCCCCCACACCTCCGCATACGCTGTTTACCGCAATTGCTGCCCTTTGCGCTGTTGTAGCTGTATATCCAGTTGTACTGCACGAACTATCCCTTCGAAATATCACTCCCTCTCAAGCTAGCTTTCGCAGTACTTATACTCCTTTTTTATTACTTTTCGATCCCCGCCGGTCGCTCTTTCCTTTGTTCTCCTCTTTTCCTTTGTATTTCCTTGCTCCTTTTTTTCCTTTATTTGTCCATACTTCCTTACTTGCATCGTGTCGACGATCAACGCGACACTCGGGTGGCTGACTTTTGCGGGTATGCACGCGCTATAGACGGGTATATTGTTTTCTGCTTTTTCTTGTTGTTTTTTTGTATGGCTTTTTCGCGTTTTCGTTTGTTTTGTGCGTTATGGAAGAAGAAAGGAAGGATGGAAGGGAAGAAAGAGAATATGGAGACTCTCTCTTTTAGGATGGGTGGAAGTAGATAGATTGCGTGGAATTATGTTTGCATTATCAGTTACCTGTTGTTTTGCGTGCAAGTTGTGTTGCTGTGTTTGTGCGTGAGTTGCAAGTTGGTAATGTGTTTTTCTCGAATCGTGCGCTGGATACCTTGACGCTGATTATACCCATCGTACACTGTACTGGAATGAGTATACCTACTAAGTAGGCCTAGAGTGGTCGTGTCGCTGGTAAGTTTCTATGGGAGATCAAGGTGATGAGTGCTAACTTCTAGGAGCTTCGATCTGTTCCCTACATACCGAGCGGGTGATGGGTAGGCGGCCGGATACACTTATGCGAAAACGACGTCTACGAGGAAACCAAGAGGAAGAGCTACGAACGAGACATCGAAAATAAGAGGGACGTCACAATGTCTGCGAGAGACGTGACGCCAAAAAAAACAATACAAAACTCTACAACGTCCACCAAGACATCAGAAAAAAACTCGGAAAACGCAGCCATAACCAAAAATTGGCCCGTTGCATCGCTACTTCAACTTCAGTTACGTTTTCAGTTACGTCTTGCATTCGTTCACAAACATTGCGCCCCACATTTTCGAAACTTTCAGTTTATTACTATCGAAACAAGCAAAAACACAAAGAAACTGCAACGAGAGAAACGCCACAATGTCTGCGAGAGACGTGACGCCAAAAACAATACAAAACTCTACCACGTCCACGAAGACATCAGAAAAAAACCCAGAAAACACAGCCTAAACAAAACAAATTGGCCCGTTGCATCGCTACAGCTTGCTTCAGTTATGTTTTCAGTTACTTCTTGGACTCGTTCGAATTGCGCCCCACATTTGCAAAATCCGCTCGCAAAAACTTTCAGTTTATTACTATTCCTGAAGACTCTTTGGCCCAGAGTCGGATATTTACACTCTTTACCCTTTTCTTTGTTATGTTCTTATACCTCTGTTGCAGTCGCATTGTCCCCACACTTTCTACGGTGTTGGGATCGTCACGTTCCTGCAGGTCATGCATATTTGTGCATGTCTTACTTGCACTGTTTTGTTTGTAAGTGCGGGCGTCTATGTAGTGAGATCTCGTGGCTATGAGATCTACTTAGATGAAGTATCGGCGTCTATCGAGAGATGTTGTGGTCAAATGCTACGAGATCTACTTGATAATGCGGTACAGCTCATTGGGAAGTGGTTCCGGTGGGTTGGGTGGGAGTAGAGTTGGGCGCTTCGACAAGGGTGTCGAGGTGTGGGCCAGGAGGGTGGATTGGGAGGATTGTTGCCGTTGGAGGATGTCGGGAGCTGGAACCGTGATGTCAGCTAAAGCTGTCACGATTGGTGAAGGCTTCAGACGATGGCAGTTATGGGATATCAGTTGGTTGTTGCTTGTCGTTATTGTCTTGCGCATGCATGCGAGTTACTATTTTGCTTGGAGGATTGGGAGGATGGGCTGGATACTATGGGAAGGCCGAGATCATTGGACATTTAGAACTCTCTCATGCGGTGTATACCGTGCATTTTGGTGCATTGGTTGCGCGGTTCTAGCTGTTATGTTAGTATAACGGCTGGGTGGAGAAGGTGCAGCGTCTTCACTTCTGGATGTCGGTTCCTTTGAAGTTGGTTTCCAACTCCAATAGAATAGATTCGTGGTCTTCTCTATTTAGTAATGCAACTGTCTTTCGTTAACAAGTTCGCATCCAACTGCATATGACCAACTGCTAGTAGTTGTCCCACGTTTCGATTGGTTCATACTGACAATCAGCTCTCGACTCTGGCTGGACCCGCCCTATTGTCGTTTGCATGTTCGGCGATACTTGTGGGAAGGATGAAACTTATCGTTGCCAAATTTATACCATATTAGCACCATACAGCAGCCAGCAGCATGCATGTAGCACGAAGGTGCCGGTATGTGATGCCAAACCGACCTCAAAATGTGGGGGATAGAGGTGAATGGGTGGCCCTCGAGAACCCGGGAGGAACATTGCATCCGAACAGCTCACTGGCCAGCCCGTCACCTCTTATATACCCACCATTCATATTCTCGTCTAAAAACTCTTCTCAAGTGAGGCCCAGTTTCCTCGAGTCGAGGGTCGAATCGATTATAGTTTCACTTCGCCTCAAAGAAGCGAGCTACGCTTATGTACCATTTTGGATCAGGAGAGTTGAATTCCCAGAACGGGTAATAAAATCTGATGCCTCCGTGGCTTCGGCAAATTAATGGTGGGAGTTAAGGACGGGAGGGAGACGGGAGGGCGAAATGCGTGACAATGACAGATAGACAGGCCTCGACTCCGAGTCTCGTTAATGTCCGTCGGGATGCGGAGGGGGGTGATGCAGTGGCACTTGGGAGTGGTGAGGTGGGCAATGCGTTGGTCGAGTTGGTGATGCTTGGTTTTTTGACCTCATGATGATGGTGGTGGTTACTGCTTAGTACTTGGAGGTTATGTAGTGGGGTTGACAGGGGTCTCGCTTAAGTAGTACTGCTATTGGCTTTGCTGGGGAAGTATAGGAGCTGTGGAATTGCCTATATGATAGTACTGCTTCTCGTAAGCAATAACTGACTTATTGATTCCAGGCCCTTATAGAGTTGGAAACATCAGCCTCGCATCCTCAACGTCGAAGGAGGATTTGCATGATCTTTGAGTACCACGAGCTACACGGCTTCGGATCCAGAGACGGGAAGATACTTTGACACGTACATGCATATGACATGATGCCTACGGCACCCTATGTTGAATTCGGAACAGGAAGAATAGACGAGCTCTTGGTGCTGCAAGCTCTGCTACGTTACGGTAGCATACCGCTCCTGCGAGATACATGGTCACCTATAGTAAAACCTTGAGTATGAAGTGTTGTTCTGCCACTCACTGACACACCTGCAGGCGAATTGTATCACCAACGGCTTTCTCCAGCAAGCTTAGCCAATGACTCGCAAAGCACTCAGGATGTCACTTCGTTAAATTAGCTAGATGCCAGATTCCGGTGCACAATACCAGCAATGTATGGCGCCGTCAATGTTGGCATTGGCGAGCATCACCATCTGCAGCCTGACATTCGGCTCAGGACGTTGACGTTGAAACAGGTGCACCACTGACTGTGAGCAAAGCAAATTCCATTATTCCGGATGACAACACAAAGCACAAGAAGGGACCTCGCAGGTTTTTGATTGAGATATACGAGAAAGTACGATATGTGTGAGATTTCGGTTCCGAGAATTGCCAACTCCAATGTCTCAGGTCGGGAGCAACTCGGGACTTTTGGATTGAGGCTTGAATGCTCGCTCACACATCTTCGTTACTGGTCGAACAGCATTGTGAGAGCGGCTAGAGGCGCGCCAGTGATGCAAATGGCGGTATGTTGCCGTGAGGTGAGCTGGAGGCGCTCGGAATTACTACTTGTGGAGATTGTGAGGGAAACGGTAATATGGACAAACCTGGAATTGCTTCGGGTTAAAGGGAAGAAACTGGCAGTGTGAATGGCTATTGCCCCTTACTTGCGAGTATGGGGATGTCGGTTGGGCATTTTATGCTAGGAGGCAACGTCAACCAGCTTTTTAGGTTCATGGAGACGAGGCTCATGATCAGCTTGCATGATCACGGATTGTGCTGGCTTGGACCGGTCCAATTGGCTATGAGCCATGTCATCGAGTTTGAAGCTACGTCTCTAAATGTCCGAGTTTAGGGCAAGATCACTGAGGAGGGGTGGGATGAATGATGCCCCACGTATGTAGGAGCAATGCCACCAGTGGTTGCGGATCAATTCGATTCACGGAACGACCGTTATTGGCGTTGGCATGTGAGACCGGAGCAGGAAATTGTGGGCAAACATGGGGCAAATGGCATTCATTGAACGGATCACGGCTAAGATTTCTGAGAATCTCAATTGCAAGAGAACTGGGCACAAGAGTATCTGGCTCTTGCAGACCGCCCATGCTTGGGTCGTTGAACATTCTTTGATTTGTTAATTGTAACTGTGTATGACGTATTCCGGTTCATCTTGCAAATGCATCGGGGTACTCCACCACAGAACTGCCGGCATGCCGTATGTACCCCCAACTCCCTACCCGCCTCAAAAACCGAAACGGTCAAATATGCATCATATAATGAGGATCGGCTATCTCACATCGATATCCGAAACATGCGCAAGCTGTCTGTTCCTACTCAAAACGCCGGCTCCTTCCATGACGTATCCAGGGTTCTGAATCATCCTTCTCCATCCGGCTTCGCAGTTGTCCGGAGGAGTAATTCCGGTGCGGGCTGGCCTCCTGAATCACCCGCGTGCACATACCCCATTTGGTAATTTCCCATTATAGGTGTGCCTAACAAGTAGCGCCGACCTTGGCATCCCTAATAGGCACACGTCGAAGATTAAGGGTCGTTGAGGTCCGTTGACTGACTGGGGCACTGACCTTGGTAGATCGACAAAGCCATGTGGTTGAAGCAGGGTAAATGCGCTCAGAAGAGATCTCGTGTATCGATAGAAGGGGGGAAATTGTTCTGGAAGGATTTGGGGGCCCGAAAAGGAGAGGGCTCGAGCATTTCGGCCTTGGCTGGCGGCTCCTGGCTCGGGAGCTATCAACCCTGCTGTCTCGGAACAGAAGATACCGGAGGTGGAATGGCGATGCATTTCTACCCGTAATAATAGCGAGAGAGTTCATTTCGGAAGAAACTCTCGCCTTTGGCCATGCATGGCCGGTGTCACATTGAAGTCTTTCGTACTTTTTGAATAGTGCTGATTGCCAGAATGGCAGATAGCATTGTAAAACGTCAACTCGATTTGTCTGAGCAGGATCTAGGATCGTACGGCTTTGTACGTGGTTTAGTTATCTGAAAACCATGTGAGTTGTCTTCAGTCGTGCAATCTGTGCCTGTATTCTTGGCGAATACTTACTTTACTGATACAGGTATCGTACCAATCTAATGCAATGAACTCGCGACAGCCTCCCTAGGCTCTACCTCGTGGTCAAGAGCTATACTATAACTTGAGCTGTTTATATCATTGAGTATATTCTCAAAGCACCACATGGCCAGCCTCATGGTAGATAAGCAACACTAGAAACTGCAGGGCCTTTGAGACCGGTTGTAGTCCTGCATGCGATCAAAGCAGCAACTCGATAGCGATAAAGCGCAAGTAAAAGTGGCAAGATGCTGCAGCTGCTCAGTGCATGGTCATATGACAGATGTCGACATCCGCACATGAATCCCGGAGAAATAGGCACTGAGCGAGCTGTCACTACTAGAGCTTAATACACTGACATCTACGGAAGATTGCATCTTTCGGCTGCTCGCCTAAGGCAAGCGCATTCCCGACGCCATATAACTACTAAGTAAGTAAGTTTATGAAATGAGCTGTCTACACTTGCTTGGAGAGTACATTTCGGTCTGTGAAGCGGACTTCTCAGCAAAAAGTGAGGTACACGCAACTGACGTCGACGTTGGATGTGCATGACGATACGGACAAACTAACGCTTCGTGACTACCTGACATGACATGGCATGTCAGTGCAACGAAAAGACGTACATATTGTGAAGTCCAAGTACTTACTTCTTCTTCGACCAACCGTAAGAATTCAAATTGCCCTTGCTTGGTATGGGACAATTCAACTGACATTATACTAGGAACTATACGCTCCAGCTTAATTTTGCGTGACGTTTGATAGACGCCTCAAGTTTACAACTTCTATCTTCCCATCAACTCCCTGATAATGACTTGTGAGGTGACTATACTTCTGATGCTCGGTAATAGCAAATATCCAGAACATAAAGACAGTCAACTCTTTTTCACGCTCATTCAGCAACTTCCCATTTGCACGTATTGCAATATTGATGCTGGTGGATCTCGTCCGGCTCCAAGCCAGCGCCGACGGTACCAGTGTTTCCTTTATTACCTTCATGATTGCAGCATCGGTTTTCATTTCTCCGCATTCGAAATGGCCATCGAACTGAAATTTACAAAGTAAAAAGTATGCTCGTGATCTGATTTGCTGAAGCTCTCTGACCGAGGTATAGGAAGCCGCAAGCCCGAATTCCTATGTGACAATCGTATTTACAAATATAAACTCGTTTCAACCTGGATGGTAACGTTATAACTGATAAAATGTTGTTTTTAAGCTCCGGAGCCTGTCATTTCCGTGCTTGCTCCATGATCCACCCCAAGACGTTTCGGTATGGAAGAGCCCGCATTTTACTTCAGCAGGTTAAGTAGGTATTACTCAGTTTGCCTTAAAAGATTCACCTTACCAGTTCATTCGACTCAGAGCAGCTGGAATGCACGAAGGATTTTCTTCAGAAATGAGCATATGCCACAACATCGACAACAGAACTGGAGTAAATCAACTCTGACGGAATTCCCATTACAAGGCTAGTAGTTCTGATTTATTTACCAGCATTGATTTGTTCCAAAGAACTATATGATAATAATCTCAGATTGTAGATCCTGACAATAGCCACGGCTGGCCACTCTCTCGATAATCTCCCTCATGATCCTTTTAAATCGATATCTCAATCTTCTAAACTAGACAGAGTCGTCTTTGACAAGTAAGTGATCCCTCATCCTATTACCACACTTTAAACAGGACCAGTGTAGCTTGTCCTCGTTCCATCGCAACCGGGCCGCATGCTGTATATAGAAGCATTCAACGCAGCAACGGTATCCACGCGACGTCGTACCTAGCGTAAACCTGTGCTGCGTGTAGAGCAGACTCTGCTCCTCTTTTCCACCGAGATACCTGATGTTGGCGAACTTGAGTGTTGGTCCTTCTCTGATACAGTATTTTGAGTGTATTCTGTATCCGTAAACCTTCCAGAAGATGCTTGGACGCTTGGTAATCTCCGTTTTCACCTGATGGCAAGTGTGAGATAGTTGAAGAAGTGTGAAGGCCGTGCAACTTTCGTATATGATGAGGCGGAGCTCGGCTGGGAGGCATACGAAGTCGGTATTCTTGGGTGACTGGCTGGTCATGGTTTGGTGAGGTGCAGATTGTGGGGACGTCGAAGAGTTTACTAAAAGTTTCTTTTAAGAAATTCGCTTCTAATCCACGGAATCAACCAGAGGCGAGTAGGCGCCTCAGGCCCTACTAATGCCTCCAGACCACGGGCAAAACTCCGTCGCACAAGACACAATTTTCATGATTCAAGCCACTTCGCACTTCCTAAAACGATGGTATATCGCTGAATAAACCCACGAGAGCTCGACAGTCGCTCTAAGCTCCATTCAACAGCCGATCTTTCGAATTCTCAACATTCATCAGCCGTTGGACATTCGCATAATACTTTCAACTTTATTTATGGACAATCCTCCTCTGGAAAACTTGAAGCTGGTATATAATGACCGAACACGTCATAGCCTCTTAGGGCCGAGCTGCTTTTCCCGTTCAGGGTCCCTGACTTCGACCTCTCAGCTCTCAACGATCTCCATCCCAACATTGCGACCAGCATCACATAGAATCCGTTCTAGCCCTTCTACACGGAATACGGAGGTTTCTATTCTATCTATCGCAGACACAACACTCGAAAAGACACAGGTCGCCATATACGCTCTCTACCCTACCTGCAGCCCCGACTGGAACCCCTTAAAAGAGTTCGAATTTGTATACACAGCGGGCACCAACACCACTGGCAGCGTCCTTCCCTGCCTTCTTTATCACGTCTTACATCTAACTGTCAGGCAAGTCGACGACGTCATTGATATATTGCATACGCACCTCGACAAATGGGTTGGCAAGGCACCTCCAGTAATGGAGCCAGATCGTACGGAAGCACTGAGGCCTTGCATCAACCAGGTTTTGAACATGAGAAAGCAGTCCTATCCTATTTGGTTTAAGGGTAAACACTACTACGGGCCGGATTATGACGGTGATGGGGCTTTAAAATCTGCCCTCTCGACAGCTTTGTGGAATTTCGTGAGTTGGGAGTTCGAGAATGATAATGGAATTGAAGCTGGTAGAGAGGTCACTAGCTCTGCCAGTGATTGGGGCGGCGGTTGGGAGGATGACTCGGTCGAGGGCCGGGATTCCGACTCCGACAGTGGCGAAGATTCAGGCCACTCATGGCATTACGAGGATTCAGGCGAAAATGCGTACTATGGTAAGGCTCATCGGGACAGTCTGAAAGATGTGGTACTGAAGATCGCACGTTCCAAGTTCTTTCGTGGCCATAACAAGGCGGGCTTGCCTCGGAAGGTCAATCTGACGAGCGTTGGTGGTATAGTTACGAACAAGTGGGTTGAGAAAATGAAGAGCTTGGTGCGAAGTCTGGATGTGGCCGAGGACATGGTGTTTACATGGAAACACTTTAATGTGGATATGTCGTTTTTGTCGCCAGACGAGTTAAAATGGGAATGGCCGATGACCAAGGAATGGAAGAAAAAGCCAGATTTTGATTTAATAGCAGGGGAATTCCCTAAGACTCTGGGAGAGTTATTGGAAGTGAGGAGACTGCGAAACTATGGATGGGTCGAGTTTCGGGATCTCAAAGGGTTTACTTTAGAAAATGTGGAATGGTTTGATATTTATAGAAAGTATTGTGAAGATGGTGTACTATGGTGACGTTAATGGACTAAGTACTTGCTAGCATGGCTCATTAATATTAATTCGCTGTTAGTCAGTGACTTGCAAGCGAGGTTAAGCAGATCCTTAACTCTTGTTCCGTGCTAACCAGACGGTGTTCCCAACGAGTCGGCTGTTCCGTGCTAACCAGTATTGAAATATATGTAGAACCGAACCCAGCTTTAAACATTTGCAACCTGAGTGATCATACCAGTTTTACATCTTCAGCGTTCATTATTTCACTCGGGAAGAGACTGCATAGCATATACTTACAACCATACTTTACTCTCACAGCAGGCCGCACAGGCTCTAAAATGTAACTCTCAAACGGCTACTAGACAGATAAGCTATCTAAGGGAAATTAATACGCTGTTGGCATGCCCTCGACGCAAGATCATGTTGTCTGAGTATTTTCGACGGATAATCTTGAAATAAGTACATTAATGAGAATAAGCAGATACTTGCCCCATGGCCCACGAGGCAATACAGATCGATAGAAAAACCAACAACAAGCTGGGTATGGAGGGGTTCCGCTCTGGCGCTGCTTCGTTGTTATTTGAGCTGGGTCCGGAGTTTACTAGTGTAAGACTACGAGTGTAGAACGTTTATTGTATTACTATCTAAGGTGGTGGTGTTTACGGCCTATATACCCCAGGGACGCTGTGGCGTCACCCCCGAACATGGAAGGACCACGAAGGTGCCACTCGGCACGGCATTGCCGTGGAACGCCTACAGGCTGTCGGATCGATATCCAACAACTCGTACCTGCAATTAGTACTTTTGCAATATGCAATAGTACATAGGTAGAAGCACACTATGCAGCGGTGGTGACATGATAAGTACTGCCCTAACCCGGGTCAAAACATTCGAGCCTGTGATAGATATAAATCAATTAAAGTTGGTTGATTGTTTTGCTACGTAGGGCAATGGTGGTCCAATGGTATGATGAATCGTTGCCAGTCTAATACTGTCAGGTCGATTCGATCCGGGTTCGATTCCCGGCCGTTGCATTCGTTTTGGCGTTTTTCAGCATGCTGTCATGTTTATTAAGTGGGAAATCACAATTGCTCACATTAGAGCGCATGGGAAGTTCCCTCTATGTGTGGAATAAAGTTCAGATTCACGATCACCAGGAGAGGCATATCAAGAAATCTTCGGCGTTCACTATAATGGCATGCCATTGGCCCGCAGCCTACTTAAGGTACATATCAATATATCAGGCAAAGTACAATTAAGTATGAACTGCTTTTAAATTTTGACACAGCGGGCCTCTTAGAAGCCCCATGCACGCACGTACGTACATGACACTGTACTGGCAGGTGCCGTTTAAACGACTACTAGACTGATAAGGAAATTAATCTTTTGCTGACATTGATGCAAATTTAGGGATTGTTGAACGTCGGTAATTCGAACTAATTAGTACATGAATTCTGGAGATTGTGGGCATGTGTCCACGAGGGATGTAGGAATAAGCAAGTTGACTTCCTTCCATATCGATAGTTTAAGACATTTCGAGTTTAGGTATTGGCCTGCCCGGCGGTGCATATGCACTTTAGTATGTACCAGAGACCCATTTCTATAACTGACCTTCTAAAGTAGTTGCAGGAAGTATATGCCATCAGGTACAATGCATTAAAGAGGTACATAACTGTTAGTTTCGCGGAACCAAGGGCTTTGGTACCTGGAATATATATGCAGGCCGGTCCCCGCCGACCTAGTGTACCTAGATTTATGGACGGAAATAATTAAGCAGGAACAGTCCCAGACGTAAGTCAACCTTGGACTAAGTAAATTACCTCCGGATTAGGAAGGTGCCCTGTCATTGTGACGAGGAGATTCTAATTTCCGTGCATTCTTTGACGCACATGGCGGATGCAGGGCCTAGACAGCGGTCTTTTAGAACTCCGGTAATAAAGTGGGCGAGCTTAAAAGACTACTTCAGTGCCGGAGGTACGGACTGCATCTCGGTATGATACTTGGAGCATCTTCAACTCGTTTCACAGAAAAAGGTAATTAGACTGGTGGTGTTCGCAAGAGCAACACGACAGTTGCCCCACACGATATTAAACCCGTTTGACCTCTCCAGAACGTTACCACTTTGAACTGCCGAAATGGCAATCTCAGTCTAAACGGCGGTTACTTCCCAGCGTTCAGGGTCCGCTCCATCTGCCGTCTTCGGTGCAGCCTACTATGTACTAGGCTCAATCCGGTAGTCATCTCCTAGCTGGAGGCAGAGACAGGCCTGGATTTATGGAAACGAAACATCCATGTGCACCAGCCCTATGTATGGCACATACGTACACATCGATAACCATGGTATTGGTTTTGTGTATGCACTTCATGTTGCTGGTCGAATTGCTGGGCTAAGTACATACCCAGGTCTACCGTGCACCTCGATGGGTTACGGGACATAGTTTGTCCGGGAATTGTTAATGGTCGATCTGGTGTCCAGATAGTCAGTCATCCACAGAGACCAAGAAAGTATATCCGAAGCAACATGCCCCAAATTCTTCAACGAATGTATGTATCCAACAATGCTTAGATACCCGTTCCTCTCACGATATTCACACTACTCTGACTTCATATCTTGGTACCTCCACGCAACGCTCGTCGTCCGAGCCTGATCGAGCATACATACACTATCGTAAACCGTCCAGATCGCCGTCGGGCATCAGATTAAGGTTGCATCCGATACGACATCAAACGAGGCACTGCAGCATTTTATCCTACCTGCATGCGAGACATTTGTATGTTCTTTGAAGCCAGGAGAATTGCATCTGTCTGGCCCGCGGGGAGGGGAAACCACGAGGTACAAAGTATTGTGACTACATATTCACCGGGTCATGGTCAAAACTAACCAGCCATACCTATGTTATGCAAGACGATAAGAGCTCTGGGTGAAGGTATGTATGTAGGCTATGGAATATTTCGACCTGGCTTCCCTCGATTCTTCCCGGTTTTATGCACCTACTTCATATATATTGGCGAGGGCATGGCGGAAACACTATTCCGATACATATCCTGCGAACGCTGGTTGGCTGGATAAACTAACGTTATAACAAAGTCAAGCTCTTCCCATACAGTACAGTGTCGTCTTGTCTTCACTGAGTACCTCTCGTATAGATCCGGCTCTTGTGAGGGTTAAACGTACATGCCAGTTTTCAATATTTGAGGAATTCGGGGCAATGCATGCTAGCAAACGTACTAAGTACTTAGGTACTTACTTGAGAGAGTCCAGAGAACTTGAAGGTACGAAGAAGCATTCACCAACGTCCTCCCTAGGAATCTCGAACAGATAGAAGCAACGGATCTGAGTATCTAAACGACTTTTTCGGCCGCCGGTCAACCCATATCCAACATATCAGACCCAACAAACCCGCCGGATCGATAACCGTATCGTTGCAACCCCTCAACTCAACTAGATATCCGTACATAAGTTACATCCACCAGCTCAAATTCAGCAAGTTCCCCTCTCGCCAAAGTAAGCGAATCATAGCCTAGGCCAGCTGCATATTCGGCTCCGATCCCTTGGGACCCTAACGACCGCATGGCAAGCTTGCCTGAGCTCATGGTGCTGGTTCGGATCGATAACCGTCACTACGACCTCGATCTTCAAGTCTCCAACCACTCTACATACAGTGCATACGCGAAGAATATGCTGCGCTGGGTATGGATATGGGTATCAGTTGACCTCCCAACGAGCTTATCAGTGCAGGTACGACGACGCCCCAGGGCCCAGGTGCCAAGGTAGCGCAGAAAGGACGAGCAAAAGCAAAGCGCAGCGCTGTGCGCTGATAGCTTATCTCTGCCGGTGCATCTACATGGAGCGCTTCGGTTCTAACCGGCGCAGTGAGGTTATCACGATCACGATGCTGTCTGTACAGCTGCGGTCCTTGCATTGGCCAACTAGAGAACACTGGCAGTGCTTTGCGAGCCGAGGGTGAGAGAATATCACGGCTTGATGGTTACCTAGCTGCAGTGGGTAGTAGTTAGTTGATCTGGCGTCAGTAGGTTGTGGCAGTTCACCGCACGATATTGATGTTGGTGAGGGGTAACAAGGTCAGGATACTGTATTCCTCTCGAGCTCTCCATGCTTCCAGACCTTCAATTTGCCATTGCTCACGACTCAGTATGTGCCGAACCACCCCACACGCACACCACAACCTCCCACCCCCTCGGCACCTCCCTCACGCCCCTCACTGGCAGCCGGAATTCCATCCAGGAACCTCTCCCTCGGGACCCCCATAGAGCAATCTACATACAGTTTCGCAGACTTCATGCGATGTTCAATCACAAGCCTATCCCCATCCAGCATCGGTAATCCCAAACGAACGCCTCGCGAGAGAGTGGGGGGACCGCCCGGTTCCTGTTTCTTACCTCTTAGGGCCTAGCTGGAAAGATAAGGTTCTCGTTCCTTTTGAGGCTAGGGGGGATGGGGACTAGGCAGGCCAGGAGGACAGAAGGGTCCTGTGCGACCTGTGGAACGTTGGGCTGGGCGTCCTGCCAAAAGAAATTCATGTTAGGTGCGGCGGCCTCGATTTGGGAGGATCATCGTCACCTCGTGGTAGTGGGGAGTGTGTTGATCCGATCGATACAACTTCTACATAGTATCATCCTGGACGAGATGGACGAGGTGTGTACGGTATATACGTAGTTGCGTGCTTACCGCCATGTCGATACCCATATCCGAGCCGAAGTTCGCAATTCGCATTGAAAGTTACATAGCCCGCGCCCTACATACCAGCCCAACATCCTCTCATCTCATGCCTGGAAATCGAGTTATAAAGTACGGTCTTTGAAAAGGATCTTGAAGCTTTTGGAGATTGACATATACCACACCGGCACATTAAGGTTTGCCGCCTTGTGCTTGCTTTTCTGGTGCAAGCCGACGCAAGCGCAGGAAACATTGTCGCCAAGAGGCATGTCCAGGACCGGAGGTGAGATTGGAATTGGAGGTCACGGGCCAGTGGCCGGTCAGGTGAAGCTCATTCTGGATTGGGTATGCAGATCACTTCGAAATGTCGACCTCAGATAGCATTAACTAAAGGGTCGAATTCGAAGGCTTGCACACTTGATTCATGAAAGATGGAGTATGTACCGTCGAGACGGTCTCGAAAGCTCACCCCTTCGATCTTGACTGTATTCAGGAACGGACCGGTAAACGCGGGGAATATAACTCGTATTCTGGGGAAGTCCGTCGGGGGTGTGATTGTCTAATTCAAGTTCGGGCTCGGCAACCGTTGTAATCAGCCCCGTCTGGGGATTCTCCGAAAACTCCGGGGATTTAAACCCCGAAGACCCTGTCTATTTCGACTTCTCCGGTTTCCAAATTTGGAACTCTGTGGAAGTGTCGCGTGTTTGTTTGAGGATGCATGCCGGATGGCTCTCGAATGATGTTTAGAGACCCTCGACCTTAAGATTTGAAACCAACCATGTTGATTGCCAGTGGCTTTGCAAGCTTTGTCAAATTCTACTATGGGTTTGGTAAGAAGTACCGACTTCCAGGATGAAGGGCTGTCGGTTACAACCGAGACTAGCGCAAACTGTTCAAGTTGCAAAAGAGATACAGGTCGTGAATTACTTGAAGGCATCTCCTCAGATAGAGTCAAAGACAGGTCTTCGAGACTTCCTAGCATACTTACTTCTTGACTAGGCACTTCTTACTCTACTAATTCTTACTTAGACGGCCTAGATCAGCGCACTATGAAAATGAACGACGAGCACATCCATACGAAGTTGCATACGAGTACTTACTTCTTACTAGCATACATATCAGCAGATATGTCTGTGCTTTCGGCCTCCCAATCTCCTCTCTCCCGAGAAAGAACGCCTGCTTACTCCGTAGATACCGAGCGTCCCGACTGAGCTTTGCCTCAACATGCAAGCTCATAATCATATGCGGTTCCAGCCGTCCCTTCATTTAACAACGCATTGGGGAATGAAACGTACATATGCGGCACATCACTGTTTCTTGGGTCCGATTCATGTTCCTGATAACGGTGGAGGTAAGACGCCGGTTGGCTTTGGTGGTGGTCGTGATAGACCCCATGTTTTCGAGGAGGTGTAGAGTATGGGAGTTGTGTATGGGGGATATTGGAACCAAGCTACTGGGAATTAGAGTTAATATCGAGATGGGCAGACAAAAGGAGTCGAGCTTGGGCATTGGTTCATTGTAGGAGTACGAGTACGGGTATCTCATGATTCGAGGTCCGACGTTCAGTCTAGATGGATCCTCAGAGACCTGCTTCGGCAGCTCTGGAAACAGAACAAGCTCGAAGCACCATATGCAAGCAGGTAGATCTTCAATATGCAACTCTGTCCATCCACATGGCAAACCCTGAAAGCCAGTTCAACCTGCGTCCTCTGAACGTCTCCCCTGCACCGCATGTTTATCAACATCTCCCCAAACCTCAATCTGATTGACCGTTTCTCCATAGGACCATGAGACATTACATTGCAACCACCATCAAACATCCAGCAAGTAACCTTAATCTCAACTTGCAGCACCAGTGTAGATCAACTCTATCCGTCCCAAGGTTATGCAGCACAGCTGTCTGGGTCCAGATGGTCAAACCGTCCCGAATTCTCGTGCCAAGGCACCGACCACTTCTCGTCCCTAGATACCGTGCCTGCCACTTTCGCCGAAGCAACCCGATATCCTCCCTGCTACATACTTTCGTCCCAAGCCTTCCCGGGGCCATCTGTCGCAGCTGCGATAAGCAGGTCTCGTTTGCTTGTGTGTGTGCAGTACCTGGCGAACCACCAGTACATACAACAAGTCTGGGTCTGTCAGCACCGCTTCATTGGGAAGGAACCCACCCAGGCCCAACGCACGACCTGAGACCCGACCCGCCCGACCCGCCACACACCAGCTAGCGTGCGATAGGCCTATCTTTATTGCCATCCCATCTACTTCCCTTCCCATCCCCAGCGAGTAACACCAAAAAGCGACCGGGGTGTCTCGTCCACCACCTGCAGGTCTTTTTGCGCGAAGGGGAACTGCACCTGTATATCAACCTACCGAAACCCCCCTCCATCAAGCCTTTTTGTTTGTTCGTCAACGACCAGTTCAGTTCAACTCAACAACTTCTTTGTCGACAAACTTCTCGACATCTACAAGTTCGACTTATCTCGACGGCACTTGTATTGCAACTAGACGAGAGGACTGCAACTTATTGGGATCGACCCTTTTGCATTCAAGAACGACTCTCTCACCATGTCGTCGACCATCGATGTCGACCATCTCAACTATGTCCCCCTCGTCCCTTACAATGGCACCAACGCCTCGGGCGGCAACTCATTGACGGATGACTTCAACATGTGGTACAAGGTACGGCTCAACTTCCAACAAACGAGGCTTTGGAAACAAACACCATACTGACAATGCTTCTTCTCTACAGGCCGGCGACATTGCCTGGATCATGATCTCCACCGCCCTCGTCCTACTGATGATTCCCGGCGTCGGCTTCTTCTACTCGGGTCTTGCCCGCAGAAAATCAGCATTGTCGCTCATTTGGCTGTCGATGATGGCTGTGGCTGTTGCCAGTTTCCAGGTAAGAAGAGAAAGCTTCCAGCAAGGTTGTGTGAAGAGTAGGGCTGATGATGATGATGGGGTAGTGGTTCTTTTGGGGTTACTCGCTGGCGTTTAGCAAGAATGCGAATGCCTTTATTGGGAACTTGGATCATATTGGGTTGAGGAATGTCCTTGGAGCTCCCGCTGGTGCCGTTCCGGATATCTTGTTTGCCTTGTATCAGGGCATGTTTTGCGCAATCACGTAAGTCTCCAGATCTCCCAGAGGAAGACCCTTCACAATTGAGTCATGCGGCTCTCTCTTCCCAGATCCCTGCACTCAAGAACCCAACTAACCCATCTCTAGCGTCGCCCTCGCCATTGGTGCTGCCGCCGAGCGTGGCCGCATGCTTCCCGCCGTCGTCTTTATGTTTGTCTGGTCGACGATAATCTACAACCCACTCGCCTGCTGGACCTGGAACGCCAACGGCTGGTCCTACAAGCTGGGTGGTCTCGACTTTGCCGGTGGAACCCCTGTGCACATTTCCTCCGGATCCGCAGCCCTCGCCTACTCCCTCATGCTCGGCAAGCGCCGCGGCCACGGCACCCACGAACTCAACTACCGCCCCCACAACGTCACCCATATCGTCCTCGGCACCGTCTTCCTCTGGGTCGGCTGGTTCGGCTTCAACGGCGGATCTGCCGGCGCCGCAAACGTCAGAGCCGTCATGGCCTGTCTCGTCACCAACATTGCCGCATCAGTCGGCGGAATCACCTGGTGCCTCCTCGACTACCGCCTCGAGCAAAAGTGGTCCACCGTCGGCTTCTGCTCCGGCGTCATCGCCGGCCTCGTCGCCATCACTCCCGGCTCCGGCTACGTCCCCCCATGGGCCGCCGTCGTCTATGGCGTTGTCGGTGGAGCAGCCTGCAACTACGCCACCAAACTCAAGTTCCTCATCCACGTTGACGACGCTCTCGACATCTTCGCGGAGCACGGCGTCGGCGGCATCGTCGGCAACCTCCTCACCGGCATCTTCGCCTCGGACTACATAGCCCACCTCGACGGCGTCACCGTCATCCCAGGCGGCTGGGTCAACGGCCACTACATCCAATTCGCCTATCAGCTGGCCGACAGTGTCGCCGGGTTCGCGTA
Organism: Ascobolus immersus RN42; assembly: GCA_003788565.2. Taxonomy (NCBI): domain Eukaryota; kingdom Fungi; phylum Ascomycota; class Pezizomycetes; order Pezizales; family Ascobolaceae; genus Ascobolus; species Ascobolus immersus. The sequence continues at coordinate 165,189 of ML119719.1, read as the reverse complement.
TGCTTTTGGCGGGACTTGCATCATCCTTTTCGTGATGAATTTGATTCCTGGCCTGAGCTTGAGGTGTAGTGAGGAGAGTGAGATTTTGGGAATTGATGATACTGAGCTGGGCGAGTTTGCCTATGATTATGTTGAGCTTACTAGGGACGTCATTAGTGATGAGGATAGCGCGGCTAAGTTTAGTGAGGAGGGACGCGCTAGTAGGGAGGGCATGGTGGAGAAGAGTTAAGTAGGTGGTGTTGAGCTTCGCTCGCCTGAGGGTTTGAGCTAGGTGCGTGGTGGGTTATTTGATTGTATAGCTTGTTGCATTGAACACCACGATGGGAGGGGGTTCTTTACGTTCCTTACTTGACTACGTTTTCGTTTCTTCTACTTAACTTACTTCTTTTACTGAGCTTGGTTGGCTTATATACCCTCTCTTTTGGACCGTTTTTTTCTTGCTTCGCTTTTTACTAGATGAGGGCTTGTACATAGATTCTTGGTACCTTACTTTTACTTTTGGAACGGGTGGGTGGGTGGGGTTAATGGGTTTGCTTTGCTTGTTGATAATTCAGACCGCTTTTGAGAAATACAACTCGCTTCGAATACGTTATTGCTGATGAGTTGTCGGTACATACTCGGTGTTCTGTGAAGTGTTGTGCAGGCCTCTACTTAGCCTTAGCTGGGGGATGTGCCTGAGCTTCACCGCATTTTCAATGTTTTTTGAGAAGAGGGAGCTGTCAAGAAACGAGGCGTGGAGGGAAATGGCATGCATGCATACATGCTTACCACCCACCTCCAACGGTTGAATCTGTGTTAGGAGCGTATATATGTGGGGAAGGTGGGACAGAGTTCAATGTGAGCTGTACTGTGGTGGTTTGAATTGTGGGCTTGAGTCGGCCCGCTTGACGGTTCGATTGGAGATTTACCTAGTGAGTTAGGTGTACATGCAAGGGGAGGAGGTTATGGGGGATAAGGTACCTTGCAGGGACGGATGTGTACATATATACAGTAACTACACGAAGTTCGTAGGAGGAGCAGCGGCAGGCCAGTTGGTATGATGTTTAGTTTGTGACTATGGACTTGTACACTTTGTATCTGCTCTATCTACTTACTTATGAAGGGCAGCTCCGAAGGTGATTCAAGACTATAACCGATGGTGCTGTTAATAGCTGAGGTGGAACTAGTCCTTTGTAACGTTGAACGAGATGGGAATCTTCAGCCCAAACTTAAGTATGACTGACGTCTCACCTCTGCGGATAGCTGCGTAGTATGACCACCACCACCACCGGGCACCCTCTGAACTACAGTATCCACCATCTCCTGTCACGCCCACGCTCTGTACACTCCGTGTACTCCGTGTACATGGTCAGCTTCGAAGCTCGTTTAAATAGCTGAGCCATGTTCCTGTACTCTGCGCTCTGCCGAGTGGGTGTGTATATCTGGTTGTCTTGAGCGGGAAGCCACAGGCGTTGGGTTTCGAATCGTGCTGTAGCTGTGGCGCGCCGTGGCTGGAGCTTGGAGGAGGACGCTGGGTGTGGGGAGGAGGCTTATGCCACATGTTTCGCATGGTGATGTCGGTAGATGGATGGAGCATCGTGTGGTTGTGGTGATGTGGATGGTTGGAAGAAGGGCTTACCTTTTTGGCGGTGTTGACACACGATGTTGTGGGAAGATGGTCAGTATTGTATGGATTTGAAGCTGAGTGTGGTGCCGGTTGTAGCTCCGTTTGCTCGTCGACATGTCTCTGTGCATCCGTTTGACTGACTTCTCTGAGTCCCTGTGTTCTGTATCCCTTACCACCGACATCGCAGACCCAAACTACCTCTCACACATGCCAAATTCGATACTTTGCAAAAGAAGGCAGCAATAGAAGCACAAGCAGGCCCTCGACCTGCGGCATTTCCCACCAGAAACCTTCTTCTTATCTTCTCCCTCCCTTCCTTCCACCACTGCAGTTGTCTCTCGTGAAACCGTTCCAAGCTTCCGAAACTTAACCATCACACCCCTCAACGCCCTTCTCTCATTCAGTCCAGGCGAGGTGAATCAAACGGTCTTTAGGCGAAAGTCAAGCAAGCGGAAGATGCCATATTGCTCTGCGTCCTGCGTCCAGACTCATGAAGTTCCCGACCAAGATCAAGAAGCAAAAGATAAGCCCCTTTCCCTGTACGAGGTCCCTGTGCCCTTGTCGAAGCTGCAGTTCCCGGCGCTTCGGTTCGTTGATGTGACTGACTGACGGTCCAAAGGTTCGAGCGTGAAGGGCGGGTCTTGACCGGGAGTGGCCTGGCCTGCGGAAGAAAGCAGTGTCTGTGCCTTGAGTTCGGTGTGATGAGAGTTGACGGGGACCTCGGCGATTCTTTTATTGTTGTGGGTTGTGATGCGTGCGTGATGCGTGTTTTGCTTCTTTGCGGGATGATTTGTGATGCTTGTTTCGTGGAGATGTTCAGGTTGCAGGTACAGGTGGTGAGTTTGGTGTGGGAATCGATTCGCGGATGCGCCGGTTGAGACGAAACGAAACGAGGGGCTTTGCCGGCGGATACTGAGCATGGTGCTTTGGAAGCGAAGGTTCTGGAGCGTTGTGATGTTGTTTTTGATGTGTTCAAGTTGAGGAAGAGAGGGTTGCCGCTGCTGCCGACGACGAAGTGAGGAAGTTCCAACACCAACAAGAGTCGTATGTAGTGCTTCACCGAGGCTGACTGACTTATGCGCGAGTGTCGAGGCGATACTCTATCGCCGTGTCGAATCCATTCCAACGTCTTTTCCAACTGTGAATTTAGCGATGCTTCCTACATACCTACCGTTGCGTCGACACCACCACGAAACCTCCCTTCCACCAAAAAGGGATCTCCCCCAGCTTTAAGTATCCCCCCCTCCACCACTCCGCGGAACTCCCCCAGTTCCTCTTACCTAACCCCCAAACCTTATTACCAACCGTAACCCGTGTAGCCCGTGAAGCCCTGCGCTCCTGCCAGTCATTCCTCGTCAATCTCGACTGTCGAGACGTCAAATATTTCCCGAGTGCCCGGTTTAGCCTTCGCGAACGTGTCGCTTCATCCATAAGGCTGAGGAAGGAAGGGGGCATCAGTTTGGGCACGGTACATACATAGGTGGAGAGCGGGTAACTGTTACGTTATTTGTACCACCATGGTTGGCGATGTCGTGATGGTGTTGAGGTTTGGACTTGGCTTCTTTGGGGTTCAGTTGGGTGGGGGTGGAAGGGGTTATCAGATTGGTCGCGCGATATCTAGCATGGGGATGTGTATGTACAAATTCAAAAAGTCCTTGAATATTCCTCACGATCTGAACCAAGGTCAAGACCTCGTTCGATACGCAAAGACGTACGGTAAACCACATTTCCCACCTCGACGACGCAACTCCTTCACTTCTCTTTTCTGCCACTCTACCGTCGAGCAGCAGTAGCACGTCCCTTTTCAACCGCTCCACAAGCAACTCCACATCCAGCGCGAACCCAACGAGCCAAATGGCAGTTCCTATACACCAGAACTTGAAGAATAGGCTCCATTAGATTAGAGCAGCATAAGCCACAATACCAAATGGAGGAGAGCCAAACGTGAATTAGCTATGCAATCAACAAGCTGGCAACATCAGAAGCCTATAAGAAGTATCAAAGGTCACCAATCGAACATCATTAAACTACCAATAACAGGAGTACATTGCTAACCATCCATACAAATAACCCCACCCCAGAAGAACCAGTAAAGCCTCACCAGAGTAGACTCGGAGAAAATCTAACCCATCCTACAGCACCCTATATCCTCAACCAGCATTGCCATCCACAAACAATATGAAACAGGCAACCCGAGCCTCATCATCGTGGCCAAATCCTCCACCTCCAGCTCTCCTCTTCTCAGGATATTATCAACCATCTACAGCAACGGGCGCAAACTCAAACCTATCCCTGGCAAACCCGCTTCTGCCATCCTCCGCGGACCAAATACCTCCTCCACAGTCTCCTCGAGCGTCACGAGCTCCTCCCTGATTGTCGTTCTGCGGGCTCGTAGCTTCGCCTTCTCTTGCTGAGCCGTAGACGAGGTGGCTCCCGGCTTGGTTCTGATGGAGTTGCGCGTTGTAGCCGATGTCTTGACAGGAATGAGGAGGGCGGGGGCTTGCGAAGAGGCCTTAGATGGGTCGAAGTATATTCTGACGTTTGAGCGGTCCAGCAAGTCACCAAAAAGAGCCTCCGAGCCTCTTCTTCCACCTGGCACAATTCCGTCGCCTGGTGTCCTGTCGACCTTGAGGACTCGCAGTGTTCTTGAAGTAACGACGATTCCCATTCCGGCCTCGGCTTGCTGCTTGATCTCCGCTTCTGAGATATAGTGGCGAAGAGAAAGATGTTTTACGCCGTTGGAGAGGGTGCCGTCTGCAGTTACAAAAGCACCTGACTAAGGCGATAGGCCGTAACTGACGGGGTATTTCTGGATAGTTTCGGCAAAGACGACATTTGCTGTAGTGGCATACCTGTAGCCGTTGAGGTTGCCGACTGTTCGGGACTTTGGCGTACTTGGTCGGCTGGGGGTGTCGCTGCTCTCACGGGTCTCGGTCTCGACGACTTTGAAAAAGAAGTCTCTGCAAGCGTTTCTTTGTTTCTTGGTTGGTTTGGGGGCAATCGGCTCTGTGATATGCTTCCTCTTGCCACGGAAGTCCATCGTTGACGTGAGGGTGAGGCGAGTGTGGTGGTGAGGTTGGTTGGTGGGGGGATCTGGAGACTAGTGATGATGGTGTTGACAGTGAGGCGAGGCGGCTCGAGTCGGATTGGGTGAGGATGGAGCCGAAGGTGTTTGGTTGATGTTATACAGTAGAAAGATGCAAAGGCGACTTGGAAAAGGTAAAGTGACCGAGTGTGAGGATGGTGATGGTGGTGAGGTCTGGGATTGGCTTGTTTGGACCTGCTGAGGCGAGGGGTGAGGTGAGAGGCATTTCAGATCTATCGATCGGCCGTTATCTCTGTGGGAAAACGCAAAAGATCTTGTACATGTTTCTGCAGGCAGCAAAAGTGTTCAGACGCCGCAGACCGGCGCCTTACTCACTGCCGATCCCACTGCTTTCAGTGGGAATCGAACTGGGACCCCTTTGAAGGAATTCAGTTCTCCATGCCGAAGCACGTACACAACTGTTTGGCTAGGGACCCCTCGATGTTTATTTCCCATTAAGCAACTTTTAACACTGTAAAAAGAGGTGAGGTTTGGGTGGCTTTTTGGGGCTCGTTGACGTGAGAGGCGTATCAGATTTATTGGACCTTATCTCTGTGAGAAGCCGCAAAAGAACTGTCCAGATTGTTATTTGTTGCGGGCAGCAAAAGTGTTCGGACGCCGCAGACCGGCGCCCTACTCACTGCCGATCCCACTGCCTTGAGTGGGAGTCGAACTGGGGCCCCTTTGACGGAATTCAGCTCTCCATGCCGAAGCACGTACACAACTGTTAGGCTAGGGACCCCTTGACGTTTATTTCCCTTTATAGTAAAATTAGATCCTGTTTTGGTTCTTTGCGATTCCGTGTTGTTCATTTCGTTTTGAAAGCACATTGGGGTACATTGCAGATATTTACGGAAAGCAAGTCAAACATTCTTTATTCATCATCCTTAATGCATGCCGACCTTCGAAGCTTCCATTTCCAGATATCCTCTCGACCCTTTGCAAGGGCACATTCACTAACAATATATTGATCAAGAGCATATCGATAGTAATCCATCAAGGCCGGTCACCCCTTGCCAAGAAGCATTCATATCTTGCGAGCGCCACCGATACTTCTCGGATGGAACCCACTACTCTTGGGAGTTCCAGACGAACGAAAATCCGGAAACGGGATATCGGGAGCACTGCCAGTAGTGCAAAACGGGATGAATTTCTCCGAGTCGGTCTCAAGGCAAAACATTATACAGCACCAAGGATTCCCGCGTGGTCACCCACCGCAGTACTAACATGGCGATTAGAAGCTTGACTGAGGAGAGCGGACGGGATCCCGTAAACCTTCGATCTATGGCCGTATATGATGAATTAGGTCCTTGTGGTTTTCAGTATCACTTTTAGATCAGCGGAAAGCACCCAAACCACCAGAATGGTCACCGACTCTTATGTTTAATGTTCGAGATGCAACTATGATATTTACTCTTACAAATCTTTCAAGAATCTCCAATGAAAGCGTGAGCACATCAAACCAATACTCGATCGTCATCCAGAACGTCGAAGCCTCCGGAAACGTCACCCCAGAACTCAAGCCATCCAAAACCAAACCTTCTCCGCACCTCCAAGAACTGTTCCAGAGACTTGAGCTTTATAAGACTCATGTCATACTCATCCACGGAATCTCTTTCCTTCCAACCTTCTGCCATAGGACACTCCCATTGCAACTCTTCTACCCTTTGGAACGGCATATCGACATCGAAATGGCACCAGGTAAATCCCATGCTCCCAACCGTATCTAGCCTCTGCACTGCGGTCTCCATTTCCCCGACCCACTTCGCGGTAGCCCTGCCGCCAATGCTCGTTAAGCTGATTTTTCGAACAGCAATTGGGGTGCCATGGTTATATAAACCATTGTTGCGACTGTGGAAATCTGTAATCGATGCCTGCATAGCTTTCCGGTGAATTTCACCATAATCTTTATCCTCAACTTGACCACCCTCAGCTTCGTAAAGATCATCGGTCCAAAAGTCACCCCAATCGGATTCCCCACCTTCAAGTTCACAATCTTGATAGTAATCATAGTCGTCATCGTCGTCGTCGTCGATATCGGAGGAATCATCGGAATCATCCTCACCGACCAAGCCCCCACATTCGCAAAATTTGTCTCTCGCCAGCTTGACAAAGTCCCAAATGTACTTCATCAGTACTTTCTTTAGATCATAATGGCCGGCAAGATCCGGTCCAGGATAACTAACACCCTTCCAAACGACAGGTATGGTTGACTTCCTGAGTCGTAGGAGTTTCCCGGCGCAGACCCATAGAATTAGGCTGCGTGCTGACACACAGTTTTGTAGTATACCGAAAAGATACTCTGAGCGAATGAAGACGCCGAGCCTCTTATGGATCATGTCGAGCGCAGAATCGACACCTCCAACGGGGAGCTGTAGGGTGTTGTATAGGAAAGTGGTGAGTTTCGAATCTCTGGCCCCATGGGCATAGATATAATCAAAATCTTGAGATGGACGCCAGGAAGGGCTGCATGTGGGGTTGAGGGCGCGGATAGCGGTCTGTATCTCTTCGAGAGATGTGGAGACGGAAAGTATGTTGATGCCGGCGCTTTCGGCAGTAGTTGCTGAAATGAGTGACGGTGCATACGGCTGTAAGCTAGAGGCCAATAGGCTCGGTCCTGAGAGGGTATCTGGCGCTTCGAAATGGCCTAAAGACTTTTCGAATGGCAAAATGCCAGTGTGCATGTTGATTGTTGCTAGCATTGTGAGAATTGTCGTTTATTATTGAGGTTGTTGAATGTTATCTCGAGTGAATGTAGACTTCTTGTGGGTTCGTTTAATGATATACCTAAGTACTTCTTGGTACTAGTACTTGGTACTTATCATCATGTTAAGAAATTTAAATTAACGACACGCCAGGCCATGGCCATGTACGAGCATGTAGCCTCAGTTTATCCACGGAAACTACATTTCCTCGTCGCGAGTACATAAGGCCACCGCCAGCTTAAGGCCTTCTTAGCTCAGAGATAAGATGGGACACAGTAGTCCTGGATATGGAACTGTTCTTGCATATGTACTTCCGTTCATATTGCTGTGTCAAATATAGGGTCAACAGGGGCCCATGTCCATACACCTAGTACGAACAAAACGTTTGATTCATGCATAACGTCATGATATAACATATAAGTCACACTGTACTGACATCCATCACGCTGTAACTTCGAAGCACATGAGTGGTGTGATGCCTGCTTTTGCAGAGAGCACAATTTGGTAAGAGTAAAGTAGATAACATTCAGTCTTGGTGGGAGCAACCCTTTTAAGAGGGGTCCCTGCCAAGACTGCCTATGGATGACTAACTAAACTGATTACTAAGGAAATAAGACTAATCCTAAAAGGGGAGTCACATAATGGTAGCAACAACCCCGAAGACTCCGTCTGCAACATAACAAATCCTTCCTTCTGTGCAACTGACAAATAAACAATAACAAAAGAAAAATAGAAAACTTCTCAAGCGTCCGCCTCGGCGCGTCTCCTCTCTCGTTCCTCCTGTGCCTGGCGCCTCTTACTCCTCGGCTTATCCTCTTGACGTTTCTCGTATTCCTCGAACTCCGCCAGCAATTCCTCACACCCCTGGAGCGAACTAGCCTTGATCCATTGATCATCGTGGGGTTCATGCTCCTTCCATCTCACGAGGTATCTGGTATCGGGACGACGACGAGTGCCCTTTTCCTTACGCCGGAGAATCTTAAAAATGGGGAAACGACCGTCTCGATCGGCGGCGGTTGGTTCTCCGATTGGAGGGGGTGGCTCGTATCGTTCAAACGGATCCAATCCTTCGGCAGGAGCTGGTTCGAGGTGCATGATGGACACCACGGGGTGCATCCCATTCTTCAACATCTGAGCGGGCAGGTCCATCTTGTAGGCCAACCCATGGCCGGCGTCTCCGAGGATCTTGAAGGGTCCGGTTCTCTGAAGTCCGAGTTTCCTCTTGAGGATGCCAGGGAGACTATAACCTTTACCGGCTCGGGCAGCCACATGAAGGTAGGCGCGTCCGGAAGAGAAGTCTGGCTTTGCGTGGCGGCGATCGTAATACTTCTTCATGAAGCTCTGGGCGACCTTGATGGACTCCTCGGCGTCTTTGCGGATCGCCTCTCTTCGCTCGGCCAATCGGGCCACAGCCTCAATGTCCATGATATCTACCGTCCCTCCGCGGGAGGTAAAAGTGGCGAGCATGTCCAACGCAGATCGTGGAGTGAAACCAAGGACCATTTCGAACGGCGTCTTTCCGGTAGATGCTTGTACCGTGGAGTTGAGAGAGTGTTCCACGAAAGGCATGGCATCTGGCCAGTCATCCTGGCGGGGGCCGACGAAGTGGCGAAGGCAGATAATGACCGTCTGATTGGTGATCTCGCTCTGTCCATCGGCTTGAGGGTGATATGCGGCGGTTAGGTAGAGGTGTGTCTTCAGCAGTGCCAGGTAGGCGCGCCAAAAATCGGAAGTAAACATGGGGTCTCTGTCGCAGATAATCGCGGCCGGGATCCCCCACAAACCATGTCCTTCATCGAAGACAAGACGAGCACACTCCTCTGCCGTGTTTGTGCTCTTACACGGAATGAGGCGGATAAATTTTGTGAATTTGTCCGTAACGGTGAGGATGGAATCATATACCTCATCGCTGTGGTTGAATCTCTTCGCGCCCGGAAGTCCTGTGATGAGGTCGATCGTGATCGTATGAAAAGGTATTGAGGGCGAGCTGATTGGCTGAAGACTCCCGTATGGTTTGTGACGCTTAGTGGAGTTAATATTGCACGAGTGACAGGTGTTGACGTAGCGGATAACGTCGGAGCGTTTGTTTTTCCAATAGAAGCTGGCGATGCGGTTAAGCGCTGGCTTAGTTCCGCCATGGGCCTCGTTATCGTGGGACATTTCGAGAATGGTTTTGATCATATTCCGGGGGACGGCCAACTGGTACTCCTTCTTATTTGAACGGAAAAGGAGATATCCCGTATCTGGTTCGTATCGGAAAGGAATGTGATCGACCTCGTGTCCTCCACGTTCATCAATCTGAGTGGCCTTGAGGTCGGCGATGATGCCACGGAGCTTCTTGTCCTTCTTGTAGCCTTCACGAAAAGCGAGGGCGGTGTCGTCGGAAAGTTGGATGGACATTCCAAGGAAACCAAGCTGCGGAGGTGTCACGGCCTCGTCCCGAACCTTCGGCTCGAACGAGTCACGTGACATCCCGATCCGAAGCACGGACCACGTCGGCCCGAGCTCCGTTCGGCTTCCCGATCCCCCACGCGCGTTTTTGGCTTTTCCGACTTTTTCCAGCTTTCCGACGTGTCCCTGCACTTCCGTACGCGTTCTCCGACATTACTCGCTTTCCCGATCCCCACCGTATGCAGTGGAATCCACCCGGGCACGTTACGTATCCGTTGTCGACGTCGGTAACGCGTTTCCGACGTTTCCGACGTTTCCGTCAACCCCCGACGTCTCTGTACGGTCCCCGAGGTCACCGGGGTTACCGGGGATTCCACCGGAGGCCTATACGGTGTCCGGGGATCCCACCGGAGCTCGTATGTATCCGTATTCGACGCCCGGGGGTGTCGGGGGTCCGAATCGACGCGTCGACGTATCCGGAGTCACGTGACGATCCGTGACGCGTCGGTCCGACGTTCGGATGTTCCGGGGGATACCTTCGTGCCCTGCATACCCCTCCTTTGCAGTACCCATCTTTCTATAAGTAAACTTGCTTCCCTATGCTTAGATCCTTAGTTTAACCTCTTGTTAAAACCAACAATACAACTCTTAACCCTTTCCAAGGGCCCTGCCAGATTTCCAGCCCAGCCAAGCCTGAACCCAACCTGACTCCAGAAAAACCCCTGTTCAACTCCAACCTCAGTGATATCTTTTCGCCCATTTCCAAACCTTCTTTCCGTCGTCGTGACGGTTCTGATCTCCTCGTGACCTACCCTCTTTATTCTTTACCTCTTCTTGATTACCTCAACGACCTCTTCTTGATTACCTCAACGACCTCTTCTTGATTACCTCAACGACCACTCCTTGTCTACGCCCGTTTCGACTCTCGTCACTTCGCCGGAACTCTGTTCGCCGGTCTGCCCCTCTGTGGCACTTGCCCTTCAGCCCTTGTCCTGGTTCCTCCCTGCCTGGGTAGGATTTCAGGCTTTCTTTACTCGTCTTGTTAGACGTGTTCCTCGGTATTCGTGTGGTGGATTGGTCTTGTCTTTTGGACAAGCCTTCGGTGGACTTTTTTGCTCGTCTTGGTGGACGAGCCTTCTTTGCGCTCCGGAATTGAGCTGCTCTTGTCTTTGGGACAAGTATTTGGTGGATTCTTGCTCGTCTTGTAGACGAGCTCCTTTTGCGCTCCGGGATTGAGCTGCTCTTGCCCTTGAGTACTTGTCTTAGTGGACGCACTAAGACAAGCCTTCTCTCTACTTCTGGGCTCTATCCTTGTCTTCTTGACAAGCCTTCGGGGGATCTTTGCTCGTCTGGCTAGACGAGCTCCTTCTTCGTTCAGCTTCGGCCCGTAGCTGATCGCCGATCCGGTTCTTGGCGGTCTCTTGCCTCGGTGTTCCTTTTTTACACCACTCTGTCCGCGTCCCTCGGGTTCCGAACCTTCTGCGCCCTGACAGGAGGAACCTCGGAGTTTTCCGAATCTCGGGAGACCCGCATCTGCTCGAACCGCTCGTTGACGGCCTGCTTCAGCCGGGACAGGGCATCCGGGCATTCCATCTCCGCTCCCTTGTGCCAGGTGACTGTGAGGTTAGGCCAATACTGCGACATGAAAATGGCCCAATTCTGTAGTCTCATGTTGGCTTTCATCGGGGAAGTAGTGGCAAGCTCCTTCATCTTGGCAACGGCCTCGAGCGCCTTGTGGTCGGTAATAAACTCCACTTGTGTAGTTTCCAAGTAGGCCTTGAGTTTCTTGGTGCCCCATACCAGCCCGCACATCTCCATGTCGGTTGGCCAATAGTTCATCTCGCCTCCTTTAAGCCGGCGAGAACCGAAACAAATAGGCACCAGGACGTTCTTGGTCTTGACCGGAGGTCCTGAGTTAGCCTCTCGGGGATCTTCTCCTTCTTGGTAGGCTGCCAGACCGAAACCCCATTCACGGGAGGCATCCAAGAACACATAGACTTTCTTGGATTGGTCGAAATGGTGAACCACTGTTGGCGAGGAGATAGCCTTTTTCAAATCCTCGAACGCAGCCATTTCTTCTTTCGTGAACTGGAACGATTTCTTAGAGGCCCACGCGGTTCTCTGCTGTTTCGGGATGGAGTTCTGCGGCGGTCTGCCCTCCTTCACATTCCGTTCCTTGATATCGGAGTGCATTTCCCGTAACAACCGAGTCTTGAGATCCTGCAGCGGAGTGACGCGTTGGGCGAAGAATGGGATGTTCTGCCTGTGCCAATTCACGATGCCGATGAATCTCTCCAAGTCCGGCAGCGTGGTAGGTGTCTGGATTTGGGTAATCGCTTCCGCTTTCTGCGCGGTAGTCGTGATACCGAATCTGTCGACCATTTGGCCCAAGATTTCCAGGCTGTGGTAACCGATGTGGCACTTGCTAGCCTTGAGCGTGATTCCGGAGTCGGCAAGGGCGGCGAGTGTCTTCTCCAAGTGTTCCAGGTGTTCCTCATAGGTGTCGGAGAAAATGATGATGTCGTCGATGTAGGCGGCCATGAAGTCTCCGAGAAAGTAGTCTCTGGCCATGCGGTCCATGTACCGTTGCTGATGAGCAGGACTGCGTTTAAAACCCATAGGCGCGACTTTGAAGACTTCCTGGCCTCGGTGAGTGACGATAGCAGTCTTGTAGACGTCATCGGGATGTATCATGCGCTGGTAAAAAGACTTGGTGATATCCATCGTAGATATCCACATCTTGTCCTTTAACTTGGCTGTCAGATCCTCAGATCTCGGGAGTGGATAGGCATCTCCCAGGGTGATTGCGTTGAGGGGACGCATGTCGATAACCGGTCTGTCGTTCCCGGCCATGAACACCTGCATGGAGTAGGGAGAGTCTGGGCAAGGCGCCATGCGCCCGTAGGCGGTATTGGCGTCAAAGACAGCATCGATCTGCTTCTGGCCTCGAGCCGACACGCGGTAAGGCGGTCGTTGTTTCATTTCTGCCTCGAGTGCCAGATCCACGGGGATGCGCATGTACTCGCTTTCTGGCTCACGGGCAATCCCTGGGATGCTGTTGAAAACCATCGGGAATCTGCGGATCTTCTCCTTTAGGCCTTCCACCTGCTCGGGAGTGATGTCGTCGGAAGAGTTGATATCGACGTCATGTACCGTGCAGGTAGACTCGTCGCCTACTTTGATACCCTCGGGAACGGGATACTTGTGAGTAGGAACATAGGTGTCCTTAAGGCTGAAAGGCGTGAAGAAGCCAGGCTGCCACGCGTAGGCGGTGCCTATCGGAGTTCCTGCCACGATTCTGACTGGCCTCGTGGTGAAGTTGGTCACCAGGATACCTGCTTGATCGGCGCTGATGTATCCGTCAGGACAACCATAGCCACGCTTCACCGCATTGATCAATGGTTTAAAACGGCCATTTGCTTTGAGATTCAAATTCCGGATTGGCGCATTGACGGATGACCTTGCGGGGACCACCACGGACTTTGCCAGTTTCACCACAGATCTCCGAACCTTCTTTGGTTCTTGTTTCTGGAGGGTCCGGACCTTGAGCTTTCTGCACGAGCCTATGATCATGTGGGAGTTATGCATGAGGTCTATCCTCTGTTGCTTCAGGATGTCCACTCCTATCAGCAACTTTGCGCCCAAGTTCTCGAAGATGTAGAAGTGTCCTTCGAACCGGGCGATTTGATGGTTGGTTCCAGGCACAAACAAGGTCAACTTCGCTCGCTTGTTCAGCTTCTCCACTGATCCGGTCATTCCCTGGACCGGTACTGCTTCTTCGAGGTCATAGATCTCCACCTTGACGTCTTTGAGCTTCTGAATCTCCAAGCAGAAAGCCTTGTCTATTGCACTGTTTCCAAAACCGGAGTCGGCCACCGTTGGGATTCCTTCTCCATGGGCCGTCAATTTGCACACAAACTCGGTATGACGCCACATGTGGGGTTGGAAAGGTGGCTTTGGGTTATCCAAGTCTATGATTTCCTCGGCCTCCACAATTTCTCGGGCCGAAGGGCTTGTCCCATGGTGTTGGGTCTGTTCCAGATGCCGATGCAAGCGGTTTTGAGAAGGAAAACTCTTCCGGCACTCCCCGCAGCGAATTTTCTCTACGAGAATCTTCTTTGGTTTCGCTGGTTGAGCATGGACCACCTCTGGCAATGGCAATTTCTTCGGCGGGCGTGGTTTGCGAGGTTTTCGGGGTTTTTGGTATAAGCGCACGGCTGTAGGCCCGTCGGTAAGGTTTGGCTTCCGGTAAAGCTTAACAGCGACGGGTTTTGCTGTAGCAAGCGCTTTAGCCACCTTTGTAGCCAGGTGGTTGGGGTCGGCTTCTTTTGCGACCGTAACCTGCACTGTCGGTTTACCGAGTGGGTCCGTATGGACGGAGATAGATGGTGGAGAAGGGGCTACCGTGTTTGTGGGCAATGTACGACCCGCAAAAGCATGGAGTGGTTCTTCATCATCATCACTGTCACATACAGAGGCACACTGGGAACGAGAGTAGTAGGAATCACAGTCTTCAATTTCAGAATCTACGGTATCCTCCTCCTCTGAACTATCGACCTCGGAACTGGAATCATCATAACTATCCTCCTCGTTCCCATGACTTCCACCAAAAAATCCTTTCTTGTAAGGCACCAGAGCGCCAGAACCAACACCTGGAGTCTTAGACTTCTTTGCGTCGTACTCCTTCCTAGCGGCGATGGCAGCGGAAGACTTGCATTCATCATTCCAGTGCATCTCCTTGCAGTACTTGCACGGCCTTGGCGGCTTTTTGCGTTCCTTATCACGAGGGTACGTAATAGCCTTGCGACGCTTATCATCACGGGAACGTTCTTCAGACTGACCATAGTCGGACTTGTGCTTGGATTTGAGCGCTCGACCGAACATTGCTTGGAACTGATCATGCTGAGACTTGACAGTGTCTTGGATGGTCTTCATATGCTGGGCATAAGAGGCGATCGTGACATTTGCGGAGATACGCACGCCCTCCAAAGGGAGCTGCAGATCAGCTTCGCGAATGCAACGATGAGCTTCATTGACCAAAACGGCCTCATCTGTGACTCCAGCCATGCGAAGCAAGCGAGTCTTCTTGTACAGATACTCCAAAGGTTTGCGTTTGTCGGACCACTTGAAAACCTCTTGATCAGCAAGAGAACGCATCTCGGCTGGTGGAAAATAGAAATCTTCCTTGACCTTTCTGATGAGGGCATCCAGGTCACCAAAGATGGCAGTGCGAGTCTCTGTTGGCATGGCAGCGACCCAATCCTTGGATAGACTGTTTTGCTGGAACACGAGGTTGATGACGGCAAGGACCTTCTCGTCGCCAAACTTGGTTCTAACGGCATGAATGCTCTCGCAGATGTCGTAGGCGGCTATCGGATCCGGCTGGGCACTAGGTTCAAAGTAACCGATGTGTTCAGGCTTGAGGTGCATGCGCTCGATAGCTGTGAGCTGGGCTCGGCCACCTCCTTCGCCGGTAGTGGCAGCAACGGCTTGAATCTTGTCGGTCAGCAGGTTGAGGGCTGCGACTCCTTGGTTGTTGATGTCGCGGATAGCATCCTGCTGAGTTTGTTGAAGCTGAGCCAGATTGGCGAGCGCAGCCGTCAACTGAGCATTGCTCTGAGCTTGGTTGGTCTGAGCAGTCGTCATGTGCCCAAACATGGTTGCTTGTGCGGTGTGGAGTGCCGTCAACTGGGCCATCATGTCGCGATTGAATTGAGTTTGGTCAACCGTCCTCGGAACTGGAGCAGGACTATCTCTCAGTGCTTGGAGCAGGCCGTCGAAAGCAGCCTGTGTGAGGGTGCGATTGGGGCGAAGGTTGTCGCGGACGAAAGAGTTGCGACAGGTGTTGATGGATTGCTGTTTGAGACGGTTGATCCAGGCTTGAGCGGCTTCTCCGTCTTCCTCCGTCCAATTGTCGTAGATACCCGAAAATTCAGCATCCTCGATGATGGTGGCTACCTTGATGGCGATGCGAAGCTTGTCAGCCTCAGCTTCGGCATAATCGGCAAAGGTAAGGTCCGACATTGTCGCTCTAAGGCTTCTTGACAATGGCGGCGGTTGTTGTTTTTGGTGTTTTCTTGGTGTCGCGTATGGGTCTTAGTGGGCTCTTCTTATGTAAGCCTCACGAAAACTCAAACGTGATGATTTTATTGCGCTAACCGAAACAGAACTAAGGCGAAAAACTGAAATATTGATAAGGACACACGAAAAGATGAGAGCGCGAATCTGGCGACCGTGGAGGTACGGTCAGTGGAACTGGTAAGGGAAGAGAGCTTCCTTCTTTCTAGAAGTTCTTCACCAACTCAGCGGCACTCAAGAGACCAGAGAGCTTGTCCTTTCGCTTCTTTGCGTTGTACAAGTATTGGCGACAACTAGCGATGCTTGTGTGTTCCAGAATGGCCTGAGCTCTTGCGAGGACCAAAGGAGTCTGGACGAAAGAGTTCTTCGGAGCGACAATCACCAAAGCGGCAGCACGGAACAAGGCACGTGTCGGGAGAGGCTTCTTTGCCTCGATCAAGAATAGGTGGCGAGGAGAACTTGCTGGGAGAAAGTGTTCGTCAATTTCTTGGAGTGTTTGACCGAAAGTCTCACAGTCCTCAAAGTATTCTTCGTCGGAATACTCTTCTTCTGGTTGCTCTTCTCTTGGAGCTTCTGCACGCTCTTCACGGATCTCGCTTTGACCGAAAGAGACGAAAAGAAAAAAGACTTTAAAAATGATAACGAGCAGAGCCACGATCAGCTGGAGAATTGCCGAACAAACGAGGTTCAATGCTGTAGCGACCGATGGCATGAGATCCGGTCGGTGACAACTTCTTACTCTCCTCGATGAGGCGAGTGTGAGCTGTCGGGGTAGCGAGTTTGGCGGTTTTGAAGTCCAAGCGGATCGCGAAGCTTGCTGCAATCCTAGTCGATTCTTCCTTTCTGAGTTTGTCGAAATGAGACTGTGTATCTGACATAGGCGATGGGGAAGTGGTGTTTGTTCTACTTTTGACGAGGATCCAAAGTCGGTCTGGGAGCCGCCTAGGATTCTGCGAAAAGGTAGGAAGAATAGAAAAGAGCTTTCGGGGAAGTGGAAAGAGATAGCGAAGCTACTAAACAGGTGTTGCTACCAATATGTGATGCCTGCTTTTGCAGAGAGCACAATTTGGTAAGAGTAAAGTAGATAACATTCAGTCTTGGTGGGAGCAACCCTTTTAAGAGGGGTCCCTGCCAAGACTGCCTATGGATGACTAACTAAACTGATTACTAAGGAAATAAGACTAATCCTAAAAGGGGAGTCACAAGTGGTACCGGTACCGGTGTTGTGTTCGAACCACGGATCCGACTCGGAGTCTACCTGCACCCCAGAACTGCAATACGAGAATCAGTAATAATTAACTGCTTTTGGTCTCCGGAGCAGATTGCCTATGCGGCCCTAACCGCTCGCGCTCGAACTAAACCGCTCGAGCTAAACAGACCCTCAGACTCGAGCATTCCCGAGCTGTCGGCCATACAATTTCTTGGATTCAACCACCGAAGGGGTTGGAAGGCAATCGGACGGACGGAGCGGTTTGGAGGACTCGGCAGGCACGGGAGGAACATAAAAGGACGGCTTGCCAACAGGTTGAAGGACATCATCGACAGTTTTTACTCTCTTGCCATTCACTTTTTTGCCTTCTGGTCATTCCCAACCACTTGACTTGCTGCCAGCTTCTTTCCACCAATGACCTACAACACCCGCAGTTCGTCGGTGGCCCTCTCGAGCAACACTCCCGATAATTCCACGGCCTCTACCAACGGTGCTGTCCCTCCTTCAAACGGTCCATCATCCACTTCTGGCTTGCCATCCAGCGCCGCACTGCCGGCCTCACCACCAACACACGACATTCTGGCCTCGGTCCAAGCAGCTATCGCCTCCTCTTTGGGCCCTCTCGATAATCGACTTCAGCAAATTGAACATCAACTCTCCTCCGCTTCTCCTCTCACTCGCTCGGACAACTTAAACCCGTCTCTCCAGCAACCTTCCCCAGACGACATCGCCGCACCAACCCGTCAGCTTCAAAATGAGCTCGAAGGTGGGAATCCCATGCCATCTGCTTCATCCGTTTTCGAACGGCTCGGGCAACAGGGTTTCCCCACCAATTGGGAGGGAAGGGCCAGCGGTATGGATACTAGCAAGATGGTTGGACAGTGGTTTTCGGGCGTTAAAAGCGAGCATGTGCAAGCAATTCTTCGTAACGACTTCATCCCAACCGACCTCATCAAGCTACTTTCCCATGGGAAGTCTACAGGCAAGGGAAAAAGTATGGAACTCCAGTTGGGCAGTATTGGGACGGTGGCTCTCAATCCCTTAGAAGCTGATGCAGAGGATTACGCCATGTGGTCCTTTTTTCAGGCTTGGGAGATTTACCGAGGCATCTTCATATGGGGGGCACCATCATCCTCCCGAGGTCTCCTGGCTTCCGCACTTTCAGCTCATACAAACACTTTATTTCGTCTCACCCGCTCTTACTCCTGGCCAGCCGCACGTGCATATCATTTTGCTTTCCATCAACTTCGACTTGACGACTCTATCACAGTCTATGATCCCAATGCATGGCGAAAGGTCGACTCGGACCTTGTCTCTGAGCACTGCCTTACCAGCTTTGCCAGTACTAGCTCTCAGCCCAAAACTCGAGTTAATTACCGTTCCCAACCCTATCCATCCCCGTCAAATTCAGTAGCAATCCCTATGAGCGAGCGTGTACGCTTCCCTCAGGCTACTTCCCCCAGGGTAACTGGTCAACGTCGTCAAAATCTGCCTGTCACCCGCGCCTTTCCCGGCCTCTGTGACTTCTATAACTTACGTAGTGGATGCCGCCGCGATCCTTGCCCATGGACTCATGGCTGCAATCGTTGTGGACGATTGGACCACGCAGCCTTTCAATGCTCTGCCCCTCACTCGACTTAGCCATTACTAATTTAGTTGCTCTGATCCAAATATGGCCTTGTTCGGAGCGGATCTATTTTAAAAGAGCACCGGCACCCAATCTCATACAATAAATTTCATTTTGAATCTATCCTTTCTCCGTTTGATATTCTTTCTCTCTTTCTGTCACCGTATTCTCTTGCTTTTCAAAAGTCTTTATACCGGGTAACATACTCGTTTTACATGAGCAACATGCTCACCGCTATACCATCTCCTCGTCCAAATACAGCTATTCTTTCACCAGCCTTTCACTATCACTCTCTCGGGCAGCCCCACAGTCCACTTTCTTTACCGGCATGGGAAAAGGCTCTTCGTCTCTACCCTGATCCCGACTTCCGCTCTTCACTTCTTGGCATTATCAGATACGGGGCAGCAATTGGCTACGAGGGCCCCCGTTCTGCCGATATCAGTCGAATCGAACCGAACCTCCCAATTGCACCATCAGAGGCACATTTGATCGATCACGATATTGCGACTCAGCTAGCAAATCATGCCATTTCCCAACTTCCGTACGAGACCGCCTTTCAAATCGCGAATGGAGCTGGCTTCTTTGTTTCTTCCCCTTTAGGATTGGTCGATAAGGCCGATGGCTCCAAACGGCGTATTCACCATCTTTCAGCACCCGCAAACAGTAGCATCAATGACTTCATTGATCCAGAGAAGTTTAGCCTATGCTACAGCACCTTGGATGACGCCATCAGACTTCTTCGTGAGGTTGGTCCTCACGCTATCCTGATTAAGCGCGACTTAAAAGACGCATTCCGGCATGTTCCGATTTCTCCGTACGACCGGAATTTGCTCGGTTTCACATGGAAAAATATTTCTTATGTCGAAAACTGACTTCCATTCGGCTTACGATCCTCTCCGAAAATATTCAATTACTTTGCTGAGGCATTACATTGGATTCTACATCACCGCTTCGGATGGTCAACCCTCCTCCATTATCTCGACGATTTCTTATTGATCTTACCGGGTACATTTACTCCTTCCCAGATTCAACAGGCTGAGCAGCAGTTCGATGATGTCTGTACAGAGCTGGGTCTCTCCCTCAAAACATCCAAGAACCGCACTGGCACTGTAGTCGATTTCGTCGGTTTTGAGCTCGACACTAGTCAAATGCGGATCCGCCTTCCAGAATCGAAACGCCAACGAGCTCACCAACTCCTCCAGTTACTTCTTTCTCGTTTTCCATCTTCGACAATTTCTACAGTTACGACACCAAGCGCTTCGTTACTCGAATTGCAACGCCTTACTGGCTACTTGCAATTTATCGCTCGAATCACTCCCAATGGCAACTTATACCTCCGGTACTTGTATGCAGCACAAACATGGGCCATTCCTACCTCACTTCCTGCGTCTTTTACTTCTCACATTCGTCGTCGCCTCACATCCCACATGCGAGAGGAATTGGAATGGTGGGATGCCATTGTTTCAGATCCCAGTTGGGAGGGACTACGTATTCAACTCGCCACATCACTCCCGACTGAGTGTCATCTTTGGACTGATGCCGCTACGACAAAAGGTATTGGGGGATACTTCCTGCCATCTGCCTGGCGCCCGACTTTTCTCTCACGCTCGTTTTCATCTCATGTCGACTTGTCTTCTGTCCGCACTTATACACCACCTCCCAAAGACATTTTACCGGCAAATACATTCTGCTTCCGTCTTCCTTTGAGAATTCGTCGTCGTGTTAGAACTGGCAACACACGGGCAAACATCAATCTGCTTGAGCTTTATGCTATCTTGCAAGCGGTTGAGTTATGGGGAAAAGAGCACTTTCAGGACCGTTCTCTTCATATCCACTGCGACAACAGCACAGTTGTTGGATCTTTACTTCGTCGCTCAACTCGCTCAACAAACCACCTCACCATCTCCTGGCTTCGGAGATTAATGGCTCGCTGCACAATTTGGAATATTGCAATCCATGTCCACTGGCTTCCTTCTGGATCTAATACCCTGGCTGATGCTTTATCTCGCAGAGACCTTCAAACAATCGCTAACATTGCCCCACAGCTTCTCTCGTTGGTCACCACTTCGATCTTTCCCCCGCACCCCCAGACGACTGGCTTCGGCTTATGCTAGAATCTGGTAATTGGAATCCACATTCCGCGCGTATCCTCTGGCTCTCCCTCGCACCGACTACTCGAAATGGCTATAAAAGTGGCCTTTCTTCCTATCTCCTCTTTTGTCGCAATCGCCAGCTTGAGCCTGCACTTCCTACACAAACACCCTGGCTTACACATTGGGCTACCACTCTGGTCTTTCCTCCGCATCAACTTCAATCATCAACTATCCGCTCCTATGTACAAGCACTTCGATCTATTCACATCGACCTCTGCCTTCCAACAACAATCTTTGACTCCGAACACACAAAGCGTTTCCTTAAGGGCATCGACCGCTTTCTACCGACACCAATCCCGTCACAACTCCGGCGAGAAGGTGACGTGGGGTATCGCAAACCCCTCCTTCAACCCGAGCTTTTCTCCCTTTTGGATACAATCGAACAGCAAGCCGTCCAGCAACCCGAGCTTTCGCTGTACAACAAAGGCCTAATGGCAGCTTTTTCTCTCGGCTGGGCCGCATTCCTTCGGGTTGGCGAATTCACCTACAACGAGACAGATCTCAAACGGGGACCAAGCTATTTCTGTCGTCGGTTTCTTACCCGGGCCTCAATCCAGTTTCTTGACCAGGGCAACGGTTTCTGCCTTCTCCTTCCATCCTCCAAAACCAGTTTCGACCGGCCTGTAGAGCGCTTGATAGCTCCGACTGGGGGCAAGTATTGCCCAGTCCGTCTTATGAGCGCTTACTTTACTGCAGACCATCGGCCATTTACCGACCCCCTCTTCTTTGCACCTGGATATCTCCCGTTCTCCCGTTCTCATGTCATTCAGCAGCTTCAGCGACTGTCTGGCAATTCATTTTATAACGGGCATAGCTTCCGGCGGGGTGCAGCAACCTGGGCCTCCAGGGTTGGCTTATCTATGGAAGAGATCATGGAACTGGGTCGCTGGAAGTCGGCTACCAGCCTCGCTCGTTACATTGAGGAAGATGACACACATTCTCTTACTCTATCCCGTCGCCTCCAAACGAATTCCAGTATGGCAGCACCATCAACTCCATCACGCCGGTCACAGCTGGTTCCTTTTCCCTCCCCTTACCCTTCTTCCTTATCCACAATTCCCTCGCCTTCCCTCAGCCGCACTACCTCTCGGCATAATGCCACTGGCAGCTCTCCCCATCGCAGTCTTTGGCCTCCTAGCCCGTCCTCTAGGGTGGCACGATGCCGGTCCTCGACTCCCGGCCGCCGTTCGGGTAGTCGGCCTCTTTGAGGGGCTTTGTCTCGGCTTTGACCGTCATGAAGCCACCCCCGGCGAACAGGGCTGCAGGTCGGATATTCTGACTCCCCCAAGCACTATTTCATGGTTTCCCTTTCTTGTCTTAGCTATGGTCTCTTTGTTTGTCTCTTTTGTTTGAGTTTGGAGGTAGAAAATGTTAAGTTGTTGGCTTTTTTGAACCGCCCGCTCGAGGAGATTGGTGGATTCAACCACCCAAGGGGTTGGAAGGCAATCAGACGGACGGAGCGGTTTGGAGGACTCGGCAGGCACGGGAGGAACATAAAAGGACGGCTTGCCAACAGGTTGAAGGACATCATCGACAGTTTTTACTCTCTTGCCATTCACTTTTTTGCCCCATCCACCCGCGCCTTTAAACCTGGATAAGCTCGGGGGGGGCTTTGTCTCGGCTTTGACCGTCATGAAGCCACCCCCGGCGAACAGGGCTGCAGGTCGGATATTCTGACTCCCCCAAGCACTATTTCATGGTTTCCCTTTCTTGTCTTAGCTATGGTCTCTTTGTTTGTCTCTTTTGTTTGAGTTTGGAGGTAGAAAATGTTAAGTTGTTGGCTTTTTTGAACCGCCCGCTCGAGGAGATTGGTTAAGTAGTTCTAACTAGCGAAGTAAGTTCACAACCGGCCGCAACGTCCAAATTTGCATCAGCAAAACAGCAATTTTCGTTATCAGCCTAGTAGCCTTTCAGAGGTACTTGTACAATTGTGTATACATCTACAAAGAGGTATACTGTAAAAATGCAGCTCACATGAAGTAAGAAGTACATTCTTAACCTCTGCAACGGCCGGGAATCGAACCCGGATCGAATCGACTGTGTAGAACTGGCAACGATTCATCATACCATTGGACCACCATTGCCTTATATAAGTACTGCCAGTAGTGATAGTTTTCATAGATTTCAAGCTCAAATCCTCTGATCCGGTTTGCAAAGTATTCATTTCATACTACTTAATACTTTGCACTACATAATAATTCGGAGTCCTTTCAGCTTCGACTCACCAACTCACCTTCAGCATTAATATCGAGAAGTATCATTAGTAATACCAATAAATGGAAGCAAACTTAGCATATTAGATGCGGAATAAAAAGCTTATGATTCGGTCAGAGAAGCAAAAGGGTATCACTATTTAACCATGTAGTATAATACTCATGTCAGCCTCATCGGTATACCAAATACCCCAGCTCTGCAGAATTGGCCACGGCCAACTCGTGCTTTCAAAGCTAGATGCAGTTACTAAAATATACCGCCGGCGAAAAAATTATACTCTTCATCTTCGCCATCATCCTCATTCTCCGCCTCTCTGTCGTCCACAGCCATCTCCATTGCATCCACCGAATCCTGCTGACGGCGGCCTTCTCTCCTATGTTCTTGGATATTCTGAACCTCTTCGGCAACCACCCTCTCAATCTCTTTCCTCTCCACCCAACCCTTCTCCATCGGAAATTCCCATGCTTGGACTCTCTCCTTCGAGAGCAGCTTACCCTCATCGCAATGCCTCCACATAACCTTTACCCCGACAGCCTCTGGCATAAATGCCAGCAGCATCGCCATTTCAACAGGCCACGACTGCCTAGCCTTACCACCAAGAGACGTCAGATCCAGTATCTGACGCAAAACCGGCCTCCCAATATGGCCCGATACGTTAGTCGGACTGCTGGATGCAAGCATTTTGTATTCATTGGTAATTACCGTTGAAACAGAGGCCTGGTGGAATTTACCGTGCAAGTCGTGCGGCTCCTCGCTCTTGCCAGTGCCCCACGCCACAAAGAACTCCCCCACCAAATATGCGAGCTTGTCTTGGAGATCATAAAGGCGTCGGTCAGTCTCTACCGAGTCCGTCAACGAAGTGTGCGGCTCAAAACTCAGCTTGACAAGTCTTTGCCCCAGAAAAAACAGAACAGTCCAGACACCACTGATGGCGATATTGGAACTGCGGATTCTTAGAATTTCCTCCGCAATGCTCTTTCGTAAGGAATCATGATTCGGGCGGCTGAGTCCCTTTAGGGTAGATTCGGAATGAAATTTACAAGCCCGGCGAAGCTTTAGAATAACCGTATCCACCTCCCCAACCGACATGGCCAGGACACCGTAGAGAAAGCCAGGAAGTCGGCCTTCTCCATGGCCGCAAATGTACTCTAAATCCTGGGATGGGCGCCAGCTAGAGTCCCCGGAGGGGTTAAGAGTCTTGACTAGGGCCTGGGTCGTTTCGAGGGGTGTAGTGAGAGAAAGGACGCGGATAGCAGGGTCTCTTTGGTCGACAGAAGGACGAGCGTGAGAAGGAAGAGCGTGAGTGGACATTTTGGAGGAATTATTGCGAAGCGGTTTGTAAAGTTGGTACTTGTGATGGATTTGTGTTGTTGGATTCTGCAATTCTGAGCTCGGATTGTAGGATTTGAGCCCTTCATATCCCCATGTAAGGAAATAATCCTGACCCATACCACGAGATTCATGCTCCTCTTCTCCGAGGGTGGCACTAGATAAATTCGCAAAAAACTGAAGGCCTAATCTTGAAATAGTCAGTATCGTCTACTCGAGCGGTTTCCACGTAGAAACCCCAGCGCGGTGGTTTCTCGAGCCTGCAGATCCATCCTCCAATTAACAGGCGATGTGGCCTTTGTCCAGTTCGATTCATCCCGACTACGGCCTTACTCGCTTCCCAATCGACCAGAGTACTGTAGTAACAGTTGTTTGAAAGATGAGCCCTATCCGAAGGGAACAAGGAGATTTATCCGACCAAGTCTTCTCCGGCAAGAGCCCATCGCATAATCTCTCGTTTCGTACGTGATTCAGTCGACCCGTGTCGATCTAATGGTCGGCCTGCCGACAGCATCATGACCCGGATGATCTTCCCACTCTGCAGTGATCTGTGTCCCCGTCCTAGATAGTTTGTCGATACACAGATACTTCTGATCTGTCGAAAATGTCGTCTCGTTGAGCATCCGACGAGCAACCTGCTCTTCGAGGCATCAAGCTCGTAGAAGGCCGATAAAATTGACTCTGGCTGCTTAGAATGAAGTCTAACGGCCGATATTCATATAGACGCTAGGCTTGTTGGAATCGATGGTTGATGAGCTCGTATGCGAACCGGAAAGCACTGACTTTTCGCAGTTGCTGTAATCATGTCCTCCAAGGCCTAAAATTCGGCAAAGGATGTCGGCCGTTAGGTTCACCTGAATCTGTCAGTTTGTTGTGGGTCGTCTCATGTGGTTGCTTGCCTCGCTGCTTGTTTGCCCCGTCCTGCGCATCCAATTCCCAGTCGGCAAACTTATCTCGGAAACCCCTCGATCGTTCATCGTCGCCGCTTGGCGAGTTCGTGGTGATGCTGTCGAGGAAGGGAGGAGGTTGTCCAAAAGATGGAGATGTCCGACGCTAAGATAACGATAAGGAGTTCCGCCAGGGAAGGCATCAAGCGAGGCGCCGTCGTCCTTCCGTGACAAACGAACCTCTCCTTGTCAAGAATTCCTTCACCATCACCACAAGCTTTTGACCTTTGTTTCTATTCCCCTCCAAACGCCTTTTTACACCTTCGGGTGAACAACATAAAGCGATATGCTTAGTTTTGACCCAAGAACTGCAGTGCCGTCGCCATATTTAGAGCTCACGGAAGACATCCCCATCGACAAAATTTCACTTTCACCTTCGGCACGCTTCTTACATCCCGTACACTTGATGGAAGTGCCATGCATTGCCGGTACAGAGTCGACCTTGAAGATGGCAGTTTCTTGAATCAGTTTTGACACCTAGGAGCAACGGGACGACTTGATGCTGGCGCCGAAGGACACGATGTCTCGACAGTCACTCTGCCTCCGAGATGGTTGCCTTGTGCATGAATACCTGGATTGAGCAACAAGAAGGGGGGCAGTCAATAGCAGTAGCACGCCAATTTCAATCCTTCTTTCATTTGCTATTTCCTGGTCTCTGTGCTCTCTCTCAAACTTCAACGTCTATGGACTCGATGATCTTGGCCATAAGAACGACTCTGAACCAACGCCAAAGCCGACGACGAACTTTCGATTCTTGGAGGCTTCCGCTACCCGACTTTGCGAACAAAGATGACGACAAGCCAGTCATGGATTTCGGTACATGGAGAACCCCGCAAGTTCCACCTCGCAGGTCTCAGCCATTCGAAATCTTCTCTCATTCGTCTTCTTCAGGCCGTGTATAACTCACGATGGACCCCCGTCTTTGAACAGCAAGTACGCCTCCAACATGCAATCGAGCTCGTGCCAGCTTTTGCCTTATCCTTTGGAAGTAACTCCGCGAATTGCTTTCTCCGCCGACTACGACGACGAGTTTTCCGAGGCCTGGCTTAGGGGATACGCATCCTCAGAATCACGATGAATCGCGTCCAAACACCTATCCACACTCCGGTGAGCACCGCAGACAAGTTTATTCAGCAGCATCACGAACACGCGGGGCCATTGCACGACTTTAGCTGGGAGATGGCTGCAGAAGACGGAAAGAAATCGCCATCGAACTCTAGCTCTGAGGAGCCAGCCGCCGTTGAAGATGTTCGAGGGGGCATACAGGATTTGCAGGCCCCGCTTGTCACGAAGGATGGGTTCTTGGAACAGCACAATGCTTATGATCCGCCTTTACTGCGGCGAGTCTTTTCCACAAGGGATGATGCGGAATGGCTGCAGATGAGAGGCTCAGTGGTGTGCATAGGAGTTGAAATGAGGTTCGAGTTTGGGCCAAACGCAGTCTACTACTACACTGGGACGGGTATTGTTCTCGATACCCGTCTGGTGCTGACAGTTGCCAGCCTGTTTGAGGCACCCGAACGCCTGAAAGAGCTCGGGCAGCCTACAGTGAGGCACGTCCAAGATTCAGTTCAAGAGCTTCTACTGATTAGTTTACACAGGATTCATATCACCACCGATACCGCCCCAAACCCGAATGAGCTCGTCCACGGTCGAAACGCCAACTCAGTTCGGGCATATTTAGCAGCCTGGGGCCCTGGTGTAGACCCGGACGAGCTCGTCCTCCCAAACAAATTCTTCTCTCGACCAAACACAGACATTGAGATGAACCTAGCTCTCCTCAAAACCTCCAAACCAATCCCCAACAATCATCCCATCTTTCCTCACTACCGCAAAAAGGGACCAAAAAGCATTCAGCTTTGCACCTACAACCAGCTCCCGGTTTTCCTGAAAGAAGACGGCTCAAGCTCCCAACCGCCCTGTGACTGCGGCGAAGAAATAGTCCAATCGACCAACTCGCTCTCCTCCTCAACACAATCATCCCTTGCCCAGTTCACAAAGTCCGAAACCAACCTCTCAGAAACCGGACAGAATAAACGCCCCAGCACAGCTCCAGAAAACGCTGGATCTACAGAGGGTCTAACGGCCTCCCTCGTCCGCTTCTCCACCCACATCCGCCGCAAACCATCCGTCCGTCCGCGGGCTCGGCGAGCATCCGGGTCAGATTCCGGCTTCTCCTCCCCAACCCACACTCCCTCTACTCCAATACCGCACTCCATTCTCCACGAAATCCACGCCCTCTACGCCCCCGACGCCAAACCCACCCTCCCCGCCCTCGCCCACTGCATGCAACAACTCCACCCCGGCAAATTCACCGTCGCCTCCACCCCCCTCTGGAAAGGCGTAAAATACAAGCCCTACCCGCACCTAATCGAAGGCACCTCCATCCGCGAACGCAAAATCGCCGACTGCCGCAAAGTCACCTCCGACTTCTACTCCACCTGCATCTGCTACCGGATCTCAACGCTTGGCGGTTCTGCAGGCGGTGCACTCTGCATAGACGGGAAGTGGGTGGGCATGCATCTGGGGCAAGTACGGTATTTGGAGGTTGAGGAGGGGAAGGAGGTTCAGAGGGTTAATGAACATAGTTGTGGGATTGGATTGTGGCTGGATAGCAGGAAGGCGAGTCAGTGGTTGAGGATTAATGTGCCGCTGTATTGTGAGGTTAAGAAGAGGCCGAGGTGGGTGCAGTTTGGAATGTAGGTAGGGAGGGTTTGGGGGTGCGTGGAATAGGTTAGATGGGTCAGTACATTGTGGAATATTAGATTTTGCTTGGTGGCTTGGATGTTAATGTGCGTGTGTGTGTGTTTTCTAGTATCAATCATTGGGGAAATGTTAGATCTTTACGTTCACCTTCTGTGGAATCGATCTTTTATGTTCTACTTGCGCTGTCGTGAGATTTATCATTGTCGATGTGTTCATCAGCAAATGGTGTGGAAAGGATTGGTACGGAAGTACTAGAGAGATGTTTGATATGTTAATGGCTCGACAGGAACTGATGTATAGGATTCTCAGATAATCTGATCAATGGCCCTGGTTTGAATACCTGTCACCGTGACTGCCTACACAACTAACTACTAAGTAGATTTGTCTGGTAAAGATCGATAGTACAAATTAGTGACATTGGCAGTTGAACTAAGCATTCCCCTGCCTGACCGTCCTCAGGCATCTTCCTCAACCTATCCGAATCATCGCTAGTAAGTACTTACTATCCGAGCTCTACCATCCCTCCGGCCAGTCTTCTATCTCCGCTTCCATATCATCATCTGAATCCGAGTCCATCCCGTCTTCCCACCCGCCTCGCATATCAAACAAATCAACCACATCCCCCACCTCCTCTTCCATCTTCTCCTCCATCTCCTCTTCCCCACCAACATCCCCCTCCATCGGCCACTCCCACGGCACCCCATCCCCCTTATCCCTAAGCCCCCTTTCCACATCACAATGCGCCCACGTAAAAAACCCCTCCAAGCACGCCTCCACCTCCCTCATCTCCTCTCTCCACCTCCTCTTCACCGGCCCTCCCAAACTCGTCAACCTCACCGAAACCTTCTCATCCTCCCCACACCTCCCTTTTGCTACGCTCACTCGTTCAGCTAGAAGTAGCACCGCCTCTACCGCATCCCGATGTCTGGCATTAGGGCTAATCTCATCCATGCGTATGCCGCCTCTACTGCACACTTCCCTCTCTAGAATATGGTGCAGCACCAATTCCAGCCTCTCCTCATACTCCCCCGGTCCCCCCTCGCTTGCATCGGGGCTAAACGTCCAGTCCATGGGATCCAGTCCGGGATCAAGCGGAATGACCACCGTTGTCAGTGTCCCACTGGCATGTTCTTTCCTTCTGAGCGCGAGGATCTGCGAAATGCTCTTGCCAATGACATTCCCGCGGCCGGAGAGGAGATCCGCATCGAGGATTTCAAGAACGGCATCGACCTCGGCGACAGAGAAGTTTAGGATGCCGTAGAGGAAGGCGGGAAGTTGGCCTGAGGCGTGGCCGTAGATGTAGGTGAAGGTGGCGTCTTGGGAGGGGCGCCAGGTGGGGGGGTGGAGGGTGCGGATGAGGGATTGGGTGGTGGTGAGGGGGGCGGCGAGGGAGAGGATGTGTAGTGGGTTGCGTGCGCTGCTTTGAGGTGGGGTGGGGAGGGGAGGTGATGTGGGAGATGTGGATGGCTTGTGGGGAGTTGGTAGTTGTAGGGGTTTGCATGTATGACTTTGCGTAGTACCGGGGCATGTAGGCCCCGGAAAGTTGATGGAAATTGGGCGGATTATTGCGAGCATTGTTGGTGTCGTTAGCGGGTGTGATCGGTATTACTGGTATTGAAAAAGGTAGTAGTGAAGGATGAGCTTAGTTGTTGTGTAATTACTTATTGTCCATGCAGCTGTGTAGCTTTTGATATATATCCGGGTTAAGAACTTCAATTGGGAACTTGAAATGAGTATTAAATGTGGCCTTCAAGTTTCCTTTCCTACCACGGGTGGAACTCCGCTACTCTTTTCAGATTGCAATGTTCTCTGGGTGATTTCCACGGGATATATCTCCTTCAGTTTACTTGCAATTGTCTCGGAAACATTGGAGGACCAATTCCTAAGCCATGTCAGTTGCTCCCGGCTATAAGTTGTGAGGCCTCAAAAGTGAATTCAAGAAGCCTAAACGCATTGGTATATAGGAGTATGGTTTAGGTCTAAGAAAGTGTCATAAGAAATGCGTTGATACTTCCTGCCATCAATGCTTCACCGAATTCCTCTGCTATCAGGTCAACCACCTAAGAGGCTCTGCGATGAGCTCCGAGTCTACTTGGGTAGTACGTCCAAAACTGAGCATGTCTTTAAGTAGAAGGATCGTTTTGGAAAAATCGATCCATAGAAATGGTAGTCACCATTTCGAAATTCGACCAAAGTACATAGTGCTAAGTTGGGATGTGTGGAAGACGAACGAAGTATCATTCTTGGGCTAGACAGGACCAACTGTCGAAAAAGATAAAGCAAGGGCCGAAGCATTCACGTCTGCAGATGCGGTGCCACCAGCACTGGCATGACGTTGGGTTTCAAAACGCACCGGGAAACTTGGCTATGCAAACAAAAGCAAGTACAGCACCGAGGATTCCCGCGTGGTCACCCTCCGCAGTACTAACTTGGCGATTAGAAGCTTGACTATGGGAGAGCGGACGGGATCCCGTGTTTTCTTCAATCTATGGCCGTATACGTATGCGTTCTCATCTTAAATAACCGAACCTTGTTCTTGTAACAGCTTTTACAGTTATCAGTTAAGTAAGGAACCAAAAAAATTCCTTCGACGAGAGCAGGATTTGAACCTGCGCATCCAGAGGATAACAGATATTCGGACTCGTTCTTCTGAGTCGTTTATTCTAATCTGTCGCTTTAGACCACTCAGCCATCTCGCCCGGCTATGAGAGTAACTTTCCTCAAATTATTCAGGTACTTCTATATAACGTGTTTTGAACACAATACCTGGGCGGAACGGTACCTCAGATCAGTAACTCAATTGCAACACAGTGTCCCTGACGAGTTCACGTGTTTGAATTCCGAAGATCGACATTAGGTCAATAAAAGTACACCTTCTCACTGAGGAGGCTTGACGGCTGGTTCCAGAGGGGGTCGAACCCTCGACCTTGGCGTGTCCTACAATTATTGTATTAGCACCACGCTCTAACCAACTGAACTATGGAACCGGTATATCCGAATCGTCAGAAGTTGGTTATCTATTTTGCTGGAGTCTACTAGCTATTCTTTTCCGGCAGAGACCCATCAAGTTTACCGGGCCACACTGTCGATACTGCATCTCGATCCAAGAGTTCAAACGTTTAACGGTTGTCGAGTCTGACACTGGCAGTCAGTATGATCACGGATGAATACTGAAGCCCCTCCATGTTTCGAATGTTTCTAATTCTATCCTCAGAAGAAGCAAGAGATATGCACTTGGCACTTTGTAGACTCGCAGAAAGGCAACCGTAGATGTGCACTTATCACAAGAATGCCAACAAAAAGATCTACTTCGATAGAAGAAGCTCGCTGGTTCCAGAGGGGGTCGAACCCTCGACCTTGGCGTCTCGTAGAAAATGATTAGCACCACGCTCTAACCAACTGAGCTATAGAACCCATATACGTGCGGGGTCACTTTTATAAACTCAAAAACTCTTGGCATTTACTGATCAACTAAGTACCGAGTATGAATTCTAAGTACGGACTGAAATACTTATTCATTAAACCAGGTAACATCAGATTGATTATCTGAGATCGTTAATCAACACAGAGCTCTGGCTAGAGTGTGGTAGAGCAGATGAAATAGCAGCTGGGGCAGCGCGCGTGCTAGCATTTAGAGAAGCAGATGAAACACTAACAGAGCCTGAGGCTTTGGTTTCTTGAGGCAAATTCCAGTTAGAAATGCATCAACATGATCTCCTCCTTTGTGATAGACTGCTTTGACCATATTCCTGAAAGCTCTTTAAGAATAACGCACACCTCTCTTGAATTTATGTCTAAAATGTTTCATATTTCTATAGAGGCGAACATATCACCATGATACCTTTTCATTATCATCATTAATAGGGCCTGCACTAGATCTATATGATGGTATATCATAATCGTGTCCACCTGGAGAACTATCGTGTAGAGGAGAATAAGTCCCATAAAGAGGATCCGGAGAAAGAGAAGGATTTGGTGGGAGATAATAGTAACCTGCTACCACTGCTGAAACTGATATTGATACTGGCAATTTTCTTGCCACTAATCTGACTGTATAAAGAGGATCTGGAGAAGGTGGTGGATCAGAAGGTAGTAAGTATCGGCTAGGAGCATTAGGTTGTGACAGCATAGTAGATGGATCAGCAGAGGAAGTAGAAGCTGCCTCAGAAGTAACAGGCATGGCAGAAACTGAGCAAGGACTACTGGGAATAAGGTCAGGTGATTGTTGAGAAGTAATGGCCGAGGACTTACTATAAGAACTAGCAAGAATAAGACCTGGAGCTTGATTATTCTTATCTGCTTTCTCAAATACTTTGTTTCCCAAAACATTTATTTCCAAATTTGGCACCTCTATATCAGGCTACTCTTCTTTGGGAGTAACTGTATCTGGATAAAAAAAAGCATTCTGGGCTCTCTTTTCTTCCTCATCAAATTGCATGAACTGGCTTCGAATGACTTTACTATGGCTATCCCAATGTGGTCTAAAGAATACTGACATCTGCCGCTTACTGAGACTAGCAACTTGATTGTCCCATTGTTGAATAGGACCCGGGTTAAAGGTGATGAATAGGAAGGACACGAGGATCAGTGCCAATAATGACTGTTGCATTGTGAACATATTGGCAGCAACAACTGAGGTATATCGGGTATATCTGACACTCTGAATCCTCTCCAACCGATCTTTCGACCTCTACTCTCCAAAGTACAAGAGCTTGAGAAGCTGGATGTAATAAGGATAGATGAGGTGGGCTTCGAGTTTGTTTTATAGGTGCACTGTGGCATTTATTGATCAACTACTGCCAGTGAGAATGAATTCTAAGAAGTACTGACTGAAATACTGTGACTTATTCATTAAACCGGGTAACGTCAGATTGATTATATAAGGTCGCTCAATTGGATTAAAAATCAGAACTGGATGTGAAGTAAACTCGCCGATATTGAGTCGGGCCGACGTACTGAAGCCTGATCTTCAACTGGCAGACGATGAGCCCGTAAAGAGGGTTGTCCATTCAAAATAAATTATATTGCTAAAGTAAGCATTCACATCTTACAGCAACATAGCACAGGGGAAGTGCGCCGGGCTCATAACCCGGAGGTCCCCCGATCGAAACGGGGTGTTGCTAGAGTTCATGATTCCCTTTTGCTGGCCTGCTCAAGACTTGCCTTCGATAGATATATTACCTGCTCGAATATAGATGCTGTTTGGTGCAACAGCTTCATCAATGACAAGGTGGTGGAGTGGTTAACACGTTCGCCTGCTACTTCTACTGTAGAAGAGCAGCGTAGCGGATGCCTTCGGGCGCGCGAGTTCGAATCTCGTCCTTGTCGGTGGATCTTTTTGGTGGAGTCTATGAGGTTAGTAGAAGAAGCCGCGGGCCGCTTGGAAGAGATGTTTGTGGGCGTCGAGATGGAGAGACCTTACAATGAAAGCACTGTCATTTCTTTGGGAAGATGGTCAGTTTTGAAATGAAGTGTTATTTTTTGAATAAAAAGCAAATGAATGGATTAATACAAACGAAGTTCTCAGGCGTGAGGCCTGTGGTGGAAAAGGAGTCTGTTTTGGCGAAAAGACGAAGAGTCGAGGACGTCTCGCTTGCTGCCTTCGGATCGCTGGCGGAACTCGCTTATCGATTGGCCCCTTCATGATCGATCTTTAAAGAACTTTGAGCTCTCAATGCATTCGCCCATTATCTCAAACTGTACTCCTGCAAAGCAAAGAGAGCAACAGATCAGAATAGCAAGTACTCCCATGCACAAGTCAAGGCGTCTTCGTCCTTGCAGGCAAATACTGCTCTCTCTCGGCAAGCGGCATTGCCAAGCTGCGATAAGATTTGCGATAATCGGTACCCCCAACCAACCCTTCCTCCACGTCATTTTCAACCTCTCCAAAACACCGCCATATGCATCTCATAGGCGTATATTCTGTGGTTACCTCATGCCTACTTTACGCCTCTTTGAATTTCTTTTTCATTCAACTTGCTCACATCAAGGCGGTTATACGGCGGCTATGATCACCAGCTCACAACTCGCCCAACAACTCACCCATAATGGTACCGGCCGGACGTACCGGCAACGGGGCGTCTCGACATCCATCTGGGCATCTCAAGCCGGCGGGGGTATGAGCTGAAGGGCAACAACCAGCGGGGCTTATATTTATGACAATTCTACCGGCCGGCGTAGGGACCCTTTGCCTGTTGACAGGTTTGTCATACAGAAATGCAAGGGACATCCGGGAAGTTTCTACGTGGAGGTAGTATAGGTACATGTAAGTATATCTTGAGTAAGAACGTACTTGCCCGGTGCTAATGATAAGGCAGATCTGGCTCCGAATTATGGTTTCTTTTCGAGGCGACTTGACTGGACATGCCTCGTTCGTTGAGCGGAGGTTCCAATTGGTAACAGCATTCGAGCGCTGAAGTGCTGTGCAAACGGGAAGCAGGCGGCTGCCAAACACAAGTTGTGCTACATACTTCCCATCAACCTGATTGTCATCAAATGGAGAGAGATGAGATACGATGGCTGCCTCTTCGGAGAAACCACGAGTAGCAGTCTCGATCTGGATTTGGCTGGTGCTTCTCCGCAATGTCGCTCCCGAATCACCGCCGGGACATGATCGATCTATTTGGAATCGAGGATGAGGCACCTGCTCTGCATCATGGTTCAGTTTCTCCGAGGTCGGAAGAGGTGATGACTTTGGGTTACATACGAGAATGAAATGAGGTGCACTTGGTGTAGCTGTTTTGGAATCATCATCATACCTACATGATGATCCTGACCGACCATGCATCTCTTACATGAGGACATGCGTGCAACGGGACTCGGACAGGTTGCTCGTGAACGTTTGCAAAGCTTCTCAGTCAGGTTCAGAAACATCATGCAGGGTGGCGACATTGCAGACTTCCATGATGCTTCCGTCAAGCTTCTATGCATGGAGGTGTGTGCGGGGGCCAGGTTTAGCAATCGCTTCCGCGAGGATGGCACAGGGCCAGTTGAGATCAAATCACAGCTTGTACTTGGACGGTACGGTGGGACAAGCCAAGCCGGAAAGTCGGAGAGTTCTAATCAGGGTTAAAGCTGCCCTCTGGCTACTGGGGGTAGATGGGCGACAAGTGATGTACTTGTACAAGTATTCTAACCATGCAGGTAGCTAGTATGGGACTTCCTTGTGGGGTACGACATGCACATTCCTGTAGCTTTCTCAGGAAGCGAGCTTCGCTCCGAGCAGGTACGACATACTGGCCCTTGCAGAACATATTTGGTCATTTCGTGTTCGTTGGCAGCTACCCTATGCGCTTTTGTGGCATGGCATTGCAACGGCAATGATTTGGTAGATGTCCACGCCCGTTCAGTTGTACTTGTACAATTGCTGAAAAGCAAAGTTACTTTACCACCTATGATCTGATCATCACTATTCATGGAGGGGTACCGGTCCAATACGATATGCTTTCCATGATGCCGGATACCTCTTCCCTCATCCCAAAACAAAGTTGTATCGTCTGTGGCTACCCGTCCCTGCGGTTTTCCCGTTCGCGCTAATGGGTTTTGCTGAAAGGTTGTGAACGCATGAATGAATTTAGGCCCCGGGATATAGTAGAGTTGCAGGGGAAAAGAAAGCAATGTAAAATCGGAGTTTCTTGACGAAGCAAGCATGCCACTTACACAAATCCTCCGTTGACAAGGATGCAACCGTGTGAGGATGTCGGGGTTAGCAGGTGGCATCGTTTAGATTGACACCGCCGTTGTATTATTATATATCATCTACTTTCGGCACATCTTTTTCTACCTTTCACTCCCCCACCTCATCTCTCCATCTCATCGCCTGGTCAACCTCTCTGACAACTCTCCTCGGCCAGGTTCTTTCTTTGTTTGAAAAAGTTTGTTGACCCTCACACAGAGTTTGATGTTTGTTTGCAAAGATTTTTTCTTCCATGTCCTTCCTTTTTTGTTTTTAAACCGTCCTTGAACCCGTTCCATCTAACATCCTCCTTCCTTAGCATCCTCACCCGACCAAACAATGAGGACCTCTCTTGTGGGAGTCCTTTCCCTCCTCCTCGCCGCCCCACTCTCCTCCGCCACCGCCATCCCACATCACGACAATTCCCCACTCACCAAACGAGCCAAAGCCGCCGTCTCAATTGACGATCTCTACACCACCCTCAACAAAGAGCCGCGCGAGTCCTACATTCAAGCCTTTACTCGCTACTATGCTTCCGGTCCTCATCTCGCTGGCAAGAACTACAGCCAGGCAGTGTGGACGCAACAGAAGCTTCAGGAATACGGTGTTGATGCCGAGATCGTCAGTTACGACGTCTACCTCAACTACCCGATCCGCACCCGCCTCGCCTTGTTGAGGAAGGACAGTCAAACCACAAACGGGCACAAAGTGGTGTATGAAGCCCAGCTGCAGGAGGATGTGTTGGAGGAGGACCCTACGACTGGCCATCCTGATCGCATTCCAAGCTTCCATGGCTATTCGGCAAGGTATGTCTATCACCATGTCACTCCCTTCCCCCAAACAAACTCCATTTATACCTGTACACTATCCCCCAAGGTGTCCAAGTTCGCTTTCGGCAGCATTTCCCTTTCTACCGGTTTGGTGCGACGTTGTACGGGCGTGCCTTCCAAGAGGTCGGACGGGAGCGTTAGCACCGGCCGTGATGCTCCAACGGTTATATTAGGGTGCTTGCTTCTAGAAGTTCGGTGGGCTAACGCAATTGGCATCTTGCCTAAATTCATCACAGTGGCAACGTTACCGGACAACTTGTATTCGCAAACTATGGACGGGTTGAGGATTATCGCTTCCTTACCGAGCAGGGCATCAGTCTTAAGGATAAGATTGTTATCGTCAAGTATGGCAAGGTCTTTAGAGGGTTGAAGGTTGAGAAGGCGCAGGAGCTGGGGGCCATCGGAGTTGTGATGTATTCGGATCCAGGAGATGATGCGAATACCACGGAGGCGAAAGGAGTCAAGCCGTACCCGCATGGACCGGCGAGGCAGCCTAGTTCCGTACAGAAGGGTAGTGTTGAGTTTCTCAGTACCGGTGTTGGAGAGTAAGTTTGCTCCCTTCTTTTCGGCGTTTCTAATGTGCATCTAGTCCTACCACTCCTGGATATGCTTCCAAGCCTGGAGTCAAGCGCGAGGATCCTTACAAGCTGATGCCTCGGATTCCATCTCTACCACTCTCGTACATGGATGCCATCCCTTTCCTCAAGGCTCTCGAAGGTCATGGCTTGGACACCAGCAAGATGAGTGACGAGGCCTGGAAAACAGGTGGTTTGGGATACAAGGGCGTCAAGTACTTTACTGGACCTTCAAACTCGAGCATGGTCGTCAATCTCCTCAACGAGCAGGAATATGTCACTACGCCCATCTGGGATGTTATCGGTACTATTCCAGGTCAGCTCAAGGATGAGTTGGTGATGATTGGGAACCATAGAGACTCTTGGTCTGTTGGCGGTGCTATTGATCCAAATGGTGCGAGTGCTTGCCTGATTGAGTTGGCGAGGGTACTGAAGGTCATGAGGGACAAGGGATGGACACCGAGGAGAACGCTGATGCTTGCCAGTTGGGATGCTGAAGAGTATGGTGTAAGTTCATCCTGTCCTCAGGTATTGAGTTAATTCTAACTGCCCTTCAGATCATCGGTTCAACTGAATGGGTCGAAGAGTTTGCAGGCAACATCAACCAAAAGATGGTGGCCTACATCAACATGGACGGCGCGCCGCTTGGCCCAAACATGTATGTCATGGCTCACCCGCTTCTCACCTCCGCCATTACCGCCGCCAGCAAGCGCGTCAAGAACTATGAAACCGGCTTGCCAATCTATGACACCTGGGACCAGGAAATCGGGCCCATCGGCTCTGGCTCTGACTTCACCGCCTTCCAAGGTACCATCGGTATCCCCAGCATGGACTTTACTCTCGAGCCAGACTACCGCAAGGACAATCCAATCTACCACTATCACTCCAACTACGATTCCATTGCGTGGGCGGAGAAGTATGCTGATCCTGGCTATTTTTTCCACGCTCAGGCTCTCAAGATGTGGGGTGCCCTTCTCCTCGAAGTGTCTGAGAGTCCAGTCATTTCCTTCAAGGCCTCTGACTATGCCGCTTCTCTCATCGACATTGTCAACAGCTTGTCCAGCACACTAGGAAAGGCTAGCGATAACAGCGCCAGTGCCCGTTCCTTCCAGACCTCCATGGAGGCGCTGAAGACAACAGTCAAGACCTTTTCGGAGAATGCAAAGCGCCTCGACAAGGCCTCGGAGACAATCATGAAGCAGTTTACCAAGAACGACGTTGTGGCTGACAAGTACCAAACTGCTGCTACGACCCTCAATTCTGCGTTGCTTGGCCTCGATAGGAGATTCATCTACCAGCCCGGCCTTGACAACAGAACCTTCTACAAGCACGTCATCAATGCCCGTAAGTCTATCTACCTCCATGTTTGACTGCGATGTACTAATCATTATGCTTAGCCAACCGTAACGATGGCTACTACACCGTTCTCATGCCCGGCCTCGTCGAGAGCATCGAAGACAAGAACTGGCCCAACGGCAACCGCTGGGCTGGAATTATCGGAGACTGCACTGTTAATGCTACGAGGCTGCTTCAGTCTGCAATCACTGCTGTAGAGGCACTTGGCATTTAGGAAGTGCATGTGTGCGAGTAAGGAATTGCGTGGCTGTGGATTGTGAACACTCCTGGGAAAGGTGTGAGGAACTGTTTTGTTTGTGTAAAGCTATAGGGGAGATCTGCGTGGTGGGTCTGCCGAGTGATGTTCACTGGTTTCCGGGTTCGTTATTTGTTTCAATATGTGCCATTTTCTTGTTTTCTATTTGCCTTTTCTCGTTATCTCATCTAGCGGTCTATTTAGTCTCTGCGGTTTGTTAGATATCGGGTGTGGGTTGTGTATAGTAAGCAGGTTATTTCATGGAGGTTCAAGGGGACTTTTTCGTTTGCTAACAGGTTGAGGAATCTATTCTGTCTGCCATATCTACTCCACCTGCTGCTACCATGTGAAGATATCGCATCATGAGATGTCCGAAGAGAAACCTTTCATTTGACATCTGTTTTACTTCCTGTATCTCTTAACCGTGCCTCTTGTCACCAACTACACCCACCCGAGACCGGTAATAAGCCTTAAACATCCACTTCCGTGACCTGTCCCATGGGACCATCGGTCATTTGACATGCACTATGTCGTGATACCAGATGAACTGCCTCCTATTCCGCGTTCATGGAGCTCGACATTAATTCCCCGAGCCGTGTCTTAACTGACGCATCCCGTGCATTTGTATCATTGCATCATCACTGCTTGTTCTAGATAGATAATCTTCTCTGCCTGAACCCGCTTGCTTGCGGCGGTGCTGAGACATTGTGGTATTCGGAGCTACGTCCGATGAGGGGGGTCTTATGACCTTTGCTTGCTGAATAGCTGGAAGAGATGCCGAATCCTAGCATACTTCTGACAAAGATTAAACTCACTTCTCGTCCATGTCATGAGGGGATGGTGGATGCTGGTGAAGAACTGAAGTGATGTTGATCCAGAATGGGAAACTCGCCAAGACGCGAGCGAGAGCTTGCTTTTAGAGGTTCTCGGCATTGGCTTTAGAGGCGAATCGGGCAGGCGGGGGGTTTGCATACATATGAAGCTTCGGAGGATGGATGGATGATCTTTGGCTCAGTAGATTAATTGGCCATTTTTGGATACGATGTATTTTCAAAGAGCTGAGGAAGTATCAGCAAGCAACATAGCACAGGGGAAGTGCGCCGGGCTCATAACCCGGAGGTCCCCCGATCGAAACGGGGTGTTGCTAGAGTTCAACCCTTTTGCCAGGTCCGTTACTTTTTGACTTGAGTTCAACATTATCTGAGATCTCAGTCAGTGTATTTTTAAGAGATCGATTATAAGCAAGAATCTACAACAAGCATTAGAGGTACTCGTACAAAGCCGAGCTCGAGTTAAAACTTGCTTTTTAATTCAGGCAAGGTATTAATCATAACCTGAACAGAGCTCGAGCCTTTCGAAGTCTGATCTGAAGGTCATGACGCCATTCAGACTATCAACGAGAGTCTTCGTAAATGTGCGGTAGACAACAAAAGGGAACTCTGGAGGAGACATGAATCGAACACGTGGCCTCTCGCATGCAAAGCGAGCGCTCTACCCCTGAGCTACACCCCCAATTGATGAAGGCTCCACCGTTTATAACTGTCCACTTGCAATAAAATATCAGCTACTTCCAATTCTAAATCACGAGTAGCTTCAATTAAGTAGACGGCCAACTACAGTTCATACCTTAACCTCAATATATGACCGTTAGGGGTGTCTAGTATACGCTGAAGATCATGATGCTTTGCTCAATTGATTAATTGAGTTTATATAAACAACGCAATACAAAAAGCAGGCAGGTGCAAAAAACGAAACCTTCCTCACGAGGAAGGAAGAACTGGCTGGTTCCAGAGGGGGTCGAACCCTCGACCTTGGCGTCTCCTATTAGCACCACGCTCTAACCAACTGAGCTATGGAACCGTTCATGTTGATCACTACATATGCTATTTTTATAACCATTATAATAAAGGTGTCTCCCATCATATGAGCATGCAGCTTCCGGTGTGCAGAAACTATTGATCCCAAATCCATGCTCGAAGTACCAGCTCGACCAATCTCCGGAATAATTCAAGCAAAATATGCATACACCTATAACGGGTTCCATAGCTCAGTTGGTTAGAGCGTGGTGCTAATACAGCAGTAGATACGCCAAGGTCGAGGGTTCGACCCCCTCTGGAACCAGCCAATCCTTCCGAATGAAGTATGTTTTTTTAGGACCTGTTCGGATCTTATCTTTATTACAGTAGCGAAAGATTTGTAAATTTGTTTTACTATTACACCAATATAACGGGTTCCATAGCTCAGTTGGTTAGAGCGTGGTGCTAATACAACTCATGTAAGAGACGCCAAGGTCGAGGGTTCGACCCCCTCTGGAACCAGCCCATGCCAGTAAAACTATGTCTTTTTGGTGCCACCTGCAAGAAGTCGGAGGTAGGTAACTGCTTTGTTTTGAATCGTTTTATTATGACCTGTCCTAGGCACGAAGGCGTAGATAGGCCCTAGGCCTGTGATCGATATTAAAAGCCTCTAAAGGATCTTGCAGGTACTTGTAGTTAAGCAAGGCTGGAGTAACCAGCTCACCATCTGGAAATCAAAAAGAGAAGCCGCCTTCGGATACCGGGAATCGAACCCGGGTCTTGTGAGGCCTCTCGGAGTGAGAGTCACAAATGATAGCCACTACACTATACCCGACAACTGATGATCGGAATGTCGTGTAGAAAATTACAATCAAGCACAAGGATTTGCAATTTGCTTTCAATCAAAAGTCCGTACCACTGGGCCTTCAGAGCTTTTCATAGGACTAGAATCGTAAATTATTGCTCAAAAGAGGGATATGCCGGGAGTTAACCTCTCTCCTTGAGGAGGCCAGCAAAAAAGCGACCCTTGTAGGGCTCGAACCTACGACCTCAGTCTGACCTTCCCAGCGATGCTACTCGACTGATAGGAGGACCACACACTACCACTGTGCTAAAGGGCCTTGTTATATTCACTTGCTAGTTTACCGCATTTCAAGCTACGAAGGTTTAGCAACGATAACGATAAGAAAGTTCCGCCAGAAGGCGTCAAACGATACCCTCGCCTCCTCAAGCAATCACAAACATAACAACCCCAGCTCATCCATCGACAACCTCACCACCCATCATGTCACTCTTCACCCTCCCCCGCGAAATCCGTTTCGAAATCTACCGCCACACCCCCGCCTTCAACCTTCTCCTCCTAAGCCATACCTGCCGCACAATCCACCTCGAAATCAACTCGAATCCCTCCA
This sequence comes from Ascobolus immersus RN42, assembly GCA_003788565.2. Lineage (NCBI taxonomy): Eukaryota > Fungi > Ascomycota > Pezizomycetes > Pezizales > Ascobolaceae > Ascobolus > Ascobolus immersus. The sequence continues at coordinate 123,259 of ML119719.1, read as the reverse complement.
TCTACAAGGCCGCCCGCGGCTATTTGGAATACACCCCCGATGTTATCCTCGAGTCGGAGGATGACCCAGCTACTGATCCCACGACTGCATTGACGGAATCTCTCGGGGGAGATACGCCTAGGCTGTGTATCGATATGGTAGGGTGGACCGAGACGCATGTAGATGCGGAGATGGTCGCGGGGCTGTTTCTGGATTGGTGGGCTTGCGTCCGATGCCGGGAGATTCGCATTGGGGCGACGTGGGGTTCCCATGTAGGATATCGAGTTTTGGAGGGCAGAGAGGGGAGTGTTGAAGAGGGTGCGCCGGGGGGGGAGGACGTGTGCTGGTTTGGGGTGGTTTGTACCCGTTGTAATTATGGAAAGGGGGAGTTTAAGGGGTGGTGGCTGGAAGCGTGTGGGTGTGAGCATTGTGGGCTTTTTGGGAGGGCGGTGAGGGAGGAGGTGAGGCTTGGGTTGGTGAGGATGGCGAGGGTGTTGGAGAATAAGAGAAAACAGCCCATTTACTCCATCTGGAGTTCAGCCCATTTACGGAGTACAACTTCTATGGTGTAGTGAGGAAACATGATATAACTCAATTATTTTCTCAGGCTTTTTTGGGCGTGGGTCGCTGGTCTGATTCGTACCCGTACTATGGGGTGTTTTGGTGCTGGTATCTACCTGCTCTCCAGTGGCTGCATACCTCAGAGGCGGAAGAACCGAGAGCCTCTTCCGCGAACATAGCAATAAAGTCTTGACCAGATTGGTTTTACGCTTGCTTCCGGGACACTCCTCCCGGCCCGGACGCGATTCGGATCGGGATGTCTCTAGATTACCGAGGCCACATCGGAGCGGGATGGAAATGAGGGGCCCGGGTACATAAGTATGTGGCACATATACATACATAGACATGTCTCTGTCTGCGTTGTACCACCAATTTGGAAGACTGATTCAGCTGAGTCGTCACTCCACTCTGGACATTCTAATATGCAGAGTTAGAAGAATCAACGTTCAAGATGGTCTGGTGCTGCTGAATTTTGACTTTTCGGCTTCTGGGATTACTAATTGACATGAACTGGTTTATCACGGTCAATACCGTGAGAATGTTCTAGACATGCTTATCCCTTGTTTTGATATGGTAAGGTGCAGTAGTTCATCAGGTTCGGACGAGTTATCCTGCACTGGCACTGTCCGCCATGTATGTATGTATGGTAAGTACTTGATCGTTGTTCAAGACATAGCTTGAACTACTTCCAACTCTGCCAGGTTGATCATTGAGTAAGGTGAGAATGGTACTGTAGTTGTCCGTCCAAACCCCGTTTGATATAGGGATTCTGCTGGGCTATGCTGAAATCAAATCATGCTGTCCCCAGCATCCATGAACTCGAGCATTTGGAACTCTGTTCCGCAGGTCTTGCCGTGAGCAACGTTGCATCAAACTTCCCCAGATGACATGATGATCCTCAACACCAAAGACAGCACTCGTTTACATGCATATCACCAAACCTGCAGACAAGTCAGTATGTCTGCATGAAGAATGCTGCACATCCAGCAGTCGAGTCCCAGTTAGACTTCCCCAAGCACATGCAACACCAACATCAGAGGTGAGTTTCCGTTACGCCTGCCAGCACCAGCGAGCAGATTCGATGCACGTCACTCTAGACAGCATAAACGCTGGCAACTGGCATTGATATGGACTACATGCATTGATGCGAAGCGAAAAAGCCCAAATGTTTCAGCCATGTTCTCGAAGTAGGGGCGAAGCTTCTCGATGACTCCGGCTTCGGTTATGAGCGGACAAGGACAAGACTGTACATGGTGGACCATTATCAGTAACCTACTTACGCAAGGCTACTGAGATTTGTATAGATTCCTGAATAGGAGGGAAATATACATGGATACAAGTGCATGGCCCGGAGTACTCGTACAGCCTAGAAGAGAGGAGGGGTAAGTCAACCATGTAAGTCACCACACATATCCATCCCAATCGAATCACTACCAGGCACAACACCAAGCAGACACACGCATCAAGCCACACCACCACAGCACCGCTCACAATCTACAATCCACAAAAGCACAGTACAACAACAACATCAGCCTACATTGCCTCCTCCCCATCACACTCTTCTCACATCCCCCCAGCCACATCACATCATAACACCAATTCAATCATGGCGACAGCACCCAAATCCATAAAAAAATATCCCATCATAAACTCAATAAACCAGAAGCAGAGAAGATCGATCGTAAAACACGCGCACCAAAGTAAAGTAAGTAAGTATATACCAGAAACAAACTCCAACAGGATATAGTAAAACCCATCCATTGAAATGAAAAAAAAGAACGCACAGCATAAGAAGAAGAAAGAAGAAGGGGTAAGAAGAACCACGCCCTAAGGTTCGGGGTATGGCGAGGGGTAAAGAAGAAGAAGAAGAAGAACAGGATATAGTAAAACCCATCCATTGAAATGAAAAAAAAGAACGCACAGCATAAGAAGAAGAAAGAAGAAGGGGTAAGAAGAACCACGCCCTAAGGTTCGGGGTATGGCGAGGGGTAAAGAAGAAGAAGAAGAAGAAGAAGGAGGAGAAGAAAAATTGAAGGGAACAAGGGATAAAAAGGGTAAAACATTCTTAGTAGAAGAAAAACGAAGAGATATGAAGGGATGTTTCATATCATCTTCGCCGGCAAAAGTAGCTAGCAAAAGAAAGAAGAAACAAGGGCGTGGAAAGAAACTTGTGGGGAATGGTAGAAACAAAGCAACGGAAAACGTGCCAGCAAATGTCCTTAGAAGCCCCAAATCCAACCAAAGACCCCATCCATAAAACCATGGTATACGCCACCACCGCCAAAGAGGAAAACAAAAGAATTTTGTGTACAACCTCTACCACCCTCATAACATTTCATCGAATCGAAATGATACTGGTATTTTGAACCTCACCATACATCCATCCCACCACGGAATCAAAACCAAGCAACAACCACCCTCACCTCAATACTCATCCCTCTCCACCAAATTCTCCTTCTCCAAACACGCACTCACAACCCTGCCCACATCCCAACAATCCATCTCCTTGAACACGCCATTAACCCACCTCAAAAACCTCACCTCAATCTCCCCACTCAACGGATCATCGCCCTCCAGCTCCTCCTGCAGGCGCACAAACTCATGCATGACGGCCACAAAATGTTCCCCCGTCTCTCTGCTCCTCCTATCCGCATCACTTCCGATGTTCCCCGGCCCGATGAGCGCGTATGAGATTGGTCGGGGGAATGTGTCGGCGACGGTGTGCCATTGCTGGAGAAGCTTTTGGTTGAGGTAGTCCTGCGACACGTTCAAGCCCATGCCCCAGTCGACGCCATCGACGACGCCGAGTTGCCAGGAGCGGGTTTGTTCCTCTTCGCGGTTGGCCCGGACCAGGATCTCCCAGACGACCATGAGGGCTTTGAAGGACATCATGCCGGCGGTGGGGAACTCGAGGTTGCGGTACTCGTCTTCGAGGCCTGTTGAGCGGCCGAGGTAGCGGAGGACGGCGTAGAGGTGGCCTTCAAGGCCGCCGGCTTGTTCGAACCAGGAAGTCGAGTTGGCTTGGGCGTTGATGTTGATCGGCACGTTACTCTCGACTCTGTCTTTCGTCTCTCGCACTAGGTTCCGGAGGAGATTCATCATCGTCAAGGGTACATCACCAGATCCGAGGACCATTCTGTCAGGCACCACCAAGTGAATATGGGCGAGGTGCCAGGCGAGGTAGAAAGTCTTTGCGCAGCCCTTCAACTTCGGTACTTCTGCTGCTGCCGTCTGAATGGTATGGTCGTAGACACCTTCGAAGCCGAGGGAGTAGCGCATGAGTTCCATGGGACGTAACCGTTCGGTCTGAAGGATATGGCCAAAGCGTGAGATGCGGCCGAGGGCATTGAGGGCCTTGCGGAGCTTGTCAATGTAGGCTTGTTTTTCTCGGGGGAAGAAGACGAGTGGTTTCTCCCCCGCCATTGAATCTCCCTCTTCTTCGTCGGCGACTCGCTGCGTCAGTGAGAGGATCTCCATGTGGAGGGCCATGATGAGGATGTAGGCGGAAAAGTCATTGACTCGGGCGCCCTCCAGCGGGTTGCCTGGAGAGTCGTCGCCTCGTAGGAGGGCTCGGAAGATGTCCCAGAACATGAGAGTTCGGCCTTCTTTGCCGATCTTGGTGTAGTGGGGGGCGTAGTTGACGTTGAAGTCGACGGTCATCTCGTACTCGGCAAAGTCTAGACGAGCACGGTTCCATTCTTCGGCTGTTTCGGCTTCGTATAATGAGTCGTCGCAGGGGAAGGACATGTACTTGAGTTCGGAAGTTCTGACGAGGCGAGGTTGGTTGAGGAGCATGGCGAGATGGCAATCAGCCAAGAAGAGAGCAAAGGCGGCCCTGTAGACTATTAGAAAGTATTCCTGAACTAGACACATCCGTCCTTACCGCTTCTTGGACTCGCACTCGATAAAGAGTGCCCATTGCTGATGAAGGGCCAACTGTGCATACTGTGGCAGACTGTATATTGGTCCGATATCCTTAAAGTAGCCATACTCTCTCGCAATCTCGACACAACGCTGGTGTAGCCTAGCAGCCTTTGTCCATCTAACCTTGTCGCCAGAGAATGTGCCGTAGAATACAAACATGATGAATCCCTGCAAGACAGCAAGCTTCTGCTCACGGTCTCGTCTTTCCCTCTCAGCCTTGTCCAAGTGGTCGTCCTCCTTCAAGATATTCTGGTCCTTTCCTGGCTCCGGCTTGTCGTCGTCATCCTCCAGACCCTTCTCCACCCATCTCTCCATGACCTTCCATCCACTCTCCCACAGCTGACCACTCAGCGTCTTATTTGTCGGATCGTAGAGGCCACCCAAAGCACAGACAGCTCTGAGGAAACTGGCCATCACCTGCTTTGGCTTGAAGGTCGGCTTGTGCAGCATCGGGACATGGTTGTGGAAGGCTGAGGGATCAAAGTAGTAGTCGACGTAGTGGGTGAGGAGCTGAGGAGGGAGGCTTTCACATGTTAGATGGATACATCCACCAAGTACCAGGTACTTACAAGGGAAGCTTTTTCGGATTGTAGTACTTTCCCAGCCCAGCAACCGGGTTTGGCGGCAACTAATTCGAGTTCAGTCAGCATGATGACCCCCACGCACACACGCATCATAGGGCAGGTGTGCAAGAGTAACGAGAAGACTCGAGAGAAAACTTACATCTGGGGCAAAGAAGGTTCGAAACTTCTTGATCATCTCTTTAATCTCACCGCTGTTGGTCCCAGGTTTCGAGTTGTCGAGGGAAGACATCCTCTTTGGCGGGGACTCTTCCCTCTTGATCTTCTTGCCATCGGTATCCTTTCCTCCGTTTGCATTTTTGAAAAGCTCTGCATGGGCCTTCTTCTGATGCTTGATAAGATTGTCCCTGTTCAGCCCGTTTGTTAGTTTGAGGCGGCGAAGGAAGGAAGGAAGGAAGGAAAGAAGGCAAGAAGATCTCTCGATATAGGCACACACAAAGGAGACCTACTTTCTGGTAAACATCAGTTTGCAGTCGGGACATGGTATAACTTTTTGTGGAAAATGGCCTAGTATACAAATGTCAGTTCAGTCCTCGTGCAAGTCTCAACCCAGAAACTGCAGAGCAGCCCAATAACGTGGAGAGCTCTAAGTTAAGGGTCCGCCTTTTCAAGGAGCGCCTACGATTAACTTTATGTCGGTTCTCGATGTTGTACTGCATGCGAACAAACGCAGAGTTAGCATTGGTACTTAGCACTGTGTCCTTATGCCTCAACCGGTATCTCCATCCCTTCAAACCCCGCGACGAGCTTTTCCCTACGCCTCATCGTGACAGATGAGGGAGAACCTTTTGTCTCTGCCCCTTCAACCCGTTGGTCCCCCACAGGTCCCATCCCTTCCCGGTTCCCATCAACACCCCACAATTTGGAAGGAGAAGTAAAAGAGGAAAATGTCCGACGACTTACCCTGGTGCTTCCACGCTCGCCGCAAATCTCACATTCGTAAGGCTTTGTGCTCCGCCATTTCCGCTCATCCTCCTCCGTCCACTTCCCTCTTGCTCGTTCGTTCCGGACGTCATTGATGTTAATGTCGATGTATCGGCGGGCCTTGAGGGCCAAAGATTGTTGCCCCGTGCCCGCAGCACTGGTCCGCTTCGTCACGCCCGCTTGGGCACCGGTCAAGGTCGGTCCGAGGGGTGAGGCACCAGGAGAGCGCTTTGTCGTGCCGTTGTTTGCCGACCTTGCCATCACTTATGATCTTAGCTGTCGGGTATTATTGATTTGAAAGGGTTTCGGATCTGTTTGTCTTTTTGCTGATGGTTTCGTAGTTCCGTTTCGTTTGGCCCGCTGTTCTTTCGCTTGCTTTGATTGCTCCTTCTTGCCTCGACGGGTTTGTTTGATGCACCCAATCAAAGTCGTGCCGGTCGCCGATGTCAGTCGATCCCGCTGGACGCAAATGTGTCGGATGGGGTTTGTGGCGGTTGGTTGCTGGCGGAATGGGATGCGGGGGAAATGATGCGCCTTCGTTCGGTTGCTAATGTGACGGAATCGTATGTGGTCGTCCGTCTCCAAAGTCGCGGGTTTTGGGAAGAGGTTTGTTTGGTGTTTTTTTTTGTTGCGGATAGTAATTCGTTATCCAGAAGAGCAAGTTCAAAGGCGATCTCGAGGCGGTTGTGAAAGGTTGAGGATGGATGATTGGCAGAAGAGGAGAGTTTCGAGAAAAAAAAGGCGTGAGCGGCAAGTACGGAGAGAGAGAAAAGAGAGAGAGATAGAGAGAGGGTCAAGCCGTTGTTCTTTGTTTCTTTCCTTTGTATCGGTGGGGTGTGTCCAAAGTATTGATAAGGAACGAATACTGATGTTTTAATGCCGATAAAAAGTCACCCAGTCCCGAGTTTCGTTTCTGCCCAAAAGCCCCAAACGCTCTTTCTCCTTCTCTGCTTTACGATTCTTTAAATGATGAACGCCTCAATAACGAGAACATACGCTGCTATCCGAGCTTCCAGTCTAGAGACCTTGTTGATGGCGGGAATCGAGGGATGGATTGATGTCGGTGACTTTCGTGGTTGTTGGGTGGTGCCTGAGATTTGTCGTCGTCGATTGGGTGAGGCGATACGAATTCCGACAAAAGGGCTGCAGAAGGTGGAAAGGGAAGAGTTGAGAAGAGGAGGAGCAGGAAGAAAAGGCAGAAGAGATTTAGAACAAAGCCCTGACTGTACTAGTTTGGCTTTGAAGAGGGCCAACTAGAGTCTAGTGGTGTATGGGGAAAGGATAAACAGCGTGATAAGGGACGACGATCAGATAGTTTCTGTGGGGAAGAAAAAAGATAGAAGGTGCCCTATCACTACACCAAATAGCGGATTATCTCGTAAACACTCGTGCGCTCCACGAGGATGAAGAGCGGCTCGGCGGTAAAGTCGATGCTTTTAACGGTCGCGACGAAGATGGGTATCGCCTTTCTAACGAGGCCATACAGCTGCTGCTGACGATGGGAAAACGAGGCGGGGAAAAGAGATAGGTTAGAGTATGTAGAGAGGGGCAGTTGTTGGAGGTTGTGATAGTGCCAAAAAGCGAGGCCGAAAGCGAGATGTGTTTAGGATTTTGTTTTGGTGGAGCTTCTTTGTTCTGCGATGTTTCAAAAGATGTTTTTCTCTTTGCACCAAGGGCTTCTAGCTAACTGCAAGCGAAACAAAATCGCCGGCCACCGGACAAGATCTCGGCTTCGTTTGGTGATGCCCAAAAAATGACCAGGAAAGAGGCGAACGAGAAGCTGCTATTACACGATAGTGTGTTACGATGAGAGCTGAAGTCTGAGCCTGCCAGTGGAGCAAAATATTTAGTTTGCCGCCGGTTCGTATTCAGGGAAGCGATGAAGCCGTACTATCCGCGCTGTAGAGTTTGGAGATGCAGATATGCAGAATGTTCCTTCGATGCGATGAAACTGGGCGCTGCAATGCTGGTCGAGTATTGGTGAATTGTTGAATCTGTTGCAATTCAGGATAACAATGACATATGATGATGATTTCGTATTATAGCGAGTAGAGAGTAAGGGCCACTCTGAGATTCCTACTATCCAAGATTGTCTCGGTCGAAAGCCTGAGCAGTGACTCCTCTCCTCAATTGAAGCCGTGAGCCCGAATGCTTATCACAATTCAACCTCCAGGCAATTGGATCGAAGTCGCAAGACCAAAACAGAAGTAGAGATACCGAAACCCCAAAGGTGGAATTCAAAAAGTGGGGGCAATAAACTGCGTGGGGGTACTATCCTCTACAATCCAATCGGATATGAAGTAGGCAGCCTGTCGTGCTCAAATTGTCCCAATCCCGGTATTGTTTCGAATGAATGCCTCTCCAAAGTGCCTGCACAGTTATACTGGACAGGTAGCAGGCAATAGGTTCCGCAGCTCCGGTAGGTTGTTGGGTTTCTGTTGTTCCCATGCACTGGGGGACTGGTGATTGATTCCGGTGGAGTAGCAGTACGAGTAGGGCTTGCCAGTCGCCCAGAACCAAGTTTCTTTCTTATCGCAAGCAAGGGCAAGAGTGGATCGTTGGACTGTGTCTGGGATTATGTTTCCGGTGAATGAATCGCAAAAAAATTAGAGTGGAATATAGATGCTGTCGAGGCCAAAACGCTCAGAATGGTTCGGGAGGCAGGATTGCCATATATCCTCCGCCCTTGATATTTATAATCCTACTCCCTCTATAAGAACCGTACTCGTACCGGTCCCGCGCAGCTGTTTTCATGAGTGCTTCACGATTTTGGATGCCATTTGATTGTATGTTTGGAAGGTGCACCAGATGATTCGAATATTCATAATCACCGGCCTTCCCGCACAATCTACTACCAATGGCAACTTTTCGCACGCTTCCAATGCAACATGTCCACGCTCTCGACGAGCATTGGTGGAACAGGGCTTGCTGGGAAAGATAAGGGGAGGGAGCTTCGTAAGGCAGATGTCCGCTCTGATACTCGAAAGCTCCGGGTTCGATCAGGTCGACGAAATATGCTCGACCCTCGAATCGAATTCCCTACTCGTGATATGCCCGGCCTCAATATAATCATAACCATCCTCATACATAAACACATCCCCAGTCTATCTTAAACTCCCCCGCCAGTTTAAGCTGCCCCACAAGAGCTCTCTGGGTGATCGCAGCTAAGGCAGTCGTTGCAGTCTCGATCAAGCATAGATGCCGTAGCGCAGTGCTTAAGCTCGTTAGACCTCGTCCGCTAGAGGCCGTTTATCCTCGACTCGGGAAAGTCGGGTGCGAGAGATGTTAGCGGGTATGTAGGTCACGTATGGTTTGCCGTCAGCCTCTGGAACTCCGATCGGATTGGCGGGGCTTGGAGTCTTGGTGGCTTGGGTACACGTTACTGTAAATGGTGTAAGTTATAACTGGGGTTTATACAAACTTTGTAAGTCGAGATGGTTATCCTCAGGTGTATTCAATTCAATTAGTACAAGTGGTCGAGTGCTCGTATGCTCGAAATTCTGGAAGGCGCAATGTCACTCACTTCCCGTCGGGACGAGTTGGCCTTCCATTCTGCATCTTGAAGCACCATTCAGTCTTCATGCAGTATCAATTGACATCGAGTCGTAACTAGCCCATTCATAAAGAACATAGCATAACCTCCCTCCTTGTACAATTACAGTCCCTATTCAAAGACTCCAACATCCATCCCGACGATAGCCATAATCCCCATCATCCCTCTCTCCCAACCATCCAAGTCCCCTCAACGCACGCAACCGCACCTGCATCACCCCCCCCTCTCTCCCCTCTTTCTCCATTCCGATAGCCCGCATCCTCAGCCCACATTCATTCATTCCAATGACCCACCCCACCGGCGCACATCTCCATCCAATGCAGCGCCAGTTGCGCAACGCAGCATGCCTGACACATGACATTTGACAGAGCAGATCAATCATCAGCCTCATCCACGTTGGACGGTGATCCCCCTTAGCTTAGGTCGATTTCCTCCACTGTACATAGGGTGCGTGAGCTTCAACCATCTCATGTCTCCCTTCGTCCGCTCGCCAGACGAGGAATGTGAAGATGACGTGCTCGCCCCAAAGCCCCAAAGCCTCACAGTCTCACAGTCTCACAGTCTCGAGTTGCTCATGGGGGGTCGAGGTGATACTGTATGGATACTGTATCCGACAATAAGGTCTGCAATCTGAGTGGCCACTGCACTGGGGGAGAGAGAGTCATATGTAGGAACCTGCATAGAAGCCCACTGTTTCATGTCATTTGTGTATTCTGATTGGGCTGCGTCCACTTGCAACTTTCAGTGTCTTCCACTTGCAACTCCGAGGAAGACTCGTGATGATAGCGACGGATTCTGCAGCGCAGAGTGAGGTTGAAGATATGCAGCTCGGGATCTCGACATACAGTATCAAAAGTGGAAGCCTTGAGGCTGTCAGCATGGATTCAATCACAGAAGTGAGAGGGTCGATTATCGCACACTGCAGTTGCGACTCGTACAACGCGGATAAGAAGTCCTCACGCTCGGAAGACCCAGATGATGGGGATCGATCTGGGTATGTACGAGTACAAGTTGTCAGGTACACAGGTACACAATTGCACAACGGTTACTTGGTATCCGTATGTACCTGCAGTGGAGTCTTGTCAAAGATAGGCGAAATCGGAGAAAGTTCAACCCGACGTTGAAGCGGGCGGTCCGCTCTTCTCCGATAAGCTCATATGGAGATGCTGGGCTTGCTATATATCGGGAGGCGAAAAGTTGCGTAAGAGGCTGGGCTTGGGATATTGTAGTCCCGAATGTCGGACCGATGTTCCTGGTCCAAGAGGACGCCGAGTGAGGGTTTCGTAGGACAAGCCGAATGTAAATACATTGGGAAGACTGGTTCTTGTGTGCGCAGTACATACTGCATCAAAACCCCTAATTGAATCGGAATGACACGAGTAGGAAATATGCATAAAACTCTCTGGTATTGCATCCGAATATCCTATCCACACATTCCAACTCCGACAATTGCAACGCTCTAGAAAGATATCCCTAATCTAAGGCACGCACGCAACCAACCACAACCTCCTACCCGTTCAAACCGCATCACGAGCATCCGGACAAACATCCTGATTGCACACAATCCGCCACCAGACAGCCCCCATGCCCATATTAACATCTGAATGAATAAATAAAACTGTGATAAACAAAGTGCGAAAGCTGCCTCGGCCCCACCACATGAGCCCAATATTAACCTCCCTCCTCGCCACCGTCCCACCGTACCGTCGAGACTAGATCTCCGCCTCGCGATCCATAATCGCCGCAGCCTCATCCACCATCCTCAGGTACTCGGGCAACCGGTTTGCATCCTTCATAGCCTTGAGCACCGCACAATTCGTCTCGCCCGCCACCAAGTTGGCCAGATCCATAGCGCGCTGATAATGGGCCGGGTTGAGGAGGCGGCCGGCATCCATGTAGACTTGATGCATAGCGATCGCAAGGTCTGGGAGGTAGATTTGGCGGAGGGTGCGCAGGATTTCGATGGTGGAGGGGGGCGTGGAGTCTTCGGGGAAGATGTCGAGCCAGGATTCGAGGACGGGCTTGATTTGGTCTTCGACTTTTTGGAAGATGGCTTCGAGGTGGATCTTGGAGTATTTTACGCGGCGGCTGGGGGTGTTAGTGGGAATTTGGTGGGGTCTCTATAAACGGGCTTACTTTATAGCTTCTTTCCAGGATTCGAGGGTGAGGACGGCGTTGATGAAGGTTTCGAATTGGACGTAGAGGGGCTTGTAGAGGGTTTCTTCTATTGCGTCGGAGGGCTGGATGGTTGCTGTTGCGGGAATGACGATGTGGGTGGGGACTCTGACGAAGAGATCTCTGGCGGCCGATAACCGACCAGTAACTGTACATGTTAGCATATATTGTAATCGAAAAGAGTAGACTTACGCAGGAATCGCTCGGCAATCGTACAACCGGCGGTCGCAATCTCATCTTCCATACCCTCCACCAACAGCATCCATTCCAGCGTATCAATAAGCCTAGAGTCACTGATGATAATCTTTGAATCATCCTTGATACCCGTAGTCTTCTTTCCCAGCAGGCCCGTCCTTCTCGGAATACCAGTCGTGACGTAGATTGGCTTTGTCTCCTCCACCACCTTGGCCATTGCATTCTGAATGACATCTGCCACGTTGATTCTGTGAATCTCAAGCTGGTTGATGAATGACCGTCTCTCCTTCTCCGTCTCGATCTTAAGGAGATGCGCAGCCATGGTGCTGACGCTCTTTTCGGTCGAGAGCAGTCCAGCATAGAGAGGGGCCAAGTCTTGCTTGCCAGCGTCAATGAGCATGTTGATGTAGGCCGCAATGACAATCTCGGCGGCCCTGACGGCATCTTCGTTTGGACCGAGAGTGCCGCTGTACAAGGAGCCGTACGCAAGGATGTGAACCACGGTACGAAGGTCCCATGTCGATACTATCGACAGTCCTTTGGCATCCTCATCGTTGGCTGGATCGTAGGTGGCACTGGCGAGCATTCTCTTCCATTGACGGGCGAGGTCGACAACGAGTTCGTAGAATGTACCAGCGATGAGCGCACCCTGAATGACACGTTGTGGATTTGACGCAATATCACCAACCACCTTTTTATTTCGCAGAGTGTCGATGATTCGTGGGAGGTGGTTAATGTCGTGTCCGTTCTGTTGTAAAAAGTCGTAAATCTGGAACTTGCCAAACTTGGGCGGCAGTTGGCCAATGTCGAGGAGGAAGTGAGAGAAGCAACTCTCTAGTAGCGAGTTGATATGGGCAAACAGATGGTCTTCCCAAGTTTGACAGACTGGAATGACGGTAAAGATGTCGCCGCAAAGCAATCCATATACTGCCTGTTCCCACATGCCGACTTTCGGGCTCCTAGCCAGGTTATAGCACATTTGTCTCCATAGTTCCCTTCGGTTTGCTCCATCATCATCACCCGCTCCGTCCACATCCATCGAGTTTTCGTCGTCCGGCAAGTCGTAGGTTTCCCAGTTGCCAAGCAGCGTCTGGCCCCTCCAGTACTCTCCAGCGTCCCTACAAGCCTGGATAGCACCAGCCAGGTCCTGTGCCCTGAGGTGTTGGTATACAGTCCGCAGTAGCTCATCTTCGGCGATGATGTCTTCAGACGCGAGCTCCTTGTTTTGTCGCAATGGCGCATCCGGGTCTAGCTCACTGACGTATGTTGATTCCTCCTCCTGTGCTGGCTGGCCCCAATAGCTCGTGATGCCCTTTCCACCAAACAAGCTCTTTGTCTTTAGCCCTATTCCTCTCATATTGTTGTTGCGTTTCCGGTACTTTATCTCGGTCTTGGAGAATGCCCAAATGCCTTCCCTGACGACACTTGCATCTGGCGGTGGTGCAAACTGCATCAACCAATGCAGTATCGCCATCAGCCTCCGAATCCTGGGATCATTCTCTTTGAAGAATTGAAAGATCTTTTTGTTGGACTGAGCTACGCCCTCGAGCCTGGCAGGGAGCTTGGGCGTGTCGTACATATCGTCATCGTCGTTTGACTGAAGCGCATCCGGAAGTGCCGTAAGTAAAGACCACGTCCTCATCTCGAATTCGAATGCCTCTCGAGCCTCCAACAAGTCCCTTGGATCCTCCGTCATTCCTTCCATAAGCTCGGCGTAGGCTGCTTCATCGGTCCAAATGTCCTCCTCTCGTGGGTCGCGGCCAGTCCTCTCTGCAAAATCATCCAAAAGTCGTTCGAGGTTCTGTGAGTTGCTTGCGGTGATTTCTTGAAAGTATTGCAACAGGTCCTCTGGGTAACTTTCGAGCTTTGGGTCGAGCCGGGTTTGTATACACTGTTCCAGTCGTGTCGCATAGGCCTCCACCTCTTCTCCGAGTACTAGGTTGGACGGTTGCTCCTCGCCGAGGTATTCGGGTTCGTCTTCTTCTGGAATGTCTTGCTGCTCGGGTTGTACTGTGGTAGGGTTGGTATGGTTCGGTTGAGGAAGGGAGTAGGCGTCTTACAATGCTGAGAGAAGTCGATGTGTTGAGCGACTCGTGGTTGACGGTCCGTTTCTAGTTCCTTTACAAGCCGTCAGTAACCCATAGAGTGAAGTAATAGTGAGGAGGAATTGAGGAATCGGCCTACATCTTGAAATTCCCATGAATCGTCGCCCTTCCGAGTGCGTTAGTTGAGTCCTCTTGAAGTGTGCTGGAATCTGTACCAAGTCTTCGAACCGCGCTGCTGCTGCTGCTGCCTTCTTCGTTGGCGAACGAAGAACCTCGATGCTGTCTCCAAAGGTCGACGGTCGCCAGTTGGCGCGGTATGGTGTTCCTGGCGCCATCTATGCAATTGAGTCGTAAGTCAAAGATGGGAGAGTCGTAAGAGTTGGGCGCACGACAAAGACGGTCGACGCAAAGGCGGTGCTTGAGCTTGAGATTCACATCCTGGGATTTCTGCTTGACGGACCATCAAAACAATGCCAAGTCCACCTTTCAAGCACGGGCCACTTGTTTATGAGCAAGGCTAAAGCGCTTGGTAGATGCTAACCTGTTAGAGCACTTTGGGTTCTAGGGTATGGTTCCTTGGCGAAAATTTCGTTCGTCAATATAAAAGGAACGGCCCTCCCAGACCCTATGCTTTTTTCTTCATACAATGTCTTTCAGGCACCCATTAGAGTCTCGGTTCAGCCTTTTCTTCCATGGCTGAGCAAAGGGCTTGACCCTTTCCTTGCGTGCTCACGGTGTCCTAAGAACCGAAACTCCTTCCCATACTTGCTCATCTGAGGGCTTCGGCCTGTTGACGATGTAGATGACAGGGGACTGAGGACATTTTCTTTAGACAAACTCAACTTTTTTATTGCGAGCGATGTCTGTCTATTATCAGTTCTATTATAGCCTCTTTAAGTACTTGTTCAAACTTAATATCAATGAGCTCATTATCATATGGAAACATGCCTCGCTCTGTCTTCCTCTTTTGCACAATCCCTTTACTCACCCATGGAAGAAAAGGCTGAACCGAGACTCTAATGGGTGCCTGAAAGACATTGTATGAAGAAAAAAGCATAGGGTCTGGGAGGGCCGTTCCTTTATTCCGGATTCCGACATTGCTCCGCAATGTCGGGCGTACATCACCGCCGCCGGCCTCCGGCCGGTGACCCACTCGACGCAGTTATTCCACACTTCGTTTGCCTTGTGGACCCTAAGTATTTACAAAGCAATACATGGCAAGCAAAATCGTTATAAACATTGTTCCTACTTTTTACTCTTTTCTTTCTCTTCCTCTCTTTGCTGTATTTTGAGCTTCAGCAGCGATTCCAGCGGACAGCAAACCGACTTTGCATCGGATCCATTCCTTGCGTAAAAAGCCGAGCAGCATTCGTACAAACGGTCAATCTGCTTGCTACATTTGCTCTCATCATAGTTGTTCTTTTGAATGCAACCTGTACTCAACAGCGCATGGTCAGCTGGTGTTCAAAGCGAGGATATCATAAAGGAGCAGAATATGTTTTCCGAGGCTACTTGCTTTGAATGGCGCACGCCCGCGGATAGCACGGAGGGTCACAGGCGAGGGCCTCCTCAAGAGTTTTCTACATTTCATCAGTACGGCCCCACACAGCATCACATAACGTACAGGCATAGCTTCTTTGTTTACGGGTATCAGGGGTTAAAAGTAACAGCTTTTGTTGTGATTTCGAGACTTGTATAAAACTCGGTCAAACTGCCACTTGACGCCTGATGTCATACCCAATTTGTTAGGCAAATCCTCAGGCACGCGCAAAACGCTTAGTAATCCGCGCTACCTTTTCCGCCTAGACCTAATCTGTCCCCCCACTAAACTCCCCTCCCATCGCTTCGACAACAACACGACTTCTCTGCCTTTCTACTTCATCTCTTCAAAACCCAAACTGCGCTCTTCTCCTCCAACATCCTCATCAATCCTCGCGCACCACCACCACCACAACTTCACATCTATCTAAATCAGCAAAATGTCCGAGCAAGACGCTACCCCACCACCACCAAAGCAGGAGGAGGGCGCCCACCTCAACATCAAGGTCACCGACGGTAACAACGAGGTTTTCTTCAAGATTAAGAAGACCACCCAACTCAAGAAGTTGATGGACGCTTTCTGCGACAGAAGCGGAAAGTCGATTGACTCTGTGCGTTTCTTGTTTGACGGAACCAGAGTGCAACCTACCGACTCGCCCGACACTGTGAGTATTCCTGCTGTTGTCGTAGCGTCCCCAGGCTAACGTGTTTGTCTCACAGCTCGAGATGCAAGACGGTGATACTCTCGAGGTCCACCAGGAGCAAGTCGGCGGCGCTTTCCCTTCCTTCTAAGTTTGACGTACAAATTTGCAACTTTTACCGCCTCTTATCCTCGAAAACAACACATTCGCAGACACGTCGTTCTTTCCGGTTGATGCAGACTCCTTAGAAATTATGGGTTGGGTGGAACAGTACTGTGGAGGTTTAGGTCGGGTTGGTTCGTGGGGGTATTCTGTTACGGATATGCACGTTTAACATCTGTTTGTTTTCAGCTATTGAAAGGTTTACTCGGATTCCATGTTATGTTTATCGAGGTTTCAGGTTTTTTTTTGTATTTTCTCTTCTTATCCGGCTACAGAACTGGTTCTATGGATTACTCGGCTAGATATCAGGGAGAAGGTGCGGTCAATTGACAATCGTTCTGTTGGTTCCTTTTTTTTCTCCTACGAGCATGTTTTGCAAGTTTGACATTCCGGTGCTGAGTAAATCTATCAATACATTGCTTTACATCCTCGACCTCTTTTTCGACCGGGCAATAAAAGCGGACTGGACTATTGCTAGCAAACTCTTCAGACTGTATGCGTGGCATGAAGGACGGTGGCAAACTGCAACTCCGGGGACGGTTCTTTCACGGCTTGATACTGTATTCGTTTGGGCGTCGAAGCAAATTCTGACAGAGGTTGCGTCTTTCCGCTAGGAGGTGTTTGACCATCTTCCCCGGAAGCTTTGAAGATGACATGCTCTGTCTATTACGACGTACGGCCTGCAAACTGATGATTCCTGCTTCTACGGTGTTGCATTGCAGCTCTATCTCGTCGTCGTAGCCACTTCATCCAAAGATTGCTCAGCCTTGAGGCCCTCGGTTCCATTCGCAAGCTGCATCTGGCTGGCAACAGCATTGACAGAACGCCCAACTCTCCAGTCCCCGCAGGAAGACGGCACTTGCCGTCTGCTCTCAATCATGTGATGAAGATGCAGCCGCTAAGCCCCCAACGGCCGGCAACGCTTCTCCGCTTCGACCTCCCCAACAAGGCCAACCGATCACAACGTGCAGCCAAGAAGAGATCTTTGACGACCAACGCATCTCAAGCCCGCACTTGAAGGGCCAAAGCTAAAGGCGGCGAAAGGGTGGCCGCTTGCACTCACCGCTCGTTCACCTTCTCGCCAAACTTGACCGCTCGCTCCTTCACGACTCTTTTTTTATCCGCATTGGAGCCCAGGCTCGAGCCCAGCCACAGACGAACCACAGTTGTCGAGCAGGTTAATGCACGACATGAACAATAGTGCCGATTGACGCTGGTGGATGGTGATGGCCTGAATTGGATTCAAGGGCGAGATGGTGATGATGCTGTGAGTACCCGTTGACTAGAAGTGGTTTTGTGGGCGGAAAGTAACTGTGAGTTTTCGAGTTATCCAGTGTTACAAGCTGCCAGCTCATTGGTGACAAGAGGATATCGATACCGCGATTGGAATATCAACAAACTGTTTATGCACGCACTTTATGGCCGACCTCATATCACTTCTGCAAACCTCGAAACGTGAAACGATGAAACGACAGGGAAGACGGTGAAAAGTTTGCTCATCAACAACTCAGGCTCGAGTCGACGAGTGAACCATCAACCTGTCCTCTTCGTTCCCGGCCCGACTCTATGACATGCAGAGAGGCCGAGTTACGCCATCAGCTAGACACTGGAGCATTGCAAAGACGTCCGTGTCCCAGTTCTCGTGGAACATTCAGCTCTACAGTACTGAATCGGTTTGGCGCAGGGTCACTTGGAGCAGGAGATGCACACATGAGTGGAGTCTCCACGGTTCTGGCTGGCCTTCATCACGATGCTACCTACAGAATCCGGGGGGTCTTTATGCAAACATTTCGCGGGCTTTGGGTTTGAGGTAACCAAGGTCCACATCTGTCTGTGTTACTGCTTATTATGGACGGCTTAATGGGATCTCGCCAGTTTAGCAGCTTGCCAGATCGTGACACTGCCGCGATGAGGTAGAGCGGCCATGGAGGGATCCCTCCGCGTTGCATGGGTCGGTCTATTTACGACTCCATGCGTTGCGCAATCGTCGACAAGCTTTCAGGCAAGTTTTTTTTGATGTTTTTGGTGGGCTTGGGATGATTTCTAATGGGGTCTTGGAGAGGACAGTTACGAGTCCTTCGTCATCTCCTGTCTTTGCTGGGCTTATGTATGAGATGCCGGTGAATTGTCAGTGGCCTGATTCTTTGATAATTTGGACGGTATTGCAGACAGTCTATCTATTCGAATATCGATGACACTTTCACTCGGAACGATTGGATTGGATTTGTGCTTCACGACTGCGCCAACTTGGATTCAAGGCCTCGAGGTGGATTTGTAAGAGTCCCGCAGAAGTATTGGAAGTGAAGGCTAGTAGAGACTTTGAACTGGATTCGAGCATTACCAAGGAGACTCATCTGTATGCTCCTCAAAGAAGCATCAACCTCGACTATTTCTGGCGAAGAAAATTTCGAGGCAGCGCATTTGGAAGGCACATTGTACAGGTTCAACAAGTGCACCCTTGCGTGGTAGTTAAGCAGGCAAATTCTCTCCATCGAGTGCTGCGCTCCCTGGTTGCGCCTGGCTGTGGCAACGGCAGGTTGTTGCAGTTGCAGCTCAGGATCGAAAAGTATCACCAAGATGGATGTTCTGTTGTTGGAGTTTCCTATTCCGGAACGCCTCGCTATGTTTAATCGCTATCAAGCAATGTTTGCTGTCGATCAATCTGCCAACGACTGCAGCGTTCAGGACTTTCCGCTGCTCGATTGGAGAGAAGCAACTTCTCGGTTACTCTTTCGATATGCAGCCCAACAGCTCGCATGCGTTTTTCGTTCGCACCATCGTGATTTGTGGGCTTGACTTCATGTGTAGTGCAGTTTCGAAACGAATGATTCAAGAGCAAGAAAAACTTTCTGGAAGCAGTTCTGGCTTTTGCCCACGATTGAGAACAGCTCGCAAATGCCAGCAGAAAGCGGAGAAGCTTCCACCACTTGCCGTCCCGGAAAGAACTGACGGCAAGCAACTGATTGGCTCCCCAGCCGGGGTGCTTTCGTCTGGACCGAACAACGAATGTTCTTTCCGTGCCGTTATGCCTCGTACCGTCATCATATGGGGAATTTCTTGACTCTTTATTCGAATTGATGGATCTGGTCAGCGCGTCAGAGTTACGAAATTCCATCATCATGGAGACCCTTGCTACTGCTCGGCTTGGATTGCCAGAGGTTTCAGGTAATCGCCAGTTCAACCTCAGTGTTTGGGATGGCCCGTCGTGGGGGTCGGAACCGAGGAGGTCTATGCCCCGCCATCACCGACTTGGAGGTGAGGAGGAGGAGGAGTTCACGTCTATCGATATTGGGAAGTGATAGTCTGAAGCTATGTCAGTTTTGCACATTCGTTGTTAGAGCTGGCCATTATTGCAATTTGCATCGTGCCTCGAGCTGAACGGAGTCTTGCCTCACTCAACAGGTCGGAATCTCGAGCAGATGGAGCGCCATCCATTTGACCAACATGCTTGATCTAGTCGCCAGTGCTGCAGTTTTAGAGGTCAAGCCTTCGAAAACATGTGGATTATTCTTTGGATATCAGGAATCCTTATTCTCTCGAGCTCTCAAGTTCTGTCCTAACTAACTGGAAGACTTTGATATCTGACGGGTAAACAGTTGTCCTCTTCAGGATTTGAAGCGAAGCACCATACGCCTTGACCGTTGCAATGGCGCTGCTTGAACAACCCCATGATTTTCGTACGATATCGAATTGGGTTAAAATGTGAGACAGGCCCACCCTCATCGAGCAGCGCCATGAGCTCTCTGTCTCCGCATGGTTTCGCTCCACCCTGCCTGCCTCTTTGTCGCTTGAACCTGGCGGGTTCGATTTTTCCACGCTATTAGCTGCCTCTCCACCTTTCACTCATCCTCTCCTTCTGTTCTGTCCTTTACATCTCCAGTCTCGTCGCATCTCACGACGTTGTCACTGCCAGGTCAACCCGAATTGGGTGTCAAAACAGCAACTTGCTGTTGGCGTTGCATTCGTGTTTTTCTTCTGCAGAGGTTAATGCGGCTATTCTCAACTTCACTGTTGTTATGAATTTGCCTTGGTCGTTGTAGAATCAGTCAAATCGAGACTGGTACTTGCGAATCTGTTGAGATTTTTTTTGCAGCTCTACAGGTAAGTTTATATCCTCCGTGTCGAATTGCACCCGAGTTCTAACTAACTGTCTTGCTTGGAGACCATTCAGCAGCCAATAAGTCCGGCCCCGTCCCGTCCCATCCTCCACTAGGTCCCTCGCCAGATATCCTTCCCGTTGGCCACCACCACCTACATATCAATATCGCCCTTACCCAGAACCATACAAGCAGTCGGATCCCCATTGCAGCATTACAGGCCACTTTTATAAACTTGCCAACCCGCTGGACACAGTCGCCTCCCTTTGTCCAACCAACCCACCTATCCGTTTCCGTCGATTCAAAGGAAGTCCGCTGCTCGTTCCAGCAAGGTCAGATACGGGGTAATTCTCGTTTGAAAGGCCCCTAGCCAACGGATTCGTCTTTTTCTCTCCGCCGTCGCAGGAAGTCTCCTCTCTTCGGTCGGTCCCAAGAGAATCTGAGTCAAGAAGGCTGCTACTTGGTGAGTAGGACGGTCCATACGGTGCTTGGTTGTTGAGCAACCCGAGCTTACCTCTCAGGCGAACATCAGGAAAGAAGCAAGACCGAGTAACGGAGAACGAACGAGCGCGACCGACACAAATCGACCGTAGTTTTCTTGTTCAGCTTACCCCAGATTCGGATATCAAATCGACTCGAGCGATTCCGCAATCGATCCTATTACGTACGAATCTGCAACAAGTCGAGCCCAAACTAGCTAAACGGACGAATATAAGCCTCGCATCGACCAACGTCTCACCCTGAATCACTCGCAGATACACGCCCTTGGGAGATCTTTGTGGCAGTAGACAGTGCGTTGGTTGTGACAGTCCCCGCATACCACGACATCGAGCTATATCTTGACAGCCAACCGGTACAAGAGATTCACCGCCATACTCCACTCGATATATTCAACTTGTCCGTTTCCAGCAGCCGCTCTTTCCTCGAACCAATCACGGTGTTAGCTCTCAGCTTGTTGTCGAATCCCATTTGCAGATTTTTTGCTAGATCTTGCACATTTCAACAGCACGCACCAACTCATCTGGACGGTGGCCACTCTCAACATTTCATATAACAGAGGGATAGACTCGGTTTTCTCATTGTCGAGGCTTCTCCTTACGGACTCGACTCGACTTTTGAATCGTCAATGAAAAGCGACGCTGTCGACATCTCAGTTAACGAAAGAAGGAGGCGACGTGTGAGGCCTCGGTTCAAGCAATAACCAGCAGCCTCGATAACTACACAACACCTTTGTTCAGCAGACCACGACATTTTCCCTATTTTAACGATTACGATTACGATTACGACTCGTTACGAAAACTACCATTAGCATATTCACCATGACGAAATCCAGACGCTTATTCGATGCCCTTTTCGACCTCTGTCTCAGCCGGAGCCAGAGGGAACGTCACAACCAGTATGTCTTTGACCAGGCAGTGAAACGATCCTCCCCAGACTCGACACCGTTCGTCACTTGTCAAAACACCCCGGTCCAGTCGAGAGCACCATCAAGAGCGCATTCACGGGCGCCCTCGAGAGCAGCATCACGGATGGACGACTCTTTGAGGGACAGAGATGGCTTTGGCGATAGTACATTTACGAGCCCCATCAGCCCCATCACCAGCCCGCCCCAGTCTCGATATGGCTACAGCACCTTCTCACCCAAGCAGCATCAGGACCTCTCAAGCACGCCCAACTACCAGAAGCCTTCACAACTTGCGAGCGGGTATTTCGGCAATATCACCATTAGCGAGGAGGAGGAAGGGAAGCAGCAGATTGAGCAACAGCCGCTCCTTTATCCCATCTATCCGATCAAAATGCAGGGTATTGGACGATACAGACGGAGCGCAAATGTCTCTGAAACCTTTATCGACACCATGCTGAAGGATAGATTCCCGACTTTGGAGAGGACTGAACGACCTGAGGCGGATCCAACCTCGCCTGTGAGCGCGACGGAAGAGCGAGGACACAACCGCAGAGACTCGGAGATCTCCTACATCAGCACCGCCAGCAGTGGATGCGTTACTGTCGACACGGATGTGACGGAACCGAGCGTGTTAATGTCACCAATGTCTCCGGGAGGAAGAACGGAGAGGAGAGATAGCAGGGGTGAGAGGCTCAGTGGAAACTTCAACACTACGACACCGTCTGTTCCTCACATGATCTCCCCTCATGACGAAGGCTTAGAGATTGTCGAGGATATCGTACCGAATGAGATCGTGCAGAACGAGGACGGAACCTGGGTACTCTACAAAGACGTGCGCCCTCCAGTCCCAGTAGTTCGACAAGCCGCCCCCCGCCAAAACGGAGGACGATTTGGACGACTCCCACCGCCCCCAGCAGAGATGGAATTCGAGACCGACGACGACAGTGACGACGAGCCCTATGTTCCGCCACAGTTCCTCTCCGCAAAGAAACCAATCGTCAAATCCCCCGCCGCCGCCTCCTCCGCAGCAGTCAGCATTCCCACCCCAAAAGCCGAGACTCCCGCCCCCGCCGCGGCTGAATCGTTCGAATCCGTCTCCTCCTCCTCCTCCCCACCCCCGAAACCCACAACCGCCGCCCCACCCGTCCCGAAACGCCCACAAATGCGCCGCGGCCGCCGCGCCGCCACTACCTCCCGTCTCCCCCCCGCCCGCCGAACAACTGTCCAGAACGTCCTCCCACCTGCAGCCTCCGGTTCAGCACAAGCCATGCCGGCTGTGGTTAGACGCAACACTGCCAACGCTGTGCCGTCAGACCGAGTCGTCGGAGCTGCTGCCGAACAAGTGAAGCCGCAGGTTAAACGGAGCGTTACTGGAAAGGGGTTGGCGAGGAGAGGTGGGGGTAGAGCGCGGGGCAAAGTGACAGCGCAGCAGATGGATACGTTGGTTGAGGGGCGGAGCTGAGTGTGTTGTGTTGTGTTGTGTTGTGGTTGAAGAGTCGATTCGGCGCTTGCATTTTTTTTATTTCTCGTTTCTCTCGATGGCGGTGCATTTCTCCCGGTGTTTTTTTTCTTTTGCTTTTTCACGGTCCTTCCCCATCGTCACTGTACTGCTTCTCATTCTAAAAATTTCCTTACCTCCACCTGCCTGTTTTTTGGTGGAGGTTTTACTTCGACCCAGATACCCAGGCTTTTACGATTGATGACTGCGTTTGGGTTTGTGCTGTTGCCTCTCGTTATTTCTTGCTTTCATTCTTTTCTTTCGTTTTCTTTCATGACGTGACGACTTGCATCGACGGCGTGACTGTTACCGGGACTTGCTCTAGTCTCCGGCTTTGCTCTTTTTTTGGTATTTGTTCATGATGTATTGTGTCATCTACCGGGGCCACTTACTCGAGGACCGGTCTTGCTGTTTTTGGTGTTAGTTTAGGGTTTCTGCTTTTTCTCGTTTACTACTGTACTTATGTCTTTGTCCCTTGATGTTGTATGTTGTCGTATGTATGTATTTCACTCCACTTCTACTTCCCGCTTTCCTCACTTTCATGATATGATGGATGATTCTGTACTGTTTCCCAGCGTGCGCGCGTGCTTTCCCCTTTTTAATGATGATGAACATGGATATGACCCTTCGACGACTCTCTTTCACGCATTTTTATACCAGCTTATTGTTCCAGTCGACCTTCGTTGCATGGCTTGTGTCTTTTCCCTTTCCAGTTGAATTCATATCGACAACCTTCCATCTATTATACTTTTGCGTATGTCCCGTCAAATTACTTAGTTCCTTTTAGTGCTGATCTTATCCAATAGTGTGTGATGAGTGGCTTAATGTGCGGTCTCTTGTTTACTACCTTCTCCCCTTTGCTTCGGGGGCGGGGTTCTTCTGTAGTCTTTTTTGTAGCGTGGCTTGTATCTACTTAGTTGTATCCGTATGTACTTCTTCTTATCTACTATGTACTTACTCTACTTATCTTAATCCTATTTTCAATTGCCAGTGAAACCAGATGTTACTGCAATGTTCTCGTATTTTACAAATATATGTCGGTCTTGTCCCGGGAGAGAAGAAGGCGTGAGCTACATATTTGGTGAGCACATTCTGAGACGTTTGCAAGTGAGTTGCTTCGTGGAGCAACAACGCCCGTTAAGTAGCTGCTATGTACTTAATGTATGCACCCAGAATGATGTTATGCATCCTTACTTTCTGACGTGCAAGAAATCATGACATGCTGGCAATTATTTGCTGAGCCGGGTTCAATACATACTAAGTAAATACGCAAATTCTGTTGTGAATGTGAGCATACAGCAACGAGTAAGTATGTACTTTCACTCATACTACATAACTGCCTCTAAGAAAAGATACTCAAACCATCCATAACCACAGGCCCCACCCCCCCCCCCCCCCCCCCCCCCCCCCCCCCCCCCCCCCCCCCCCCCCCCCCCCCCCCCCCCCCGGCCCCGCCCAACCCTTCCCTCCACCCCTCCACCCTCCGCCAAGTCCGCACCCCGCCAAGGCGCCACTCCCCAGGCACGACCGCACCGTTCCACTTCCCCTGGCCAGACCAGAACACTACATACATAACCGAGCCGCAAGCGAGTGCGGGACCACCAAGGTTCAAAGAGTTTAACAACCGAAAGTAAAGCCACGAACGCCTCAACTGGACAGGGCCGGCATACTGTAACCCAACACTATCGGTCACCCCATCAGGGCGAGAGCAAGGGATAGCCTCGGGCCGGGGAGGAACAAGAGGCTTATTATCGAGCTTCGGGGGATTGGTGTGGAGTTAAGAATTGAGGATGCTGGGGATAGCACTCCGCGAGCTGCTCCCGTATGCGCTCATCTCGACGATTTTGTGTGTTCTTATGGTAGAGGAGCGGTTGATGAGTACGTTGTATGGGTTGACGCTTATATTG
The DNA here is from genome assembly GCA_003788565.2 of Ascobolus immersus RN42. Taxonomy (NCBI): domain Eukaryota; kingdom Fungi; phylum Ascomycota; class Pezizomycetes; order Pezizales; family Ascobolaceae; genus Ascobolus; species Ascobolus immersus. The sequence continues at coordinate 98,073 of ML119719.1, read as the reverse complement.
GTGGTGGGGGTGTGGTATTGGGTGGTCTGGGTGGGGTTCAAGTGGATTGTTTTTGGGTGGATTCTGGGGAAATAGGAGGAAGGGGAGGGGGGAGTGGGCATGGAGATGGGTTCGTGGAGTGCTTTATACAATCGCTGGATATATCGAAGCTGGATCGTGCAGATCACTCTGTATACCTCTTACTTGATCAGCTGGTTCATTGCCTCGGGTTGATTTGATTCCAGGACCAGAGCTTCATCTCAATTCGTGCACAATACACTGAAACCCCCATTTGAACTGAACCGGAACCAACTTTATCATTTAATCCCTAGATATACCCTAACATAAGAACGAAAACCGAAAACGAAAACTAAACGCAGCAATAGAGTATCGAAAGCCAATCCGCGAAGGGCAAGAAGAAGCAGAAGAATCATTCAAAGCCACCCGCAACACCCAACCACCAATCAACTCCCACCACTGTAGACTACGCACCGAGCAAAGTCTACCACCACTACAGATTTTATTAAGGCAACTGTCCCCTGTAAACCAAAGAAATATCAACGACTCGACGAACCAGATCAAGCCCAACTGCCACTTGATCCGTCCACATCCGCACTAACGATTTACTTGGCAAAATGCAAGTCATACAAGCCCAACTTTCTTCTCAGCACCTGCTCAACAGTCAAGCCTGGAGTGCCGTAAGTGAGAGGAGCATAGAAGTAGAAGCCGGCAAAGACGGCGACAGTGATGACGCCAAAGGCGATCCAGGCACCGACGAGGCTGGGTGACTGCTGCTTGACGGTGGCTGGGAGGTCCTTCTTCTCGGTGGCGACGGTGTCCTCATCGGCAGGCTCGAGGCAGAAGATAAACTCCACCAAGGCGCCAGTGACGAGAGCACTTGCGAGATGCGCAGGAAGATAATGATGGAGGAAGAGCTGACGTCCCATGAGGTAGAATGGGAGGTAATGAGAGGCCCAGGCGAGGAAGAAGAAGCCCATGGAGTTGTAGAGTCTGGAGCGAGTGCGCTTGTCAAGGGTGTCAACGCCACGGCGGAGAGTAAGCTGGTCGGCAGCGATGATGCCAACATAGACGGCGAGGAGGGAAGAAGCCAACCACCAGCCGACTGGGTTACCAAGGAAGTAAATCTGCTCTCTGGTATCGTTCTTGGTCCAGAAACTGACACCTCTCAAGAGGAATGGCCATTGGATAGGCTGAGAGGCATATGGATGCGACGAGGTGAGGGCATTGTTGTGGTGGAACATAGCCTTCTGAAGCTCAATGTACTTCTTCCAGAATGGCACATATTTGACCTTCTTTGGGGCCACATGGTTTCTTGGATCATCTTCCGTCAAGGAGGGGATAGTTTCCGCGAACCAGACATTCGACGACTGCGCAATGTTCTTGTTACCGTTGATTTCCTGCTGCTTGAAACCCCAGTCTGGCAATGGCTTGGTGTGTGTCCACATGGCAACCTTTGATGGATTATGGATCAGCTTGAACAAGCCAGCCATGGTCTTGAACTCTTGCTTCCCCTTTCCTTGTTCGATGCGGATCTCGAACAAAGTGTCGTTATGGCGCTTTCCTTCGGACTCGGCCCTGGAAACAGTAGTAAATTCCTGGTTGGTTGGGAAGTAAGGAGAAGCGACATCATGAGAAAGGAGAACGGTGTCAGTAACGACATGGACCAAGCGGACGCGGTCGTGGTTTCTGACGGGAATGTTGAGCTTGGTCTCCTCTGGGAAGTCGACTGGTGGGATGATGATCCAGTGGTTGTTCGTATCATTGTATGGATAGCCAGTGACCTGTTGACCTATACACCTGTCAGCTTCGTCCTGCAAAAATAGCGTGGAGTAGTACCTTGAGAAGAAACTCTTCCATCCTCATATCTCAATGGATAACGGTCTGGGTGCGAGTGCAAGTAGGCCTTGGTCTCCTTGTGACGCAGAGTGATGGTATCGTAGTAGTTGACGGTCTTTGCGGTCATAGCCATAACATTGTCGCTCAAAGTCTCCTGGAACTCTGGGGACATGAAGTCATCACCAGGACCACTGCGGCTAAGGACGGCAAAGTGGACCTGGAACCAGAACAAGTAGAAGAAGAATGGAACAGCAATAAGACCAATGAATCTAGCAACGAAGTGCTTTGCAAAGTCTTGGAGCGTGAGTCCTCTCTTGTAATCCAAAAGGTTCCAGAGGTCGACGGCGACAGCACCACCGATGGTGACGAAGGTGAAAAGACCAACGTACTTGGTGGAGATGACACAGGACAAGGCAATACCGGTAACAACAAGCCACTTCCACCACTTACGGGAGAACGGCTGGTCTCTGTGCTTGTAGAATCTAACGTAGGCCAGGAACGAGCAAGCCATCGAAAAGATGAGAGTCGAATCCAAGAGAATCAAGCGGGTCTGTCCGATATGTGCATTGTCTACCCCCGTCAGTATGTTTTCCGCAATAACTAAGGGAACAAGAGTGCCACGTACCAAAGAGAACCAACATGGTAGCAGTCAAGCATGCTGGAAGGGTATATCCACTCTCCCACATCGTCATGAAAACAACAGAAACGGTGAGCGTGCTAAGAATTGCCGGGAGGGCACGGAAAGCGACGTAAGGGACATTGTTGGCGGGGTAAGAGTCGCCAATGTTCTCGAAGAGGAAGTGTCCGTCATAACCTAGGTCGTTAGTATCAGCGGGACTTTCGAGTATCGATTAAGCTACCTATGAGCCAGCCAACAAATGCAAAGAGGAGCTTAGCAAATGGAGGATGGACATCGAAGAAGTATGTGCGTTGGAGGTACTGTAATCTGTGTTAGACGGTAGCGGGGCGCTTTTCAAAGATACCATACATATGAAGCAAACTATATTGTCATTAGAACTCGTTCAATTGATATCCCGGGAACCGTTTTTACCTTTCCGAAATGGACCTCGTCGAACACAACCTCGTTTGGATGATTGATCTTCCAGAAGCGAGTAACGAAGGCCAAAATAGTGCAAGCGACGAGAGCAGCGGAGTATACTGCAGTAGACGATGATTTGGCGGAAACCGTCTTCTTTGGCTTTGGAACTGGGGCCTTGACGACATCTAGCAATGGCTCCTCATCGGAACCAGGCACCGGTGTCTTCTTTCTGCCAACTCGTTGGCGGACAGGTGGAGTATCGACCATATTGTCGGTCACCCCCGAGCGTTGCTATGGGGCGTAATCGAGCTTGTGTAGGGCGTCTGAGTGAAAGAAATGGGGTGAAGAGCGGGTATTCGTGTCGAGAGAAAGCAAACAAAGACGGTGGAGAGATGAGACGGAGTTGGTGAGAACCAATTGACCGTGGCCAGAATACGTTGAAGAAAATGGAGAGCCGCACAGCGTTTTGAGAGACGCTCCAAGATTCAGGAACAACCTGTCCTTTCAACGGTCCTAAATTACCGGCGCACAGGCCAGCCGCTTGCACGTGACATTCAATTGTTCTTTATGGGAATTGGCGAACTCTTGGGCCAGAACCCTCTCACCAAAACAACCACCGAAACTCGCGCCAGCAAATCATCATTCCAACAAGCCAGATCAAATCATGTCGAGAATGCACCCATCACGGAGAGCACGCGTAGAGGAGGAAGATGCCATGGTAAGTGCAGTCCCGTCAGCACATTTTGCGAACTCGGTCTTAAACTTTTGCGTGCGTAAAGAAGCTTTGCCCACTGACATGCCATTGTGTGTTATCAAGGATGAAGACACTGGCATTGATCTAGCAGATGTCCGTAAGTTAACCCCAACTGACCTCCGCAGCGGGTTTGGTGATGCTAACGGCCGTTTAGCCATCGATCGAGACTACTATGTCGGAAACGCCGGAGGAATCGCGCCAGAGAAGGCTTCAGCAATCATTCAGCAGATGGAACGGAAGAAGCAAGCCGCCGCCATTGCAGTACCCACGGCAGACAACAAAGTTAAACTCGAACTACGGAAACGAGGAGAACCCATCACGCTGTTCGGAGAAGGACCGGCCGACCGACGAGAACGTCTTCGATTTCTTATGCTTGATGCTGGCGAGACGGAGGTTGCCGATGACGATGTTGACATGGACGACGCAAATGGTGCCGACGAGGAAGAGTTCTACACCGAAGGCATACCAGAACTTTTGCTTGCTCGAAGAGAGATTGCAGAGTACTCATTGCCCAGGGCCCAAAAGCGAATTGCTCGACAACGGGAGGAGTCGGAAATCAGTCTGCAGAAATCACTCAAGTTCAGGCGGGGAATCAAGGCACGGCTAGGACAGTACGGCTTGTACGGCTCACAGATTGCAGGCGACAGACCAGTTTCGATAGCACGCTTCTCGCCAAATTCGGAGGTTGTAGTTGCTGGAAATTTCGGTGGCGGTCTGAAAATCCTATCGGTTCCAGACCTTGAAGAGCGGGGAATATTACGAGGCCATACCGACAGGATAGGTGGAATCGCCTGGCACCCTGAAGCTACTCTATCTTTATCTCCGGAGGTAGCAAACCTTGCAACTGGTGGAGCGGATACAGACATTCATCTTTGGTCGTTGAATAACGAGACTCCTCTCGCAACCCTATCAGGCCACAAAGGACGTGTTGCTCGTGTCGAATATCACCCATCAGGGAAATATCTTGCCAGTGCCTCATTCGACTCAACTTGGAAACTGTGGGATTTGACAACACAAAAGGCGCTGTTAACCCAGGAAGGCCATTCTAAGGAGGTCTACTCTGTTGCGTTCCAGAATGATGGTGCATTGGTAGCTTCTGGTGGGTTGGACTCCTATGGACGTGTGTGGGATTTGAGAACAGGAAGAACCATCATGGTGTTGGATGGACACATCCGAGAGATCACAGGCTTGTCTTGGAACCGTGACGGTTACAGGCTCATAAGCTCAAGCGGTGATGCCAGTTGTAAGGTCTGGGACGTTAGGATGGTTAGGTGTACTGCAACTATTGGTGCACACAAGAGTTTGGTCAGTGACGTCCGCTATTTCAATGGCTACCCCAGTATGTCGCACCCCGACATTCCTAGCGACAAGGACGAGCTACTACGGGAAGAAGGAACTTATTTCGTCACTAGCGGGTTTGATGGCACAGTAAACGTAAGTTCTTCCAATTTCCCCCTCCAAAGGTTGCATACTAATTGCTTTTTAGATTTACTCTTCGGACGATTGGGCCATTATCAAGACATTGTCTGGCCATACTGGAAACGTTACCAGTGTTGACGTCTCAAACGATAACAAGTGGATAGTGAGCACAGGTACCGATAGAACCTGCAAGTTGTGGTGCCAGGAGGATTATGGGTCGTAGTGCCTGATGGATACCAAAGGGAGATGTAGGAAGCTTAATACCAATTTTTAGAACGATAATTACTCTTTAATCTAATACTGTTCTTGAGATGGCCAAAATCCCTCTGACCACCTTGCACGTTTTTGAAGGATGCTAATCATGAGCTCCTGGGGACCTCATCTAGCGAAACCCATTGGGGTACTGTACAAAAGCATTTCAACACGTTGGGTAACGTTATTTCTATGCAATCAGGCTGATAAATGCCGTCTGAAGAAAAAAAAGAATACATGCCAGCATACGCCGTTGTTTGCTCTCCAATCCAACTACCCCCCCGCGACCTCCGTGATATCTTTTATCGTTCGCTCTCTATTTCTCCTCCGACTTGGCCTTCAAGAAAGCCTCCAAGTCGAATCTCGAATCGTCTGGGTCGGTGATCACTATCCAACCGTTAGCCATGTCTCCTTCTCCGCTCCGCTCTGTCGTTGGGGGGGTCGCGTACAGCCACTTGGAGGCGAGGTCTTCTTCTTGTACTCGGCCTTGGCCTGCTCGATCAATTGAGCCTTGTGGTTGTATTCCTCCTGCTCATGATGCTTCTCGGCCTGCTTGTAGAGAGTCCTCTGGTGCGAGAATCCGTAGAAGACACCGGCAGCGAGGGCGCTCCAGCGGAGGACCTGGTGGACGAGTTAGCCCCGCAATTCCCTCCAGCGATTCCGAGCAAGTTGGCATACGTTGACCGTTGTGGAAGACATTAGATCTCTAGATTCCAATGACCGTGGGAGGGTTGTAGAGAGTGGAGAGATGAGGCCGGCGTTGATGGGTTTCGGTTATCACAAGTTTGAGAATTTGTTTCGGGAATGACTTAACCAAATCACGCTAAGCAATAGGCAGCCTGGATTATGTGAGCAGGAACAACAAGGTCCTTAACAGGCAGTTACGGAAGATCAACACCACTCCAAACATCTCGGAATAACCAAACCATCATCAAATTTGTCGTCGCAACACGCCGGAATACGACAGAACTACTGCAAGGATCCACGGTGTGGTAGTTGTTTTTCCTCACGGTCTAGACGGCACAAAACTCTCGATTCGAACAATCCCCCGCCGCTAGTTCCCACAAACGAGCCCCTTAAGTGGAGGATCACCCCGCCTCGACGAGAGCATCAAGACCCCTCATCACCAACGAGAAAACGACCAATCCTCCGCCTTCACAATGCAGCAACGTAGGGAGGAAATCGCGGCGAAGAAGGCCAGGCTGGCCGAGATGAGAAAGCAGCGGGAGGCTCGTGCGAATGCTTTTGCTCAGACCAGGCACAGTATGGATGGATCGGATGTTTGTTTGGCCAGTTTCGGAGCACCATGGGCCATTGCTGACCATCGGCGTTACATAGGTTGCATCGCCTTCACCGAGTCGACTTGACCGACGAGCCGAAATCGACAGCTTGGTATCTCAACTGGTGGACCGGCCGGGGTCCACCAGCGGCATTCGGAGTTCCCGGCCGAATTCAGTGATGAGTGCGGCGGACAGCAATGCTTCAGAAATGACAAGTCCGGTAACTCAGTATGCACATTCGACAGGATGATGAGTCCAGGAAATGAGCTTGTGAGCTGACTTATTTTGCCAATGTGGATAGTCCTAATATTAGCGGCGTTTTGGAAGGCGCCTCTGGAACAGGAACTCCTTCGCACCCTCTGTCGGAATCTCAACACACGTCCAATCCGTCGGTAGCTTCATCTTCATCACATACAACAGCGCCGCCTCCACCACCGCCTCCACCACCACCACCAGTCAAGGAAATCGTCACCTATAACAAGGAAGTCCAGACTGTCGAGCCATGGTATGAACGCGAGGTGGAAGAGGAGACTGAAGTACGGCCCAACAAGCGGACGGAGGAGGAGCTGAGAGAACGGATACGGAATGAGATTGAGGAGGAACTCAAGGCCCTGCAACTGGAGAATGCAAACAATGCCGCAAAGGATGGATTCTTTACAAGAGAGTTGTCCGAGGAGGAGAAGGCTGCGATCTACACGTCGGAAGAGTTCATGGACTTTGTTGAGCGCTCTTCAAAAGTGGTGGAGAGAGCTTTGGATGAGGATTACGACGTTCTTGCTGACTACGGAATGGTCATTGATAATGCTGGTGAAGAGGAGATCTCAGGGCGCAGGATAAAGGAAGTGCTACAGTTTTACGATGAACGGTGGTCGAAAAAGCGAATGATCAGTGACCTACACTTTTCTCCAAAGGTAAACTGGACATCTCTTGTGTTTAATGGCTCTGGCTAACATCTAGTACAGTTCCCAGAGTTGATGCTTGCTGCATACACAAAGAACCCTTCGGCGCCACACGACCCAGATGGATTGGTGCAGATTTGGAATATGCACTTGCACTCGCGGCCCGAGTTTGTCTTCCATGCACAGAGTGATGTCCTGACGGCTCGCTTCTCACCCTTCCACCCAAATCTCGTAATAGGAGGCGCATACAGTGGTCAGGTTATGATTTGGGATACAAGAGCAAAGTCACAACCTGTTCTCAAGACTCCATTGACAGGATCCGGTCACACGCATCCCGTCTATTCTATCGCCATGGTTGGAACACAGAACGCAAACAACATCTTGAGTTGCTCTACCGATGGTGTCGTGTGCAGTTGGACAGTTGACATGCTTGCGCAACCACAAGAGTTCCTGGAACTTACGGCACCTCCAGCCAAGGCCGTCAAGACGGACGATCTAAGCCCTACCTGCATGGCCTTCCCTCTTTCAGATCCAACATACTTCCTTGTCGGTACGGAAGAAGGCTCAATCTACCCATGCCATCGTTACGACAGAGCAGGCGCAAAGGCAGGTGTCGAGCCCAGAATCTTCTATTCTGGCCACACAGCACCAGTCATGTCCGTGGACTTCCACCCTGCCCGAGGACCTATCGATCTTGGAGACTTGGTGCTGTCATCGTCGCTGGACTGGAGTGTAAAGATCTGGAAGGCCCGTCCACCAGCCAGCACAACCGCCTCAGCAGCAAACGCCCCAACAGTCGCAGCTGCGCCTATCCTCGACCTCTCCCGAGAAGACGTGGTCTACGATGCCAAATGGAACCCCGTCAAGCCCGGCATGTTCGGCCTCGTCGACGGCGCCGGCCAGCTCGAGTTGTGGGACATCACCTCCGACATCGAAGTCCCGTGGGTCAAGGCCTCACCAACGTCCAGAGTTGGCGCAACGCTACTGACCAAGAGTTTGAACAAGCTTGCGTGGGAGGAACATGAAGGCAAGAAGGTTGCGGTAGGAGGTTTGGATGGAATGGTAACGATCTTTGATGTGGCTTTTGATGCTCCAAGGAATGAGGAATGGTCAACGATCAAGAAGTTGACGAGCAAGGCGGACGGAAATGTGGCTAATCCTATGGCTGGTGGTGGGTTGGGTGGGAATGGGGTTATGGGTGGACAGGGACTTGCTGGGAATGGCCAGAGGTAGAGATATTGCTGCTTGGGGGATTGGTTTGCTGTTGTAATATGGATACCAAGGACATTATATTTTGCCACATGCTTACTCGTTGGATGTCGCTTTTCCGCGTTCGTTGTGCTTGTGGAATTATAACGGTACTTTGCTGTGTCTTTCCTTGTTCAATGCATGTACCCTTGGGTATGGCATAACAATATCGTTGTTTCGACTTTCTGGCAATCTTGTGGTAACGGGAAGGTAATGTTGGTGTTTTACAGTGTGAGGTGGCCCACAATCAACGCATGGTTCCGTCTCACTTTTCGAGAGCAGCACTCCATACATATCGCGCCATAGGCGGGAAACTGCTTAACGTTGACTGAATGATTCGGAGAGAACTCCTTACCGAGCGCATGGAACACATACATGTCGGGGTATTCCGTGTTATCTGATGTTGGCTAACTGCCGTAGGAATAATCCGCTGCTCTCTGCTACTGTTCATTGCTCATATTTAGCATAGAAGGTCCGCTGCTCCTTATGAGGGTACCGGCCAGTTTTGCTTCTTCTCGAGATGCTGAAACTATCTATGCCGGCTTTTGGTCTATACCGTTCCTCTTGGCTCAAAGTAGCCTTCCTCGTCACGACACTCGGGTCCCTCGCTCTCGCCGCCGACTTTGATCCACTAAAGGCCGAAAGTTGCAAGGGCCATTCAGATGAGGAGCTCAAGAAATTATGGGTTTCGAAAAGAATGACTGGGTGGGTTGACGATGCCGAATATCGCGGTAGCATCGGAATAATCATGAGCTGCACTGCTACCTTGTTGCTCTGTATCTACACGGCTCTTCATCTCGATGTTCCCGCGGTTACGGATAGCCAGTTTGTTTTCATCCTTCGGAAGCTCAAATGGACGGTTGCCTCGCTGCTTGTTCCGGAGTTTGTGTGTTTTGTTGCTTTTGGACGTTGGCTGGATGCTAAACGGTTGTCAAAGTTGTTGAATACTATTTGGAAGGAGAAGAGAAGAGCTTCGACGGTAAGGAATCCCTTGTTTTCTGCCCATTCTGCTCACTGAGTACACGTAATTGGAAGGCTTTCGAGGATGCTAATTCTTTACTTCTGCTCAGATAACCATCCATACCCACCATGGAGTCACACAAGATTTACCACCTAAAAATATCGACGGCACGGTAAAGAAGAAAACTTCGATAGAGAAGTTTAAGAAGTTCTGGAGTGGGCTAATTAAAACGAAGTCGGTAAGTTAAGCCCCATGCTTCATTCCAAGTATGCTTACTAACAAAGCCATCCAGAAGAGCAGAAACAAAGGCATCGGCAAGCGAATCGACAAGAGAGGCTTCAGTGTCAAATATTGCCACTTCGTCCTGATGGGTGGCTTTGTTGTCGACGTCGAGGAGATGTCCGAAGACGCTCCGCAATTGACACTGGAGCCTGCTGGACTTATTCGATTAGCCAACAGTGGCACTTTCTACTATATCTCCGATTCTCAGATCGACGATAAAAGCAAGGCCGACTCAATCGCGAAGCTTCTGGTCGTTTGTCAGGTTGCGCAGTTGGCCGCGCAGGTTATTACCAGACTGATCGAACATATGCCTACCACTCTGTTGGAAATGCACACTTTGAGCCACGCCATATCCGCATTCATCACTTACTTCTTCTGGATTGGCAAGCCGCTTGACATCTGCAAACCAGTCTTTATCGATACATCTTCCGAGAAAAAGAAAGACGAGGTCGCTAGCATGCTTATGGCCGGCTATTCAACAGTTCCATGGAGAGATCCAATCTCGCAACGCTCGCTCCATCGCCGGGATGCTTTCCGCCCCGAGTATCTCTGGCTGTCCTACTTCCAACCATCCGAGCCGGCAAAGTCAAAGTCGAAGTCTGAGGACGTGGGCGGCTCGAGCCAGGAAAAGTCAAAGACCGATGGCATGGTCACAAGTCATGAAGTGTCGCAAAAGATGGAGGACTCTACAGTCTTACGCAGTGGCGATGTACCGGCCGTTAATAGGGTCAGCGGGGCCGATACAATCGCTACGCTGAAGCCCGGTGACTCCTTGCCAGGAGTCTTGATAGGGCCTAAAGCGGACTCGGGCATAGAATACTTGGTCTCTCCAAAGACAGAGGCGCGATGGACTCGTGTTGCCCGTCTCGTCAAAGAGTCGACTCCTTGTGGACGCCGTGGATGTGAATGCGCGCTGGCTGGTACGAAGTTCGACCTCGTCCAGGCTTTGCATCTACAGCAGTCAATCAAGCAGTATGATCAATACTTGTCTAAGCGTCATCTGAATACCGGCTCGACAAGACAATGGATCGACTCTGCACTGGAACCAGAAGAGATATTACCAGAAAAGAAAAGGTGCAAGCTCTATCGAATGGTCGACCCCATAATTCAAACCTTCAAGTCGTTAATTGCCTTCTACATCAAGGCTGGCTCTAAAGTCAGGGTCGTCGCCTTGATGGTAGCAGGGCTTTCCTTCAGTGTCTTCCACCTCGTACCGATTGCGAGCGAGTTCAAATACATCTTCAGTGGCTTCGGTCTCAGCAGTCTCACGAGCTGGACGCGTCTCACTGACAGTAGCCGATATCCGAATAATGCCCACCTCTCTACCCAGATTGAACTATTCCTTTGGATCCTATCTGCGCTGTTTTCTCTTGTCTTTCTCTTCCTCTTTACTATCCTTGTTGAATGGAGCAGTTGGAAGGGTGGGTTTGCAACAGATTTTACTGTCCGCAGACTTTTCGGTGCGTTGGTTCTCAGTAGAAAAGCTTCGACTTTTGTGGGAGTGGCAGTTTGTAGTTTGATGTGCCTGATAGTGACGTTGGCTCGGGCATATATTGTTTTTGAGTCGTATTTTTCTTTGCGGAGTCAAAGGTTGGGCGTGTTCTATTCGGTTCCATGGACAGATTATCTTCCCAAGATTGGATGATCAGAGTTTCCGGATCCAGCACGAACCAATTGGCGTTCTTGTATATATACCTCCTTTTTCTTTTCTACGAAAGCACCCTTCCCCACGTACTTCTGAGTTACGTACTCAACTTGAACTTCCAGTACAAGTTCTCAAATTTGATTTTTTATAATACGGATACCAAGGGACATTTTGCAGATTTGCCACATGAAGTATCCTCCAAGCGTTAAAGGGTCGCGCTGAGATGGTACTTACTTTGCAACAGTCGGCTGCCATGAAGAAAATGCAATCATGAGTGAGGAAGGCCCCGTTCAATTCACCCCGCTTTGATCTTTCGGCACTTCGAAACTTCAGCTTCACATAGCTATGCATATATGAAGTGTTTTCTACGTCAGTTGGATTGGTCCATCTCATGATCACCGTTAGAAGTCGAATAAAAAAGGTCTAACACCTATCTCTGGCTAACGACAGATGTGCTTTGGAGCAAGTAAAGATGCTCTTTCCTGGCCCACTCTATGCATGCCATCGGTATTCCTCGAGGCTTCCTTCCTCAACCAAACTTCGAATTCCATAAGTGCACCTTCGATTGTTTATATGTAGCTTGGCTTACACTGGATTTTAGGTTAAGTATCTTGGACGGCTATTTGCAGCTTCAAGCAATTAATAATACACTCCATTATTATCAAGGAAGGACCAACAATGGTTAAGTTACTACTATACGTATGGCCAAATACATGTAGCTTCCCGGTTTCAACCCCTTAGAGGCGAGACTGAATGGGCGGCAAGGTCTTCCTCGCAAACGAGTTTCTACAATCACCTCCAAAACATCACCCTCTGAAGCTGGTAGGTCAGCTCTTCTAACCCAGCGCCAAATTTCAACTTCTTTCAATCAGTGGAACGAATTCGCTACTATCTGCATTAAGCTAGTAGTAGCCGTCGACATCCCTAATTCAGCCAGACCTACTCGATACAATGAGTATCCTCACCTACGCTCTGCTTCGACTATCTGGCATTCCTTTTGCAGAATCTGCTCCAACATTTTACATTCCACCCATCACCAACCAATCCGAATGGTACACTACATATGCACCCAGTCTGGTGAGCGAGCCGGCCTATCGAGGAACATGGGGTATCATATACAACTGCACGTTCACTCTTCTACTTTGCGTCTATACGGCTCTGCACTTAGACGTGCCTGCATACACAGAAGGAACATTCGTGGTCGTTCGTCGAAAGATCAAGTGGGCTATCTTTTGCCTTATTTTCCCTGAAATTGTAATGTATTCTGCATTTGTACGCTGGCAGGAGGCGCACGCTCTGTCCAGGCTGCTCTCTGAGCTCGAGAAATGGAAAGCAAAAAGAGCCACTATGGAGGTAAGGTTGACTACCGCACTCATCTGACGCGCACTTTTTGCCTGTATTGAGCTGTTATCCCCGAACTCAGATAACTAATGCGTAAAATAGGTGAGACTTCAAAGTACGGCAACTGGTCTTACTGAGCGGTTACCGATACTACCGCTTCCAGGCCGAGATAGTCCAGCCAGTCAGGACAAACCCTCTACGCCCAAGGTCGCCACCGGCTATCAGCAACGATTAGTCTGGATGCTTAGACTACTATACCTGAGTATAATCAGGTTCCTCAAGAATGGCTGGAAGAAGGTGAGATATACCATCCACTTTCGTCATTGAAATGCTATGACATCCGATTCGCTAACGGTTATTCTACGCAATTTCAGACCAGATGCCTGGTTAAGTTATCACGGAGAAGCAAACATTACCAGCAACAACAAATCGACACAAAAGGGTTCACTCTTCGGTATTGCCATTTTGTGATTATGGGAGGCTATGGTGTCAACGTTGACAACATTTACGACCATGCTTCACAGCTTACCCTCGAGCCTGCCGGTATTCTGGCTTTAGCGGATAAGGGCTTCTTCTTTTACACCTCAGATGGCGACATTACGGACAAGAGCAAAGCTGATACTATCGCCAAGATCTTGGTTGTTTTCCAGGTTCTCCAGCTGCTCATTCAGGTCATTGCAAGAGGAGTGAAGGGCTTGCCAATTTGCTTGCTAGAATGGCACACTCTTGCTTATGTATTCTGCGTGTGCATTATGTACTTCTTCTGGCATGCAAAGCCACTTAACATCGGAACTCGAATCCTCCTCGACACCTCAGAGAAGCTTTTGGAAGGAAGCATCGCATTGCTATTGGCCGATAGCGACGGGTTGACGCATACAGTCTCAGCAGAGTCCAAACTGGATGAAAACTGCAGGCCTCTAGCTTCCAAAGACTTAGAAGAGGGACACATGCTTATATGTTTCCGTGAGTCTATGTATCTCACGTTTAGATACGGCCGCGGCCCAAAAGAAGAAGGTCAACACAACCTCTATCCTTCCGGACTCGCGTCAGGATCCGGGACTCCCGCCAATACAGCCGAAGGGACAATACAACAGATCGAAATGGTGACCGGATCTTCCGTTGCCGACCCTATCTGCTCTTCCGCGAATTCCGCAGCCACTGTCAACACTTCAAAGTCTGGTCCAATGCACTCTTCACCTGACCGCGATTGGCCGATCTCCTCCATGCGTCAACTTGACGGCTCAGAGCCTCTCTTAATAGAAGCCGCATGTGACAAAATAGCAGAACCACTGGCAAGGGAAACTCAACGCAAGAGTACACCAGGCTTTGCAATTTGCACCGGGTGCTCTTTTAGAGCAAATCGTTCGGAGTCCCCTTGCTCGGATCCAGAGCTTTTCTGTTGCACCTGCTCAAAAGACCGTCGAGTAGAAATCATAGAATCAACAAAGACTTTACGCCGATGGTTTCTTATATTGCAACATCTGTGCGAGGAGCATCCGAGTCCTGAAGAGTCGCGCTTTCCAGTTCTGGGGATGATCCTGCATCCAGAGGAAGGAGTCGGACACTCATCGAAAAAACATGAAGTCGAGAGGTTCTTTCGTTGCTATCTTTCATACAGGCACTTTAACATGTCTCTTATCTCCAACTTCTATTCTGGCTGGATGATCGACCGGAAGCACGAGCGAAGTACCGTTACACGCCCCAAAACTTGGTGTAAGAACGACATCTTCCTTGCGGTTTCTTTGCGATTGCATGCATGGATTCACGGGCCTGTGGCCCCAGTAGCACTGGTATCAGTATCAATGGGTGCCTTCAGTTACCTGCATTATATGTTTCCACTACAGCTAGAGGCTGCCGGTGTTAATCCGAAAGATCTTGATCTCCTTCTTTTCCCCACTAGTAACGAACTTGGATACTGGGTTATTTCGATCCTCTGCAGCAGTTCTACGATGTCTGCATTTCCTTTGCTTCGATTTTTTCCTGAGTACATAGCGAGATTTTACGAACCTTTTCTGATCACTGGCATGAAGCCAGTCTCGGCTGCCACTAGAGTATTTGCACGGAATCGGGTATTTCTAGTTGCGCGCCCGTTCTGGCCGTGGGTCAGTGGTTCACTCACGGAGTCCTTCAAGTTTGCCGCGTGCTGTCACCGCCCAGAGCAACACTACCTGGTTTCTCTGAGGCTACGTTGCCGCATCCCCTTTTATTGGCTTATCCTCTCTGTCCTCACTGTACTTTTGTTTGTCGCAACTATAGCGACATTAGGAAGGATGTTCTTGTTGGTTGAATCCTATATATCGCTGCGAATGGCACCAGCCGGAGTATTCGTTGCAACACCGTGGGCAGAACTCATTCCTCATTTCTAGTCAACAAGACTCGGGAAATTAATCAAATACTTCTTACGTGCTTATCTGGGGTTATTTCTTTGTTTATTTCTGTTTCTTTTCGGATTCCTGCTAGTGTAGGTTATGATCTCTACTTAAGTACTTACTTAGCTCTCAGTCACTGCTCAGGCTATTGCTCATTTCAAGCTTATCACATACAAAAGGCGTCCAATAGTCGCCGTAATTCGTTTACTAAATGAGTATTGGCAATTTCCTCCCCAACCAAATAGTCGCAGTAAGAGCACTTCGCTACAAAGTAGATGAACCAATATTAAATTTTGTAAATGCATCCAGCTAACTGCTTCATCTTATGCATCGAGAGCCACGCCCGACTTCATCAAATTCTACCTCACCAACTTCAACTGAATCTTTCTCTTCCCCGTCCTCTCCTCCTTAATCATCTCCACCGTAACTCTAACCTTATCAAACAGCGCAACCTGGAACGGCTTCTTCTTGTCGTGAATAGTAAGGACGTAGTTGGTATCATCATAAGTAGCGTCTGGCTCAGGCTGGTCAAGATCCGAAGTTCTGATCAATCCCTCAATACCAAATCTAGTTGATCATAGTTAGTATTTACCCATATTGATGCTCAACAGTGGTGAGACTTACCTGGCAACAAAGACAACAAATCCATTGGACATGAGCCTCATGACGAATCCCTCCTGCTCGGTAACCTTGCCCTTGAGGGCCTGGCCAACATAGTATTCGACGCTGGCTCTTCCAGCAAACTGGGCGTTTCTGTGGCGAACGTTGATGTTCTGGCAGACACCCTCCAACTTGCTCTTGGAGTTCAGACTGTCGTGGACTGGCTCGTACTCGATGGCTGCGGCGAGTTGTCTGTGGGCGATGACATCGGCGTAACGACGGATAGGAGATGTGAAATGGGTATAAATCTCCGAGGCAAGACCGTAATGGCGGAACTCGGGGTAGGCAAAGGCACCGGCGGCAAAGTACTCGGCCGAGAGCATGCATCTGGTGGCCATGATACGGATGAGTGTGTTGAAGAATGGTTCCTTGGGGTCGACACAGGTATCGAGGGAGTCGGCGAGAGCCTTGGAGGACTCGACTCTGAGGTCCATGTTCTTCCTCACACGAAGTTGGCTCTGGAGCTCCTCGAAATTGGTTGCTGGTGGCGCACCGTGGCGTCTATTTTTGTCAGTATTTTTATATAACCAAGGAGTTGCTGGGGGCTCGTTATCTTACCTCAACATGGCGGTTTGTGGGAAAGCCTCATAAATCTTCCTTGCGACTGTGATGTTGGCCAGCAACATGAATTCTTCGACCAAGGAGTTGGTTTCACGCAACTGCTTGGTCTCGACATCGACTGGGTCAGATGTCTCCGAATCGGTGTGGACCTTGACTTCCGGGCTGGCAAGGTTGAGAGCACCAGCATCCATACGTCTCTTCTTCAACTTCTTTGAAAAGTCGAGGAGAGTTCGCATTGACTTGGTCAAATCGTCTTGGTTGTTGCTATAGGGAGGTTAGCTTGCTGCTGCTTCTGAATCGAAGTGGCTAAACTTACATATCGTCGATTCTCAGCTGAGCTTGCTCGTAACTGAATGCCTCGACAGACTTGATGGCCGACTTGGTGAACTCGGCACTGACAATCTCCGCATCCGGGGTCATTTCCCAAAGCACAGAGAAGGCGAAACGCTCGACATATGGCTTCAAAGAACAGAGGTCGGTACCGAGAAGCATTGGCAACATGTCAATACGTTTGTCGACGAGATAGACAGTGGTTCCTCTGGAAGCAGCCTCCAAATCCATGGCATTTCCTGGCTTGACGAAATGTGAGACGTCGGCAATATGGACACCCACTTGGTAGTTTCCGTTGGGTAGTGGACGAGCGTGAAGAGCATCATCAATATCGGTACATCCAGGTGGATCGATACTGCAGACCATCAAGTCACGAAGATCCTTGCGGCCCTTCCACAATGGACTGTCCTTCTCCGGAACACGCCATTCATGACCCTCCTTTGGTAAACAATCAAGGACGGACTGTGGGAATGGTCGGTATTGAACGTCCCACTCAAGAAGCAGCGCCTCGGTTTCCGCCTCCTTGCTCTCAAGCTCACCAAGAGCTCTGACGAAATGGCCGCTGGGGAATCGTGAGGTCTTTTCCCAAGAGTCAATAGTAACGACGATACGCTGCCCAAGGAGAGACTCTGCCTGGCGAGTCTTTATCCGAATCTTGGGGATTCTCTTGTCCATCGCAATGAGGAACACAGATTGCTGAGATCTACCTCTTCCAGCAGCAACCGAACTTGGATCGATATGACCAACATATCTAAAACAAAATATTAGAGCCTATCCACAGTTAAGATTAGGCAGTAACTTACTGTCTCCAGTTTCTTCTGACAATACCGACGACCTTTGCTGTTGGCACAAGCTTGTTCTCATCGGTCGAGTTGTGCGTCCGTCTAGCCTCTTCGACCAAAGCCAACCGCTCGCTCTCAGTCTCGATCTGCTCAGCCTGTCCAAGCTCAGGGTTGTCGTTCTTGGTCAGAGCATCCTCTTCGACGATGCGAGCTGAGGGCAACTTCCATTGCTCCTTGGGCAGAACCTCGACAACGACAATATCACCCTGAACAGCCCTGTTGATGTTTCTCCGTCCTTGGATGATGAGAGGCTTATCGAATGATGATGTAATAACTGATCCCTAAACCAAAGCCATTAGAAACCTTACTCCACTTTGTCGAGACGTAGGAAAGACGTACCTCCAAGAAGTTGTAGGGGCTGGTACTGAATGGGCCCTGATGTAACAGGCCTGCCTTGAGACCTGTAGTGATTTTCGATTGGGAATAGTACTATAAGCATGTGACGTTCGCACTGCGTTAGTCAAATGTACCTCGCCGTAAAAAGATGGGATAACTGAAACATCTTTAAAAGCTAGCCGCAAGGCTGATCGCATTCGAAGATGGATCGGAAAGATGGGGTAGTCACCAGGCATGTAGCCAAGTGCTATATTTACTAACCTCAGCGTAGAATGCAGTAGCTGCTGCGTCTGTCTTATCAGTCGAGGAGCTGATTCTGTCCAACAACTCGTCTGGATTTTCGAGGCCGTTGATATAATCTCTAACTAAAAACCAGGTTAGTATCACATCGATGACCACAAGACCTTTTCCCCGCTCCCATGAAAGCCGTGCCACTCCTTCCTAATCTGGACATCCACCAGATTCCACAAAAACTGCCGAATTTGGCTTGGTGAAGTTCAAGAAAGACAGAAAACTTACTATTACAGCATTTGATGCCCTCTTCATTCGCAAGTCTGAGATTCTCCTTGTCGTCTGATACCATGACAATATCGGGAACCTGTCTCTTGGAACCTTCCAAACTGCTCACCAGATGAGCCTGGTACCAAGTGCAAGCTTTCCGGACGGCACGATCATTGCGGTCATTTATCGTCTCTCCCTCGTTCCTTGTGATGTAGGTCTCCCGGCGGAAGTCGTTGTGGAAAACATAGAAACGCTTGTCCTCGCTCTTTGTGAGAGATCGTAGTCTGTTGTAAAGAGGCAAGCTTCGGTTCCGCACTTCCTCCAGGACGGTCTGGAGGACAATCACGTCGTAGAATGCGCTCTTGTGCTCCAGAGCATCCATGCAGTTGAGGAAAATGTTGGTGTCGGGGATAAGGTAATGGCCATTAGGAAAGACCTTGTTGCCGGCTGGGGTTTCTGAAAGGATGAATGGGCGAACTAAAAGATGAGAAGGGATAACGTCAGCGCCTGTATCATCTTGCAATGGCTTCATCCACAGTCCGGAATAGCCATCAGAATAGTGGGGTTCTGTTTACTTACTCTTTCCATTTGCATCTGTTGGTGCATTGTAGGTACATGCCTGGCACAACTTTGACGAGCATGGGATGTCCTGACGGAGGTACAGCTCACGAACCACCTTCGTGCAGCGACCTCTTCCAGAGCGCAGAAAGACTTTCGACGATAGCAGAGGTGCGCCGCTTGCCTCCTCTGCCTGGGCGACGAATGATCTCTTCAAACTGGTCATTTCGCTGAAAACCGGTCGCTAGTGATGAAAAAGTGGGGGTATTGTAAACGACGATGCGCTGAGAGTAGTGATGTAGTGTCTGGTATGCGATATGCTGCTGAGGCACAAGGGATCCGGAGGGGCTATTGGCGTGAGGAAGAGCTTCTGTTGTTTTGGCTGCCGATTTTCAAACACCGACGTTTTCTGATTGCTGTTGAGTAGTGTTTTGGGCGTGCGTCCTTCTATTGCGAAAAGCTTTAAGTCGGAAAGATCAATTGCGCAATGACGAGAGCCGACAGGTTCTGAGCGTTGCGAGAGGCGATGTTTGGTGATGCTCAGTGGACGTTTCCACTGGTTAGAGTTTTCGAGGCTCTGAATGCCATCGATAAATTGTCATCCAAAGTTCAACCCCGCCAAGGCGCTATCGCTTTTGCGCTATTCTTATCGCCTTATCGAGTTGCTGCCTCCACACTTCATTTTCAGACCCTTCATCTTCTCTTCATCTTCACCAAACTCCGCAAGACTGGTGGTTGTTTTGCCATTTCACTTCCTCAACCGTAACGGTCGTTCAGGAGCTGTATGTGAAGCTTAACCAGGTAACATAATGCTAACTTTTCTCAGATTATGATGGGCAGCAAACACCAAACGCTCTCGGAAGCTAGAGTTGGGCGGTCCGCCAGATAATGATCCACTCTTCGTCACGTTTGGCATCCGAATTCAGAGCCATCGATCGAACAGAGCTCATCACGAAAAGAAAGATCAAAACCGATACTGGGAAGGCCTTACTCACGATTATCCAGCTATTGTCCATATCTGGAAGCTGTTTAGATCGTGAGCTCGGCTACATACATCTTGCGTGTGTTTTTGCTTGCAGCCTGCCTTCGAATTCGAAGCGTGCATCCAAAGAAGCCACAATCGCCTTTTGAGTTGAACGAATAGTGGAAGGCATGTCGTTTTGTGAGCTGTATCAAATGTACTTACGCCTGTACATTGGTAGTAGCATGGCAAAACGCAAGACACACTTGCATACATCCATGTTTGATCCAGGCATATGGTTATTGTTGCTTTTAGTGGCACACCTTCTACTTGTATGGGGTGTTTCTAGGTTGTGGTACGTTAATACAAGGCTTCCCAATCGTTTTAAGCTGACTTTCGTTGTAGGCTGTTATGTCTGTTGGGAAGCTGTGCCATCTATCGCTGATGACAACGCCGGTCGATTACTTCATCAGTGCAGTGCCAGGCGGCTTGGAC
The DNA here is from genome assembly GCA_003788565.2 of Ascobolus immersus RN42. NCBI lineage: Eukaryota > Fungi > Ascomycota > Pezizomycetes > Pezizales > Ascobolaceae > Ascobolus > Ascobolus immersus. Next base: position 77,504 of record ML119719.1, on the reverse strand, counting down.
TTCGAATCATTCGATCCTCATATTCCAAGACGCAGCACTGTTGGGTTTTCCAAAGATGGCGCCACTGGCATGCGAGAGAGTTTCCATGCGTCAGTAGCATGCAAATATGTTTTCAGATAACTTGTTGGACTCTGACTGAACGAGTGCAGGCTTGTCGACAAGATAACAGAATACGGTCACAAGAACGCTACGAAGTACGCTTTCTATGAGTGGAGACTATTAAGAGTAACACTTGAAACTTCCATTCCTTCTGTATTTAGCCTAAGAATGTCACTGTCTTGCAGAGAGCCCCAACTTGCTGCCATTATTCCAACTGTTATGTTCTCGATTAACAGCATATTCATTTCCATCACTATCAAGAGGCACGGCAATAACAGAATCCGCCTCGATATTGGTGCACACCGGTCACCTCAAATCATTTTCCACCACCGTGGTTTACTATTGCTGGACCCTGACAAGGTCCATAGCATGCAGATAGTGGTTTATTGGATACTCGCCTGAAGCAAATCCCAATAACATCATCTCTTAAGATACAGGTATGTATGAAGTTCCTTTGGCACAGACACGACGCTAACTCCTCCTCCGATAGTGCCATGCTCACCACCCTCAGGCGACCAATCGGAGTTTAACTCTTCGCCTCTCCAACCAATCAGATCCCCCAGCTAAGACTCCGGCCGTTACTATGAACGTCGGGTATCCACAAACGGAAGCCGAGCCGAGTCCCAGCCCAAAAATCTCCCGAAATCCTACATGCCGACGACACATTTGTTGGTTTATTTAGCGGTAAGCTCGTTCAATGCCAAACACATGCGGTGAAATCCAGCATTTAACCGGTAGCAGATATGTAGCCCCGTACGCGCTATTGGTCACGATCAAGGGCAAGCGAGGTCAGTACGAATATCTGTTGCGGATAAGATATGGTCGTCCCAAAGCAGAGTTGCTCCCAAGGCACTGTCAAATTCTCCGTTCGAACGTCGGTTGAGCATGCATCGAGCTGGTGATACATACAAGTCGGTCGGACATGTGTGTAGGAAATGACTCCAGTGTAAAGGCCTCAACACTGCACGGTCTGGCCAATCACGGCTGCGAGAGACCCTCCATGTTCAGGAATTAAATCTTGCATCTTGCGTCTTCGCCTTGTGCATGGATGCAGCATATTTGGTAATCATGAACAAGCAGCTATGGTATGTATGTACGCCTTAATATTGCTGCAGACATTCGCGAAGTAGGGATACGGCATGCCTCGGACTCCTGCTTGATATGGCCTTCTAACGAACGCTGATCTTGCTTCATGGCGGACGACGTACGTCCTCGAGGGGACGGGAGATGCTCATTCCGAGTTCGGGACGATTCGTGACTGGATTGAAGAGGTAGGTGCTATTGACATCTGCTGGTCCATACATAACGATGAGCTAACTTGGCCAGGTGAGCATTAAAGATAATGAATTATAACCCAGCTTTGAGCGTGATATACGACGTCTATTACACTCGATAACGCAGCAACTTCCATCTGGGAAACCTAATCCCATAACGAAACTGCCAATAGCACGTTGCCATTCCGAATCTTCCGTTCGCGGCCGCGGCATTCTGCATTGCCAGTGGTTGGCGGGGAGAGGGAGTGTTGGAAACCAGATGTCTTTGTTGATTTAGATGACCACACCCTCTTGCGAAATAATTCACTTAATTAACTTGCTTTTTGGCATGTCGGGGGTGTGGGTCAGATGCCAGACGACGGGAGGTTCCGTTCAGTTGATATGGGTCCGGTTTCTCGGGTCTGGCTGGCGCGTCAGGGATCTGCGGTGCTCGAAGAAATGTACAGACGAAGTACAACTTCAGGTCTATGTCCGTATTATGTACCAGAGTCTTCGTTGCATGGAAGTACAGTCATCTGCTACTTTGCGTGCGTAAGCCTGGATACGGATCGTACTTGGGGAATCAGGGCTAATACTTGGACTAGGGCAGGAATACGTACCGCTCATGAGCAGAACGGGTTTTGCTCGAAGCATCTTTGCAGGCTTCCAAGGGCTTTGCTTCGCAGAAGAACCATGTGCCATCTCGAGATGTACATACTTTAGGATATGTACATGATGTACCACGAAGAAATCTGCACAAATGTACATCGATATCATCATCTAATTACATCTCCCATGGCATGAAACCCGAAGCTCCAAAGCCCTGATGGTCCATATCAAGGCCCTCAACATGCTCATATGCTCATACATACCGTGCAGTTTCATCACCGCTCCATGCCATTCTCCGGCTCTTCCCAAAGCATCCGGAGATCTCAGACAGTTGCATTCCTGTCCTCAGTTGACATGCTGCAAGCAGTCGAAAGCTAGAGTCACATCTTCTCATTACCAACCAATCACCGCATCCTTTCCGTTACAGAGAAACCGTTTAAACGAAAGCCACAATGGCTGCGTGACGCAAAACGAACATGTAGGAAGTGAGGCAAAAGAGGTGCCGAATGCAGCTAGAGTTTATGGCAAGGGATACGGACATTCAGTTGACTCGGGAGGTGGCAGGCTGCCTCTGCTTGATGCATTGAAACGTACCCTGATCTGCCGGTTTCCCGAGGAGGGGAGCGGCGGATTAACTTCCAGATGTTGAGAAGGCGGTGGTTCGCCAGAATGGTAGGGGATCACGGGCAACTGTACTGATGTGCTTTGGAGCTGTGTTATGGAAGGCCTCGTTAAGGGATTAGTATGTCGGGAATGGAATGTTAGGCTTGTGCATGAGGATCTCCTCTAACTACATCTCATGCCAGGAGTCTACTGGTGATCAAAGGGACTGGAATGAAGAGAGTTCACGTGTTGTATGAACTGCAGGCGAGCTCGAACGGAACATAATGATCGACAGTTCGATTCAGGGTCAAGGCAGAATGCCTTCGGTACTGAAAAAAAGGCCACTATGTCTTATATCAGTCCAAGACACAGTAGTAAAACCCATAGCTATACGGATAGACTTTTTATGCTCTTCCATCCCGTCCGGACCTGTCAGAAACGCCTTCACCATTCCCCGTAACATTGGGTTTAACCATTCCTGCACATGATACCGCGAACTTGTTCCCACCACACCCATCTGTCAAATCGATCACTACCGTGTTTATTTATCCCCCCTCTAGCTTTTCCGACAAGCAAGTAAGTTGCCAGTGTATGTCGTTTCATGATTGTCATCCTGACTTGACGGCTTTTGCTTGTGGCACACTTGTTTTGTATTTCACCATCTGTGCCAGTGATGTGCTGGATATCATGGATATGTGAATTCGAACCATCTCTAGGGCCGGTAAAGGATTTCCAGGTTGACATGGACCATCCGAGACTTTTTAACGGCCAACGTTTTTGCTGCATAATCACCTGGACGATGATGCCCCTCTTTGCCCCTCTTTCCAGGCCTGCATTTGCATACATACTTGAGCATCTTAAAAGCTGATGTTATTCAGACTAAGGACAGGGGAAAGGAAAAAGAAAGCATAGTAGCGAGCAACGACCGTAGCGCTGACCTTGCAATTAGTAACTGTGAGGAGTCGAGGCCAGACGGAGCTTGAACTACACAAGCAGCTCCGGAGAAGAAGCTATGTACGCATGTCATGTCTGTCCTTGCGTATCATATCCCTGAAATAGTAGTAAAAGTCGCCAGTTGGAGAAGCACTGACGTCCATTGATGTCGATATATTACCAGCTGATTACTACCAGATCCGTCAAACCCGATCCTCCTCGTGCAGCAACAGGCTTTCACACGATACGATATGTATGCATCACGGATTGATTGCTCGTTAGCTCGACATATATTTTCGGCTTTGGGAGTTGGGGAGGGGGGGAGGATAGATGCATTCTGCACCTAGAGTTGCATATGTACTGCTTCCAACCTGCAAACTGTTGTGCGACTCGGACTGCGCTATCATCTCATCAGCCTTTCAACTTTCGTTAGAAGAGGGGGTGTGTATGTTAGCGATGAGCTTGATTGCATTCTTGCCTGGCCTGGTCGGCCCCCAGAGATGAGTGCATGTGCCAGTGAACCCACGCTGGGGCTGCAGATGGTCCGTGAGGTTTGGGCTATCACCTTCCAGATACTGCAGCAAAAGCGGCCGTGAGGCATGGGTGGATTTGGTAAGAGGATGTTGCTCCGAGGGTTGGTGATGTTGTAGCAGGGAAGATGTTCAAAAGACAGGCTGCTCGAAAATCAACATCGCTACGGAGTATTCTCCTCGGATAACAAATAGATGCTGTACTTGTAAATATTATAACCGTTCAGTGTATTGTTTGCTCTTTGACTTGTACTGGCCAATCGCGACTTGCAGACTGACCGTTGCCAAACCTCAGAATAGCACACGTTGAAGCATTCCTTTTGTTGCTGCTGCTTAGTGATCACCGAAATGAACAGGGGGCCAGGCAGGACGCAACTGAGCCGCGACAAGACCCAGATTCGCGATCGTCGCCATTCTTCGCCCTTATCCTCTTGCGACACAAGCACCACGCCCGTCCATCACCTTCAGCCCTTTCAGCTTCCACCCGTTCTGAGAGGATCATCTCAACCTCACCGACACTGGACCTCGCTTGCTGGTCCACAGAAGAGAAGAGAAACGAGAAACAAACGTTGCGACCCGACAAACACGACGCTCCCCGCAAAACTCCTTGCTGCTTTGTCAAACTGATTGGCTTACGGAAAACATCTCGACAACCTTCGGCACTTCGGAGCCCTTTTCTTTTGGCCTGAAACCTTCGACACTTTTTTTACTACAACACCACATGAGAGTCTTCGTCATCTCCATCTCGAACAACGCCACCTAAATCGAACGTCAAGAGGCAACCTGCGGCACCAATCTCAACGTCAGTCGAGACAAGTCGGAAAAGAGCCAGCATTCCAGAGCCTTGAAGGTCGTCAGTAACGCGTGCGCGACAAGGAAGAAACAGAACAAGAAGTAGCAATTTCAAAAAAAGAGACATTCAGCAAATACTCCCTGCTTTTCTCCATTCCCTTCAGCTGTACTCGTAACCTTCTTGACCAGACGAGACAAACATTGGCGCAAAGAACCAAAAACAACTTTGTCAGGAACTGGTGGCGATACGAGAATAGAGAGGATTGAAAGCGCTAGAGAGTTTGATACCTTGCCTAAGCAAGTGGGGAGGATTCATCATCGCAGCGTTGCATCTCTTCCGTTATCTTGTGAGTCGAAAGCATCCTTGCATCTCTTCCATCATCATCAGGCCTCTTGTCAACAACAACAACATCAACCGCAATCTCTCCCAAACCTCTCAACACCACCAATTTCCACATCAACAAACAATCGCGACTTTCGCCCTAGACAGGTGCCATTCTTTTCCGACAGGACATTCGGCTCGGCGATATCGGATTGACTCTGCAGTGTCGTTATCGGGACGGTCGGGATCTTTTTTGCTTGTTTGTCGGTTTCCTCGTGGGCGCTTAGGAAAGTCGATTTGGGCGAAAGAGTCGAGACGAACGGTAGTTCACGATAGCTGTGAGAGCAACTTCGGAAAGGAACTTTTGACGTCAAGAAGGTCACCTTCTGCAACTTATACGGCCGCTGGCTCGCTTGACTGGCTCCACAGTGCCTAAAGACGTAAATAACGTCCGACCTGCGCAGGCTGTCAGTGGTTCGGCCTAACGACACCCCTCCTCCGAGTCTATCTATGGTCTCTCATTAGAAGACAGGGCACCATACATACAAAGCAGCTGCCATCCCCCCTCCCTGGCCTTTTACGCATTTTTCCACAACCACCCACCCCGCCTTTTTGGCACCACACAGGAAAGAAAGAACAAAAGTCGGTGATCGCAGCTTTGACTTTCATCCCCACTTGCGCGCCAATAGCGAATACGCATCACATCCAGACGGGAGTCTATCCGCTACACTATTTCGAGTTGCCTCACCAGCCGAGACTGATCAGTCACGCTCTCTCTCTCGCTCGCTCGCTCTCTGTCTCTCTGCCTGCCGAACAGCCATCACGACTTCCGCTTGACTCTTGTGGCTGCATGTCCAGACGTTTCCAAGGTCGTACCGTTCATTCCAATACTACACAAACAAGAGCCTGTCCTCCATTCACCAATCAACATCCTTGTCGGATTGTCGACTGAAGTTGGGCCACACAACATACATCAACGACCTCCCGCACCCTCCATCTCCAAAGTATCGGACCGTTGGAGCAACCACCAATCCATCGACCATCAACACCCCCCCGCCCATCTTTCCCTACCACCAACCTGCCACCGCTTCTCGGCCACCAACAGGTGCAGCCACAGGGCGACGCGAAACACGTCCCACTCTAGGGACCCAAGGAATTTTTATTAGAAGCGCAAAGTAAGTTAGAGCCCGTCTTTAGTTTTTCCATTATCCGCAAATCGCTTCGCTTGAGATCGTTACGTCGGGAACGTCGCGGCATGATCGTTCATGATCATTCCTTGCCGTTGCGGTTCGACTGTTGCACTGCTCGAGCTCGAGCTCTTTTGCGGAGAACCATCGTCGAACGTTGATCATATATTCCCTTCCCATCACCTTACCCTACCTTTATGTTCCCGTTTTCTGCCTTTCGTTCGTTGTATGCTTTATCGGTAGCAAGTTATTGCAAATAATCTCCAACATTTTTAAAGCATTATATCCTGATGTTATCTCGTTCTACTATCGTCGTTTGGTCACTCGCTGCATAACTTGTTAGGTTCCTGTGCAATGTGCTGGGGTTCACACTACCTTCCGATCTGATTACTACCTTTCTCTCACTCACTTCTTTCATTCATTTTGCCCTGCTTATTACGCCTTTTTCTGTTATCTATATCGTTGTTGTTTGGGCGGACTTGACCACTACCCCATCTTCTCCTCTTTAATATCCTCAGGCACCTTGTCTTGCTACAACGCAACCTCCTCCTCATCATCTTGTATTTGCATCTGCCCTCGTTTGTCTTCCTCTTTCACATCCAGTCATTCATTGCCTTTGTTTTTTCTTGAATCTTCTTTTCTGTTGCATCAACTCTTTGTCGTTTCGCACATCCCGGCTGGTGTTTGTTCTACTTTCCTCATGTCGAGATCGATGGAATAACTGAAGGATTTCGGATCTTTTGTATTGTTAGGCCAGTTAGTGCTGGGCAGCAAGAGTGCGAGAGTCGAGTAGTTTCTGACCTAATCGTATCACTAGTCATTCATCACCAGCTGTATGACGACAGCCATAGCCTACGCGGACATGTTTTCCCCCGTACCGCATTCATCGCTCATCGCTCCTGCTGGCGAGATGGACGGCACCATTAACCCCGCAACCCTCAACCCAGGTACACTGAATCCAGCAGGTATGTCTTTCCCCCCTAGTGTATGCAGACCGTTTGAGGACGTGTGTCGCCCTCATTCGTTGTTCTGTAGTACCTGCAGTTCTCAATCTGACTGGTAGATCTAGTCCTTTCAACACCAGTACAAACGCCTGCGACACTAGCGCAGCCTGCCGTCACAACGCCGAGGGGTGTGAAAAGAAGTCGGTCCCCAGAAACGCCTGGCTATCGGGATGGCGGTATTGGGGACCCTTTGTCTACTGGTGGTAAGTTGTACCAGCTTGTTTGTTCCATCATCATCAAAGCATAACCGCTAACCTACTCGTCTAGCTCCCGAAGAGCCAATCAAGCGACGGAGAGGAAGACCACCAAAGAACAAGTCCGGAAGTGTCACTAGCACGCCAGTTCAACAACCTCAGCAACTCCCTGTGCAGCTTCCGAATCAACTAGACCAACTAGCTTCTCCGCCGCAGTCTGTCGTTGGCCTTGCCCCACAACCAACGGCTCCCAAGGCCACTCCACCAAAGCCTGTAGTCAAGGCTTTGCCCACAGTCAGAGATCATACGACCGACCAGCTAACACCAGAGGGTGATGAATACATCCCAAGGGAGTACGATCAGGATGGAGAGAAGAAGGTCATGCCAAACGGAGAGCTCACCGGCAAGAGGGTCTACAAATGTCGGATCTTTCATGTACCAGGCCGTGGAGACAAGCTCTTCATGCTGGCTACGGAATGTGCTAGAGTTCTTGGTTACAGAGATTCATACCTGCTTTTCAATAAAAACCGCTCTCTTTACAAGATCATCGCTACGCAGGCAGAGAAGGATGATTTGATCAACCAAGGCTTGTTGCCATATTCCTACCGGTCCAGACAGATTGCTATCGTCACTGCAAAGAGCATGTTCCGACAATTTGGAAGTCGTGTCATCGAGGGTGGCAGGCGAGTTCGGGATGATTATTGGGAGATGAAGGCAAAGAAGCAAGGGTATGTGGTCAACTTTTGATGAAAGAGAAAAAAAATGACGAGCGTTTGTGCTAACGTGGCCAGGTTTACCGAGGAGGACCCCGCAGGCGAGAAGCGACCAGGTGCAGCAAAGCAACGATTGGCCCAACAAGAAAGTGAAAGGGCGGCCCAAGCTGCAGCTGCAGCTGCCGCTCAACAAAACCCAGGCGGACAGCCTCCCCCTCACGAACATACTCTTTACCCTGACCCTACGCTCCCTCTCGACACTCAACCTCAGATGGTTCAGCCTGGAATGCCAATCGTCTCTGCACCACTTCCAATGATCTCGCTACCGGCAAAGGAGGATCGATCCAAGGAGATCTTGACGGTACCTCGACCGCGACAGGAGATTACCGGCCCTCCATACAAGGACAACACCAGACCGACACCGCCTGCAACAATCTACGAACAGGCTCAGCAGACGGCGGAGTACAACAAGCAGCTTGGTCAGCAGAGGGAAATGCGCACTGATGTTTACAACAATCAATACTGGAAGAAATCACCACCACTGTCGATGTCTCCGACTCTTTTGGCACCAGGCCAGCCCCTCCCAAGCCCACAGCACTCGAGCCCACCAATGCTGTCAAGCTCGCTCCCAATGTTGAATCCCCAGCAACTCTCCGGCATGAACCACCAGTCAAGTCACCACCTGTCGCAGCAGTCGCCAGTCCGCATGTCCCAGAGCATCAAGCCCGAGCAGCTTCACAACAATCAGGGTTACATGAGCCAGGGTGGATACTATGCTCCTCAAGCGCAAACGCATCCAGGACATCCTCAGCATCAACAAGGAATGCAGCAACAACACCACCAAATGATGCATCCTCAGCAGCAGATGTATAACCCGAACCCGTACATGCAACATCCGCCTCCACAGCAGAACTTCAGACAACAGCCTCATCCTCAGGCCGGTGCGCAACAGTGGGGTGGATGGAGTGGAGCTTAGGTTGTCTTCGCCTTCAGGTCCCACTTGCGTTCGATTTCACCGTATCAGCGTCCGCAATAGTGGAAACAACTTGGATCGGCAGTAGCGTGGTACGACAGTTGGTGGATATGTGCGTTTTTGGTGGGCTCTTTTCAACTCGGTTTTCATAGCACAACGGATTCGAGCGTTTCGACGTCTGGATTTTTTCTTTTTACGAGTATCTTTTCTATTTCTTACTCCTCTCAACCTTTTGTTTTTCTGTATGCTGTTTAACCCTCGGATGGTGTTTTTGTTGGTTGGAAGAAGTCGGCTGGCTTCTCGGTGGATATTTTCCTTGTACTGGTTTCTCATCTTCTTGTTCATACTTGTGGGTTCTGATTTTTTTTGTATTTCCTTTATCTGGACTTGTGTTTTGCGTCGTAGTCTTTCCAATTATCCCCCTTTGCTGTACGTGTTTTTCTTATGTTTAAGGTTGTTCCAGTGCGGCTAGGTCTTTTTTCAAGGAGTGAACAGGGAGCCCGCATCTATTTTCCTTTGTTATTTGTATCTCTTTTATTTTGCTTCAACTGTTTTCTCCTCACTTCTTTTCCGGACGGGCTTAATTTCGTGTCGGATACTTCTTGGTGCCAACTAATGATTCGGGGCATTTTTACCACTTCTGCAGGACATATTAGGGCTTTTTTATCTTTTTTTTCTCTTCGTTATGGATGGATGGAACGCTTACTCAGGGTTTCTGGTTTACTGTGTCTATGTTTTGTTATCTTTCTTCTTCCTTTTCGACTCTTTTTCTATTTCTTTTTAAGGTGCATTAACTGGGCTTTCTGATTCACTGGGTTTTCTTTGTTGTTTTTCGGTTGTATTAGCTTTCTTTAATTGATATTTTCGGCTTATTTTTAACGGCCTATCGATTGGTGTTTTTTGCGTTATGAATCTCATCCTGTTTGTGGGGATGTTGGCTTTTCGGATTTTTCTTCCCTGCCCGTTTTTGCAGGCTCTTGGCGCTACAGTGATTGTCTTCTTGGTGAGGTGGATTTGGCAGTAACTACTTATGCGAGTCTTCTAGGCCTGGCTTTGTCTGCAACGCACCTCCTAGCTATTCCTCACCAAGCTCTCGACATCATTGCAAGCACCTCGTTATCACCGCTTGGGCAGGGCTATTTCTCTTTGGCAAATCCTAACGTTTCTTCTGGTTTATCTTTTTACCTATATTCTCGTATAGCTTTTTAACGTCCGTAAGTAGTTCTATTTCTCCTGTGTGGATCACGGATTGTGTGATTGGCTCAATTTTAACTTTTAACTTTATTCCCTTAAAAAAAGGACGTTTTTTTGCTGAATTTCAAGTGCATGTACGTCTGGCCATTTCAAAGTGAACTGTTTGTGCAGCATGATCGTACTGTATGTAGGGAGCCGTCCCCCAATCGGAGTGGCTCCTTGGGGATGGGGGGGATGACCGTTTTGTGCCATGGTCATTGACGTCTAGATGGTCTGATGTTTGAGGAAGCCCAGAGTGGCACGGAGTTGGCGGCCGTTGGCAGGCGGTCTTGCTACGCCACAGAAGGGCCCTTGTGGCTGGAGATGCTAATCGCTCGCTTACGGCTTGGCAATTAGGATCGAACTCCGACGCGTGCGACTCGGTGCACTTCCCCGACGCGTTTCCATCTTGAAAGAGAGGCTAACCCAACACAACCTCTCTGCCTGCACTTTTTTGCTATCTCAATCATCATATCCACCAATTGCTTCTGTTTTTCTGCCTCTGCATTTCCCGGCGTTTGCGTGTTCATTTGCAATTGCATCTCTCTGTTCTGTCCTGTTGGTCTATGATTTCCAAGCGTGTTAGGATTTTGGCATAATTTCACGAGTAAACGACGATGGTGGGGAAACAATTAACAACAAGCTTCCTCGAGCAGGACCACTCAAATGCTGCTAAGGTGTGTTGACGACTCGGCTCCTCGACTCCCCCAAATTTTAGTCTCAAAAGCTAATCTTTTTTCTCTCTTTCTTCCTCAGCAACGAGCTATAAGGCAGAAGAGGGCAAACATTGCAAACATGCAACAACAGGCCGCCGCAAAAGAAAAGTCTTTAACCTCAGCGCCGCCAAAACCCGTCTCGTCTACAACCAAGAACCAACTCTCGTCGTTCCTCTTCAACGCAAAAAAGAAAGACATGGACGGCAAGAAGGAGGAGAAGAATGCCGACCGGAAGGCTGAAGAGACAGAGAAGGAAAACATCAAGGCAGGAAGCAAGAAGTCGCCGCACGCAACCCCAAAGAGAGACACCAAAACACCCGCTTCAAACGCAACAAAAACGCCAATTGCCCGCCTGCAACTCGCAAAGCTCATGAGCATGGCCGAAACACCCCCGTCAAAGCCGCCGTCGAGTGATGCCTTCTCACCGGAGGACAGAGTCGAGTGGGATACTGCACCTCGGTCGCCCTTTGTCGCATCTCAGCAATTGCCGCCCGCAAAGAGGAAGAAGGCCGCGAAGGTTATGGACCTGTCGACGCCGGTGTCCAAGAAAGGAAACGACCTTGAAATGAGCCTCATGACGCCGACGGCAGACCCCGCCGCGGAGCTGTGGTCGAAATACTCCTCGGCTGAAGACATAAGCGGGGATCTGGGCGAGCCACCGCTTGCAGCGAAGAAGCTCTTTGGTGAGAAGCAGCAGAGGTTGGTTGGTGGTTCGCCTTCGGGATTGAGGAGGTCGTATAGTTGCGGGACGGAATGGCCGAGGAGGACGAAGAGACGGAGGACTTCGGGTGGTGAGGTGGGAGAGGATATTGCGCAGCCTGCAACGTCAAAGTTTTCGCGGATGAGCAAGCTGGTGAATCAGATGCATGCGAGTATAGGCAAGATGCCCACACCGTCGTTATCGCATGAACCCTCTTCTCCAACCGTCGATCTTCATCCGCCTTCGTCTGCGCCGGTTGCGCCGTCTTCGCCCATGTCGAGGCTACGACCGAGGAGTGAGGAGAGGGAGGTTCCGGCTGCGCCATCGTCGCCGACGACGCGGGTATTGAATCGGACGGATAGTGCGGGACGGAATCTGTTGAAACGGGCGCCGAGCGAGGAGTCGGACGAGTTTGGTGAATTCGATGACGATATGTTGGAGGCGGCGGAGGAAATGATTGCGCAGACACAGGCGCAAGGGATCAGCATCAACCTCTTTGCGACGAAAGAAGAGTCTTGTACCAAGGTCTCGTCCGGCTCCAACCCATTTAGAGGAAACACATCCTCGCCGAAGAAGAAGCCCGCACCACCGCCGAAACCGATGACGCCGAAAGAAGAGTCGGAAGATGAGTTTGGGTCTGATGATTTTGGTGAATTCGAGGAAATCCTGTCCAAATACGATATCAAACCCGAAGAAACCCAGGCCAAGGCCACCGCTACCGCTACCGTAAACGAAGTAAAGAAGGCGCCGCCGGCGACACAAATAGTGACGAACGATGAGGACGATGAGTTTGCAGAGTTCGATAATTGGGATTCGGACGATCTAGAACTATTGGGAACCGTGGGTAGCCCTATTTAGACTGACCCCCTGCGTGGAGTACGATGTCTAATTGAACCAAGGCAGATGGAAAGACAGGAGACATAATGCGCTTTATCGTATCTCATGTAGTTGATAATTCGGAGATTAGGCAGAAAGTTAGTCCGTCCTTTCCCATCGTTTCCTATGTCAAGCCCTTTTCTCTCTCTCGCTCTCTCCAATGCCATCCCAACTTTCTGAAGTGGTTGTTTGAATTCTCGTGATTGACTAACACTGAATGTTTTTCTAGGAGCTCCACGTGGAGGACAAGAATGGCAAGCCCGCCGTCATCATCCTCCGCGACGATTGGTACCGCTCCGAGGTCAAGGAGCAGGATGTTCTCAACCTCATTGGGCGGTTCGTCGGTAGCACATGTGTCGTAACCAACGCGGAGAACATGGTCATCCTGTATCCGGACTACCTCATTGCGTCGACGAACATTGCCGACTCGTTCCTCTGTCTCAGGAGGAATGTGCTGAAAGAGCGGGTCAAGACGGTGGGAGATACCTCCTTGCCTCTGTTGTATGGAAATATTCTTCACGAGCTGTTCCAGTATGCTTTGGAACATAATAGGTTTAACACGAACTTTTTGGTGGAGAGGAGTGAGGTGCTGCTGAAGAGGAGGATCATGGATCTTTATACCATCCGGGATAAGTTGCAGAAGGAGGGGGGTATTGAGGGTGTAAGGGCGCATATTAGGGCGAAGCTGGTCAAGATTCAGGAATGGGCGAGGAAGTTTGTATCTCAGTACCCCAAGGTTAGTTTCCCGGTATTGTTTGAGTAATATTAGAGTACTAACTTTGTTCCAGCCTGATGCCGTTCTAGAGGACCACAGAAGCAACAAGAAGCCCCTAGCAGCCGTCAACAAAGTCCTCGACATTGAAGAAAAAGGCTTCTCCCCCCGCTACGGCCTAAAGGGCAACATCGACGCCACACTGCAGATCAAGGTTGACGATTCCGACGGGCGTCGGACGCTGGCAGTCCCGCTGGAGTTGAAGACTGGTCGGAATGCAGCCATTGCTATGCATAGAGCCCAGACTATGCTCTATACCCTCCTGCTCTCGGACCGCTACGATATCGATATCCAGTCTGGCCTGCTGCTGTATCTGGAAGGTGGCCAGACGATTCGCGTGGGCGCACATCGTGATGAGATTCGCCATATGATTATGCAGAGGAATGAGCTTGCGGGGTTCATCAAGAATAGGGATTCGTTGCCGCCGATGCTGAGGAAGCAGCATGATTGCTCGAGGTGCTACCAGAAGGACTCGTGTTTTGCTTTTCATAAGGGCTCGGAGGGCGGGAATGGTGATAGTAGTGGTGTTGGGGCGACGTTTGATGAGTTGACCAGATGCATGAGTGGCGAACGTGCTCAGTTCTTTAAGCATTGGGAGTCACTGCTTACCAAGGAGGAGGGCGACATTGCCAAAGTGTTGAAAGAACTGTGGACCTTGAACAGCAGCGAGAGAGAGCTTGTCGGCCGATGCTTCGGCGGTCTGAAGCTCGTACCTGGCTCAACCCACGTCGACGAGGAAGGCGCAAAGATCAACCGCTTCACATACACCTTCAAGAAAGCGTCAAAGCCACTGCCGGGGTTTTCATTCGTAGAATCCCAGATAGGACCTGGGGAGCCGATTGTAATCTCGGACGAGAAGGGCCACTACGCGCTCGCAAATGGGTATGTCACGGAAGCAACGGACCACTACATCACCGTGCAAGTTGACCGGCGGCTTCACAACTCGCGGATTCGACAGACTGGCTTCTCGGATGTCGACAATCAGACGTTTAGCAGCATCATGGAATTGCCTGGTCTTGGACCGGCGTCTGAGCCGCAGAAGACGGAGGAGATGACTTATAGGCTGGATAAGGATGAGTTTTCGAACAATCTTTCGATTGTGCGGAATAATCTTGTGCAGCTTTTCTCGGCGGAGGAGGAGACGTTTGAGAGGGTGAGGGAGCTGATTGTGGATTATGATGCGCCGAGGTTCAGTGAGCAGCCGACGCAGTATCATTTGGATCCGACGCAGACGGGGATCAATGAGGATCAGAAGGCGGCGATTTTCAAGGTGATGAGTGCGCGGGATTATGCGCTTGTTCTGGGAATGCCTGGGACTGGCAAGACGACGACGATTGCGCATATTATTCGGGCGCTGGTTTTGCAGGGGAAGTCGGTGCTGCTTACGAGTTATATGCATACGGCTGTGGACAATATCCTTCTCAAGATTAGGAAGGATGTTGAGGAGAAGAGGGTTCGGTTGTTGCGCTTGGGCACGGCTTCGAAGATTCATCCGCTGGTCAAGGAGTTTGCGGAGATGACGGATCGGGCGTATGAGACGTTTGAGGAGATTAGAGATGCGTTCCACTCGCCGAATGTGGTGGCTACGACTTGCTTGACGATCAACCATGTCTTGTTCAAGGAACGCACTTTCGACTACTGCATCATTGACGAGGCGTCTCAGATTACACTGCCGGTTTGCTTGGGTCCTATCTTGAAGGCAAAGACGTTTATTCTGGTTGGTGATCACTACCAATTGCCGCCGTTGGTGCGAGATCCAGAGGCAAGGAAGGGTGGGCTGGATAATAGCTTGTTCCGCATTCTGTGTGAGAAGCATCCACAGGCGGTTGTCAATCTCGCGACCCAGTATCGCATGAGCGAGGATATCATGTCCCTGTCGAACGAGCTGATCTACAAGGGCCAACTGAAGTGTGGAACTCCTGAGATTGCTAAGCAGGTGCTACATATTCCCGACATTGGTGGGTTAGAAAAGATGCACCCGAAGAACGACGGGAGCTTTGGCCGATGCAAAGGCACCAAGCAGGAGTGCTGGATCCACCAAATCCTCGACGAGTCCGTCCGAGCAGTATTCGCAAACACCGACGCCCTCACCGCCAAAGAAGCCGCAAAGACCGAGTCCACCCTCAACCCAACCGAAGCAACCCTCACCCTCCAACTCGTCCTCTCCCTCCTCTCCTGCGGCATCCCCGCCAGCGAAATCGGCATCATCTCCCCCTACCGCTCCCAGATCAAAGCCATCACAAACAAACTCGCCGCCTCCCTCCCCGCCTCCATCTTCCGCCAACTCGAAATGCACACGGCCGATAAATACCAAGGCCGCGACAAGGAAGTCATCATCTTCGGCCTCGTCCGCTCCAACGATACCGGCAACGTCGGCGAGCTGCTCAAGGACTGGCGGCGCATCAACGTCGCGATGACGAGGGCGAAGAAGAAGATGGTTATCATTGGCAGCAAGTCGACCGTCGCCAAGGGTGACGAGGTGCTCAAGAAGTTGGTGGAGCTGATGGAGCGCAAGAAGTGGATGCTGGACTTGCCGGCGACGGCGGTGGGCGTGCATGGTGAGGTTAATCCGTTTACGAGTATCACGGCGTATTCGGGAAGTTCGGTGGGGAAGACGCCGTTGACGCCGCCAAGGTCGAGCCCGAATGTGTTGGGCGAGAGGAGGGATTTGATGGCGAATTCGCCGGGGGGGCGGAAGAAGGGGCAGAAGATGGCGAGGAGTATGAATACGGTGAGGAGCCCGTTGAAGAGTCAGGGTAGGAGCCAGGTGAAGAGTCCGAATGGGGGGAAGGGGAAGAAGGTTAGGAAGCCGGAGAAGGTGGCGAAGAGGGGGTTGAAGGGGTTTGCGAAGAGTGGGACGTTGGAGAATTTCTGGAGTGAGATGAATGGGTAGGGGTTTAGTTGGTTGGGTTTGTCCAGTGTGGTAGTGTGTTGGGTTGCATGGCTTAGGCTTTTTGGCGTTTATGGGAGTTGGAGATTTGATACTGTACTTATTTATTTTACTCTGTTGATATGGCATACCATTTGGGCGGTTCTGATGATTGTTGGCGTGGTAGCGGTGTGGTTCAATGTCAGTTTATATATCGTTATCGAGTTGCACTTAAGTAGCGTCTGTGGATTGGTAGATTTCTGTATAATAGTCGGTTGTAGTATAAGTATCATTTTATACCAGTTTATGCTTGGTTGTAATGTAATATATCAATGATTATTCGTTCTTTTCCAACCTGTTCCTGATAACTTTATTTGGTGGTCTTTCGGATGTACGGGTGCCCACTATCGGTAAGGAACGGAAGGGTGACCCTGCGCAAGCCAAGCCTTCGTAACTAGCCTAGCCGAGCCGCTTAGTAACGTCGTTAGTGGGATGAAGATCTCGAAAACAAAAATTCTTCCGAACCACTTCCCTCTCTCTCACCACCCAATTGCCCTTCTTTACAACACCAACTCCTTCACTCCTACCGCTTTTTATAACTCCTTCTTCAAAATGTAGATATTGACTTTAGAATACTCGTCAATTGCTTCCGTCGCTAATCTCCAACCAGGTTCTCCCTCAGACGTCTCGCTCTTCAGGTCCCAAAGACCTCCACCAAGGCCTTTGCGCCAGTCGCTGCTCGTGCCGTCACTCTTTCGCAATCCGCCATCCTCGCCCAATACAGAGCTCCAGTCTCCGCCATCCAGTCACAATGCAGAACCTACGTCGACATCCAGCGTGCCGCCGGTCCAAAGCCAGCTGAGGGTGTCCAGGAGAGCAGATTCCCACCATCCCACACCTTGTTCGTCGCCAACCTCTTCTACGACATCACCCCAGAAGAGATCCAGCAGTTTGTCGACCAGGTTGCTCCATCCATCAGCTGCAGAATCCAGTACGACCAGAGAGGATTGTCCAAGGGGTATGTCGCCATTCGTTACAAATGTTATCCCGAGTCGGCTTTGGCATAGTGGTTGTTACCAGCCCAATGCCCCCGCCGCGGGGTAGTAGTGTGGAGTTTTCCGGACTAACATGGAATTACAGATTCGCTTACGTCGAGTTCTCCTCTGTTGAGGAGGCCACCAAGGTCAAGGAGGCTCTTGGAGGACAGATGCTGAAGGGACGCACCTGCCACTTGCACTACGCCAACGCGAAGCAGGGACCTCGCTTCCAGGCCCCAGAGTCCAACGTTCTCTACCTCGGAAACCTCTACTACAACATCACCAACGAGGAGCTCTTGGAGGCTTTCAACGATATCTCCAACTGCATTGATATCCGTGTCGCTACTGACAAGTGAGGATTCCCAATTTTCAGCTCAGAGGAGCAGTTGCTAACCGTTCATCAGGCGCACCAACCAGGCCAAGGGATTCGCTCACGCCGAGTTCGTCGACACCGCTTCCGCCGTCGAGGCCAAGAAGCTTCTCTCGGGCCGCGTCATTGGTGGCCGCCGCCTCAGAGTCGACTTTGCCCGTGGAAAGGACTCCACTGGTGCCGGAAAGGCTGCCCCAGCCGCTGAGGGCCAGGCCCAGGCTACCGAGCAGCCAGCCGTTGAGCAGGAGGAGATCAAGAAGGAGTAAATTTTCTTTAATGGAGTAAGGAGAAGGAGGGCATGTTTTTAAAAAAGTTCTGGGCATGGGGTATCGGCTTCATTTGGCGTTCGGGCTTTATGCAACTTTAAGAGGGAGAGTGGAATGGGTACAAAACTGATTTTAATGATTTGTTTTGGAGGGTTAGGCTCCATGTCAATGTTGGTTATACTCTCTCCCTTTCCATTTCTTCATATCTAGCACGGAATTTGGGTTGTTTTTTTCTCTTTTTTACCTCATCATGTACATTAGCTTCATTTATTCGTGTTCTGTATTTTATTATGTCATTTTCTCTTCCATCTTTACATGCACGGGTGTTTCTCTCTTTTTTCTTCGTCTAGGCCGGGATGTGTACATAATTGCTGTTCCTTGTGGGTCGTCTGCAGCGGGTGCAGTTGTTTTGTTTCATCGTGGAGGCTTTAGATTCAGCCTCAAAGTTAATGCTTGGTCTTCTGGGTTCACCCACCGGTTTGGCCATCATCCAACCCCTCTCCTAATTTATCAAGTCGTATTGACGAGCTACTATCTACAGTTCTGGATTACGCCCATTTGTGCCACTGTTGTCCCATGTTGTTGCCTGCCAACCGCTACGAAAAGATTTCGCCGATGCTGACTTAGTCCACTCATTACCTCCGTACCTGCCCTTCATATCTCCTCCATCTGCTCAACCACCCTCGGCCCACAACATCTCCAATCCGCAAACTCCTCCACCACCCACTCCCCCCCTTCAACACCCCACCCCCACCCCCCCTCCCTCACCCTCCCCACCGGCACCCCCCCCAACTCAACAACATCATCACTCTCCACATTCCTCACAAACCACGTCAACACCCCCGACGCCCTCTTCACCTCATCATGCACCGCCACCACCCTCCCCACCCTCACCTCCCTCAACACCCCCTCCACCCCTCCCCGCCCCGAAATTATCGTTCCCCACGGAATAAACGGCACCATCTGCCGCGTCAGCGGATGGAACAACACATCGACCTCTTGCGAAGGGAGTGTCGAGAGGAAAGACGTCAGTAGCGAGGTGGGTGCGCCGTGCGATGTGTAGATCATGTGGAATGGCTTTCCGCCTGCGGCGGGGGGGACGAGGCGGAGGCTGAGGAAACTGTAGATCCCCGGCGCTTCGTACCACTTCTCGGGGGCGAGATGGACGAGTTCCAGCGCCCCGTAGTCGTCTGGAAGCGGGATCGTCGTGGCCGTCTGCTGCTTCTGGTCCGTGGGGGAGAACGGTGCGATTTTATGGATCTCTTCGAAATGGCCCCAGCTGCGAATGATATCCGCGGCCTTTGAGACTGCGTAGACTGGTGTGGACGGAGCGAGGGTGATGAGGGTGGCGCGCGAGCAGTGGTCGCTGAAGTGTTGGGAGAGGAAGACGGCGGAGGGGGGGGGGGGGGGGGGGGGGGGGGGGGGGGGGGGGGGGGGGGGGGTGGTGGGGGTGTAGGTGCTGATTAGGGGGTGGAAGATGGAGATTGGTTCGGTGAGCCAGGGGTCGAGGAGGAAGGTGCAGAGGGGGGGGGAGATGGGGGGGGGGAGGAGGGAGATGAGGAGGGAGGCGTCGGGGTTGAGGGGGTGGATGTGGATGTGCATGCTGGTGTTTGCAGTGGGGATTTGGGGAGGGCATGGTGGCGGGGAGGGGGGTTTTGTAGTGTTTTTTGTGGTGGTGATTCTGTGGGCTTCAAGGATGGACTACATGTGGTTGCAAACGTTCTCGCCGGTCTGCTGGTCGTTGGCCTCGTTGTGGTGTTGTAATGCTCCCCGGTTTTCAGACAGGTCGAGTACCAGCTACATGGATAGATCTACTACCCGACCACCAAATCCTCGGTAACGGCCTAAACCTTGCATTATCTTTCAGCTCCGATGCTCATCTCTCCCACGAGATCAAGACTCGTAATCTCATGGAAAAGTTTATCGAACAACAATAGGTATACATATTTCAAACTGGGCTGGCTCTGCAAGGGCATTAGTATTGTTCGAGTATGATGGATACCGGCCGTGTAGCCTTACTTGGATGGAGGTGACCTCGTGTGGACATGTGCACGTGTATTGCTTTGCTTTTGAAACCCAATCTGATGAAGGGTTCTAGGATCTGGGATACCTGGTAGTAATGCACATATGAAGTAAGTAACTATTGTTCGGGATCCATGGTCGATGGTAAAAGGAATGGACCGAACGTCTTCGTGAGTATGTTTACCATACTTAAAATAGGCCTGGAGATCTGAGAAGATTCTTATCCCGGTGAATAAAAAAGTACTGATCACCTTATTTCGATTCAAGGAGCCTTAAATTACATACTTTACAATAACTTAACTAAGTACATAAGTAGTGTTAAGTCCATGCTCTTGCGATTTTTTTGACTTGCGTGTGATTTGTTCCAAAATTTTAAACGGACCAGCGATCGAACCGGCAGTAAAAGGTTACGCTCTCGGCCTCAGCCCGGGATTGAACCGGGGACCTCCTGCATATTCGGGAACCCAAAGCAGGAATCATACCACTAGACCACTAAGGCGATGATATCGGCTTGCCGAGCCCTCGTCTCCCCACCGTTTGTTCTATCTGGGCAAGGAAGGCACGATTTTCCCTCACAGCAAAAGAAATTCATGCCGTGTATCACATCTCACGGATCTCAGGCCTCAGCCCGGGATTGAACCGGGGACCTCCTGCATTTTATCCCAAAGCAGGAATCATACCACTAGACCACTAAGGCGAGCATATCGGCATATCGAGCCCTCCTTGTTCGGCTTCTTTCATTGAGGCGCAGATGAGAAAATGCTACGCTTCTCCAAAAGAGATCGTTTGAACCGATGGCCTCAGCCCGGGATTGAACCGGGGACCTCCTGCATGCTGATTTACTACCCAAAGCAAGAATCATACCACTAGACCACTAAGGCGAGTATATCGGGTTGCCGAGACCACCATATTCCTCTTGTTTAAATGAATATCTAGTGAGTCCTCACAACGTGCACCAATACTGATTGAAGCGTGTTAAGATGTTGATCCCTTCAAAAGAAGCATAAGTACAAAGCATGTGTCGTAAATTCAATACCAGCATCTGCGCTCTGTATTCGTTTCACTTTCCTCTTCCGCAAACTGAAACAAGATTGTACCGTAAAGTTGAACCAAGCCGTTTTGTGCAGACGAAGTATATAAGCAGTAAGAAGCTATACGTGACCAATAGAGCACCATCCTCTAGATCTTGTCGTACTTCCAGACGGTATGGGTGACTTTGTCCTGCACCAGTTCAAGTTCAACTCTTTCTTATAATTAGATGATCCCTTAAAATTCGTTGAATACGAACCTCAACCAAGGACCCAAATCCCCACATTCCCGTGAGCGCTTCTCTGAAAGCGTCGGTGTTTCTCATACAACTGGCGAATCTTGATGTGTACTATCGGCCTTTTCTTGCCTAAGTAGTATAGAGAGACTGTAGACCTGCCGAGCCTTCTTCCGAGTCTCCATCTTGCAACCAAGCACTCGTGTATAAGGCCAGGGTCGCTAGTCCAGGTAGGATACTCGACTCCAGATCCCCGTTCAATATCTTCCTGTAGTTCTCTGGCTCTGAATCTCGTAAGATCTCCGTGATATAGTTGCCTTAAGCTTCAAGTTTCCCCGTACCTCATCGTCGAAAGCATCTTTGTGCACTTGCTACGTGTATTGAGAGGCGCTACTAGTAAGTGAACCAAATCTTGTGAAGGTATCTGCGACATCGAATTGAACACCCTTTTCTATTATTCGAAATCAACATGTCCGTAAAACTTCTTTGTGGGATTGGACATAGTAATTGACTGAGTACGTAGCAGCTACGACGTCTCGTACGGGCTTGACGAATTTTGATCAACATCCCCGTGTATACCTCCTGCATACTCGAACTCCATTTCCAGTAAGGTGATGTAGCGGAAGTAAGGGATATGTAATGCTTCTTCTTGCATTGTGCGTCTGCCGGGCCTTTATAGATGATGTTGGATGAGTTGAGTAAATACTTAGGTCTGGTTCCAAATCTTATCTTAGAACTGGGTGTGAGCAAGGCTACGTATTTGTAAAATGCAGGCTGTGCAGCCCGTAGGACTTCCGAGATTGTGCCGGGTATAGTCTCGTTCTATTTCTCTCTTGAGTCTTCTCCTTGATCTCTCCGATCGAGTACTTCATCGTTATCGAACACCCAAGCTTGCAAGACGTACACTTTCGATCTCGATAGACATTAAAATGAGATACTTGTACACACTTTAGAAATGCAAACAAAGAATCGTGGATGTAATGCTCACACGAATGGAAATGCTTCTCGTACAGTCAAGAATCCCTCTCCCCGTAAAACTTCTTCTCCTAAGGGTATGTAGCAAAATGCTATGCGTATCACTCTTTCAGATATATCTTTGCACTAGTATTTGCTTCATGGATCCATGCTGGATGCGTAGATAAAACCTGCTGACTATAGTAGACGAGAGAGAGGGATGGACGTCGGACGTAAGCGCCATCTGAATTGTAGTTTACGAAGAACTGGCACTCGTGATATTTGCGGATTTGTGCCGGAAACGGTGGATGTTCTCGTATTAGGTCGTCATATAATCTATTGAATGAAGTGAGCAAACAAGACGTACGCCTGTTAGGTTAATGTGAACCTCATTCTTGGAACTACGATTGTACAAGCAGACATCAATGCATTCGTGGAGCTCGGAGATTGAACAATTGTATCGTAGTCAAATCGTGGTCAAAATCATCAAGATCCTTACATCCCGTGATGAGAACTGTGTCCATGCTGAATGTGACCCTCTGGCATCATGTTTCTTTCTGTTTCAACTTTCTCAGGTCGATGTGTACGGTCGGATTAAAACTAGCTCAGGATATATTCCGTGTCGAAGAGGTGCACATGGGCCGTTGTCGGTATTTGAAACTGATTCTCGTACTTATAGAGCCCCGAGTTTTGGTTGGGACTTGGAGTATCTTTGAGGTTACGTATACGTATGTTGCTCGCCAGTTCCTGATAGAATGCTTAAGACGTAATCCTGTGATTCCATCCACGACTCGGCTTTGGGAATGAAAGCAAAGTCTCGTGGCATGCTCAGGAAGGCCGATCTTGTTTCGAGTACTGCCAAGAATCAACATCCCCGTGGAAGTTCTCAACAATCGTGATATCGTCTCTGATATATACGAAACAGCACTCGAAGATGCATACTTCTTGAATTACCGGACCGGTTGCACTTTCGTACTTAGTGACCCAAGCTAATCCATACAGCGAAATAAACCTGCAGGATAACGACCTTGGTGTCGAAGAAAGTGCAAGTGAACCAGCTGTGTGGAGTTCTGCCTGCTGGTGCTTTGAATTGATTCTCGTAACACCAGAAAGGACCCTGCTATTATCGTCCTGAAGCTTCTTACCAACGGCCCTTGATGCTGTCAACCGACCGTGGAGATGTTGATTGTCTGTATGGAAAACCAGTTTCGAGATGAGCTTGCGAATGAAACCAAATACTTCCGTGGTAGCCACAGCGGAAGGAGCTTTCCTTTTGCAACAAGAATTGATATCCCCGTAGGAAGAAATGACATTTTGTTCTAATATCCGTCAACTACACGTGAGCCACCGAGGATCAGTTCTTTGCAGGGCCTCAATTGTACTTACTTAATGCGTAGATCTGCTGTAAACAACCTGGGCCCTGGATATGCATCTCTGATATCCACGTATGGCGTAACGTACGCTGCGAATGCGTCATACCTGTGAATCTCGTGAGGATAGTAGTAGAGCGGATGCATGACTGTTCTCATTCAGAAACAGATTGCGTGATTTTCGATCATGTCCTGCAATATACCAAGACGTGGCTCCTAGTCTTTCTTTCTAGAAGTGATCATCTTGCCGATGCATACAAACTCCCGTGCACCGGTCGGAAGAATCCTTGATCTCTTCTTAAGAGCAACATCCCCATGATACAACTATCATCTCTCCAATAGAGCATGATGTAGCAGTAAGCTATTCGTGCGAGGCATCGTGAAGAATCCTTGCTGTCTCTCGAATCGATGTATAAGCCAAGCCTGCCACTGATTCCGACACTCGGTGTGGAAGAGGTAGACGTACAGACAGTTTCTCCCGTGAGTACGGCGACTCCAAGTTGATTCTCATGCCGCTTGTCTTAATATACTCCTCCTACTCTCGTTCGCGTTCCCCTTGCGTTTCTTGTCATGATCATTTCCTTGTAATCAAGGGATCAAGGGGTATTTTATCTTTATGCCGAACGTTATGGCGAATGCCAGCAACGTGAAGCACTCATTCCTCTCTCTCCGAGCAGCAGCATCCCCGTGTGGCGTCCCCGTGTGGTGAATCCTACGATCTCTAGATATGGACCAGCAAGCAATACGTAGTATGCCGCCGAAAAACAGTTTCTTGCAGTGTTTCGAATTTCAGGTCTCTCGTATACGCAACCCAAGTTCTTTGTCGATCATGAGAAGACGTGAGGTGGTTGAGAAAAAGAACATTTGATTGAGGAGAAAGGTCGTGATAAGAAAGCGTTTCGTCGATGGATGAAAGATGGGAAGATGGAGGAATGAGATACGTGGAAAGTGGGAAGGTTGGCTGTTTAAATAGGTAGGTATTTCTGAAAGGCGCCGCCCAAGAAAGGAAGGTGAGATCCTGTCGTAAGAGGAAGAAGACGACGACCACGCCTAAGAGTATGCGGCAAGCCCAAGAGCCATCAAAAACCGAATGCAACCTGCAAAGCCCCGGATTAGTGCATAAGCAACAAACGAAAGCACATCAAGCTTAGTGGTATCATGAACCAATCTACTCCCGTTCCCTCAACGCCACAGAAAAGCATGCATGCCCACCTCGAAGCATATAAACCCAAGCACAAGTCACGAAAACAACGCTATGAGCTGCATATATCAATATTGCAACACGCATTACAACGTGAGGCCTCTTCATTCATTTCTCAAGTCCCATTTGCAACTGCGAGCCCACATCCCCATGGAATAATCTACCCGTGGTTCTGTGCATACAGTTCTGAATCTCCTATACCGCTTTCAATCAAAGGCTACCGTTCCTCGTACAGGGATCTCCTGCCAGAGAAGTTTATGTACATAGACTTGCTGCATTCTTTGCGAAGGCTTGCCAGTGCGGGAAGACAAGCAAAGAGCTTTAAGACCAGCATGTTGCGGACGCAAGGAGCATTATTTGTATACTTAAGTAGTATTGTACCATGGCCATTCCTTTTTAAAAAAAGAAGGATAACGTACCAATCGTACACTTCTCCTTTCTTCAATGGTATCCTCTTCAGAATAGAAACCGTGTTCTTTGGAACCGTCATTCGATGTTATAACTTTCCGTAGTAACATTGTTCTTCTTTTTTCCGCTTCACGTAATGCCTTCGGCGGTCCGTGTGCACATTGAAGATACTACTTTGCGAGACTTGTCTGTGTCATTTACCCACTCGAAACCCTTCACATCTTTGTGCCTAGTCTGCATTGTGAAAAGGAGAGTATCGTGCGAACGGTTTGTGTACTTTGAAAAAGCAAAATGGAACTGAAATCGGTTCTCCTTCCGTAATGAATTGCCCACCCGGCGTTTCATCGTCCGTACTTCCTCTGGCCCACTGAGGCCGAGGTACTTCCATAGGTACGTGTATCTGTTCTGTATTGTAAACGTCCCCATTACTCCCGGGTCCAGGGCTTCCAATCCCGCTTGTGCTCCTATTGTTGCTCATCTGCGGTCGGCATCCCCATGCAAACTTCTCTCTGGTCATTACTATTGGAAATACTTAGCAGCAATGCATGCGTCTGTCTCCTTGCACCATCTCGTACGTCGTAGACTTGGTTCTTCCCAGAGATGCAGATCTGTTGACCTCATTCAAGTGGGCAGGTGCTGCTATCGGTGAGCGTGCACGTAACTTGCCGTAACTAATCGTTTGTTTTGCCTCTGATTCTGTGAAAGTGTTATCGCAAGCTCGTTCGTTCCGGCCGGACTTCTCGGCCATTTCTTGTTATCGGATGCTCTAACCTGACGAATCAACATCCCCATGTAAACCTAGTTCTTCGTTCTTCAGGAGGAGATGATGTAACAGCACGATAAACGTGAGGCCCCTTAGACGTTTTCTCTCTGCAAGCCCAACTTCATGAATTCAAGACGAATGCGTAGATATCAAACTGCTTCCGCTAGATCCTGCCGTAACGAAAGTGGCGCATCACTCTTGTACGACTTTGGCGAAGAATGTTATAATCTCGTTTGCTCCATTCTTCTCTTCCTTATCAAGCTGGCGACGTGCTTTGATTGCATGATGCGTGGGCCGAGACACCTATCTGGAAATGCAAGCAAATACTCGTGTAGTGGTGTCGGGTTTCCCAATAGCCAAAATCGACATCCCCGTGGAATGTCTCACTCTAGCATTTCTGTGGGATGGCCTTGCTGCAAGGTATACGTACTGAAGGAACGGTTCTTATGATCTTGACTTGATGCGTTCGATGAGGTATGCAACCCTGTCAGTTCTAGACTCGGACCTCGCCGTGGAAGAAGGGGATCCGTAACGAGATATGAACGAAGGTGATAACTCTCGGAATTTCGTATCGCATTATGTGGGGGATGAGCTGGCTACTATCGATGCGTGACTCATCTCCTACCATGCCATCGAATGACAAGAGATGTGCTACAACTTCGACACTGGCAATGCACGATGTACGATGCTTTAACCGAGAGACGTACTTCGGCCGCTTTTGCCGTGACAATATTGCAAACAAACACTCGTGTCTCGCTTAGAATTCTGGGAACAGCCAAGAGCCAACATCCCCGTGCCATATCTTCGCTCTCCGTTGGAAAGGTCCCGTATCATCATATTGGTTTTGCAGCGCTTCGAGCTCGTAAGTTGAATGTGTATATGAAGTTCGCAGTTGCTTGTTCTGGATCCTGCTACGGGCAAGACGGACGTGGATCGATTGAGGATGGATCTGTCTTCTGTCGTATACTTACCATTGCCGTCCTCATGCTATCGAGTATCCGAGACGTACTTCGGCTGCAAGTGCACTCGTAAACTGGAATACAAACTTTGGCGATGCAAACAAACAATCGTGTAGACGTCAGGTCAGCCATTCTCTCGTAATGGCAACATCCCCATGTACGTACTTCTTCTCTCAGCAGGATTACATACGTTATCACAGCAGGTCCAACGTATACTCCGTTCTTCTTTTCGACTGGATACGTAGATATAGACCTGCTGGTTCTATAACTTGGACGTGAGGATGGTGCTTTTCAGAAGAAGTGATTCACGTGGATCGATGGTGGTGGTTGTTGTAAATTATTGGTGTGAGTTGAAGTGAGATGGAGAGATGAAGGAAGGAAGCTGGGAGTTTGTTAGTTTAAATAGACATTTCAGGAAGGACCTATCTGCCGTATGCATGTTGTCGAAAAGGGAAGGTGATGGGTGTTGTCTTGTAGTGGCGAAAGAGGCAGGAGCTGGCAGCGGACAAAGCTTCCAAGGCGAAATGCCGCCTGTAAAGGCCCGGCACAGCCATCATCAAAGACGCGGATGAGATAACAAGAAAAAGATCTGAACGCAAGCTGATAAGGTATAATAGGTATCGGTATCATGAATCACCATGACCCCGCAAAAGCTCCGCACCACAACCGAGAACAATGCATGCACACCTGTAATCAAACAAATACAACACAAGTCCACCAAAAATTGCCGGCATAACATGAGGTTGTGTACTTCTTCGATACATCAAAGCGTATATAATCCCCCATCGCGATATCGAGATAGCAGGCTGGTAGTGACAAAACGCAAAGCACCAAAAAGGCGTTAGCCAACCCTCAAGTGAACAGTGAGAAGGCAGAGAGGTCCCAGCCGACAAAAAGCACAAGCGGCCATCCCACGGATATCAATGAAAACGCCCTGGTTCCGTATCCTCGCGCAACCGAGTAGCCGCCTCAATCCCCCTCACAACGTCCCAATTAACCTCCTCCTCCGATGGTGCCATATACTTGTCCATCAGATCCGACAACCTCTGGGAGCCAAAGAACCGTGACCTAGCACCAAGCCTATTAACCAACAACAAGCCCCTCGAACTCGTCCTCCGGATCTCCCTATACCTCAACTCCTCATTCTCCGTCTCCAACCCCAACAACGACGACATCTCCGCCAGCAGGTCCCTCAAGATAAACGTCATCGTCCGAATCTGTCCCTTGTTGATCTTCTCCCACTCCCCATTCGCATTCTTTCTCTGTACAATGGCACCGACGTTCTCGAGGATCAACTTGAAGTCGTTTCTTGGATCGTGGTTTGAATGTAGGATCCAGGGCTTGGTGTCTCGTAAGTGATTGAGGTAGGGTGTGAGGTGATTGATGTACAGCCTGATGTAGTCGTTCAGGAATGGTTGGAAGAAATGCGGATAGTGGTAGTTGCTTGAGCGGCCGGAAGTTCTCTGCATGTCCGGTGTATGGATTCGGACGTAGAAATCGTAGAGGTAGTCGCCTCCATGCCCGCCAAAGTTGGACGGATCTAGAGTTCCGAAGGGTAGGCTGTGAAAGTACTCCTGCATAAGGGATCCTATTTCATCGCGAAAGAAGGGTTTCGGATATGGTGATCCGGAAGGTTGGGTCTCCATGCTTTGCGGTTGAGGAAGGTTTGGAATCGAAAGATGGTTTGAAGGAGAGCAAACGGGATGGTTCGTTTGCGTTGTGGTGGCGTTGTGGGGTCGAAGATCTGCACTCGATCAGAGGCAGGACAAGGCGTCAAGTTACACTCCCTATGACTAACAGAGAACCTACCACATCGCGAGATGCTTTATGATATCAGGCACACCAGTTTTGTGTGAGATACAGTACTCTGGTGACGAGGAGATTTTGTTTAAGGTTGGTGGACTCCGAACAAAGTTGTAAGGCATCACTTCGTGGGAGCCGGCGGAAATATTGGACGTTGGAGTGGTCGAATCGAGAATTTCGTCGTCTGGGATTGATATAACTATCGATATGTGGAGACCGTATTGCAGGATGTCGCTTGTGAACTTTCTGAAGACGCATCATGGCCAGGATCTGTTGCAATATTGACGAAGCGGAGCTTCCCCATTTTGCGCATCTGCTATTAGTACATGTTTTCCCGCGGTTGCCGAGCGTGTCAAGGCATCAAAATAGCTGATGAGAGGGAGAATTGAACCGAGGATCTTTATGTCCAGCGCCCAGGAAGTAGCAGCCCAGTAAAGGCTTGGCCTGAGCATAAATGCGAAGGTCTCTCTGTCTCCATCTCCAAACCCAATCAACAACAGTTCGTCAAGTTACCATGGATCTCTACTTGTCTTGAAAGCGACCGACGTACGAGAGTGGATAAGTTTTAGTTGTACTTATTCTACCCAGCCCATAAGTATGCATTCCTTGATTAGCGACTCGAAACTGCATGCATGGTCAGGCCTGTACTTTACGAGAAAGATAGAAACCCCACCGAGAAGATCAGTGAACACCGTTGCCGACTTATGTGTGCTCAGAAGCAGAACTGAGCGGAATACTCTCAAAGCACGAGATATCGAGAAACCCAGAAATTACGGTGAAGCTTCAAAGTTCTTCATTCCAAAATTCCCCGAGTCAGATGGATAGTCCGTCAAGCGCAAGCCAACATAATTTCTCGTATCACTCGCGTAAGTTGCAATTTACAAGAGGACTTGGAAGGCTAAGTACTTAACGTTCATAGGAAAGATGCAACCTATTCTTCCACAAGCGCTCAAACTTCAATGAAGACCTGGATGGTCACGAGGAACAGGACAACAAGCCGTTCTTGCTTATCACACGTGTATACGTACTTAGTAAGTATATGCAGCGCGACAGGAAATCCAAAAGCAACTCGAGGAAATAAACGAGTTCAAACACCCGATCGCGAGGACACGCGGTAATTTGGCATGCTAAATACAGCGAGTACGATCTACGGACGAACTCGACAATTGCAAGCGATTTCAAAAAAGCATCATCACCTGACAAAAGTAACTCTATACGAGTGAAGAGTAAGCCATGTACCATGGGGCATGTGCATATCAACAAGAGCAAACTGACGTCACGACAAAAGAAAAATTGCAACACGTTTGACATTCGAATTGAAACAGTGCTAAGGCGAGCATTTATTCGTACAATATTGTACCGGAAATCGAGATGTATCTTCGTTACGTTGATCCGAGTCAACGATCAAAGGAACGCACGCACATCTTAACCAATAAGTATCCAAAAAAGACCAGTTTACGACCAGTCGCTTCATAGATGACAATATGCGAGGAGCTCTCAGATGCACCTTCTACTTACTTACACACAGGGCCGCCATGCAGCACGGAACTGCAAACTTGAAATCCTAATCTCCTCACGAGAACACTCAGGGCAAACCATGACCCCTCACGACCTCGGAAACTGCCAATGGATTCTACGCAGGGACACGTAAGTACACTTGTAAATAAAAACAAGGTACATGCATAGCTACGAAGAGAGATCCATGGATTCACGACCTCAGACGCACCTTCCAGTCGCTAGAATCATATTACGACTAGCACACTTCTCTAAGAAGAGAACAACCTGCCTCATGAGCTCACACGGATTGGCAAGTACTTGCCAAGAACGATCGTAGTACGCACCGCCGAAAAGAAAGATTTTTCGACAATCGTGCTCATCCTGATTTGGCACGTACCAAGTACAAGTCAGGGTGGTACGAATATTGTCACGCTCTTTCAAACCTTTCTGACTTGGATGCAGCGTTTGGAGAAGAGTCTCCACGCAACTGCATAGCACAGGCAGCACATCAGCTGCGCATGCCTCAAGAACTTCTTACAAGTACCGGCGTAATGGGGATCATATGAGGAACATGGAAACCGTAGAAGAAGGCGTACAGTATACGTTTGACTGCAGGGAAGAGGATCCAATGGGTCCTTTACGTCATGAAATAGTTTCAACTGAGCCATACTCAGGATCCTTACACAGATGATGTATACATGTATCAGAGAGAGGTACGAGGCTTTACGACGCATCGACATCCCTCAGTGTCAACTGGACACGCACTGGCTTCCAAAACCAAACGGACCGGCTAGCACGACTTGATTATGAGAGAACCCACTATCACCTTGTAAACCCTTGTAGACGACTATCTCACGAGAATGTCAATATATTGCAATACAGATTCTACCAATCTCTGCCTCTTCATGAGCGCACGTTGATTACCTGTACGGTCGCCCTCTTTACGATTTGACAGTTTGTACTTGTCAGTGTTCTCCAGCTCGTACGTAAGAATACAACGAGGAACCATCTGAAAAGACCACACGAGCCGATTCAAATTCCCAATTCCAAAGACGCCAAACGATAGCTACTTAGTATCACCAACGGATAGTACTTTAAGTACTTGGCTCGGCTGAGATTCAACCTGAAGATCATCCTTACGAGTACCTAAGAACATGCATACAAGGACCTTCAGATACGCAATCTTCCTGCAGTGTCTGCAGTCTGCAGTGGGCCGGAATTTCTCGCAACACACCATGACGCAAATACACGTTACCGTTAAACCCGCTTGACCAGAATGGCTTACGAGTATCGTTCAAATGGGGATGGGGAACATGGAAGTGGCCATCGAAAAAGCCTCACGTTTGCATACATGGAAAGATCGATGGTTCTGGTCCTACCAGCCACGTAGTTTCTACACAGCCATACTCAAGATCCTGACACAAACGGTGTATAAGAGTGACAGACGTGTATTCATTACGCATCAACATCTCTGAACAATTCAAGTTGCCACAAATCACGGACTGGCAGCTAAAACTGAACGTACTTCTCGCCCGACTTTATTACGAGAGAACCTACCACCATCTCACACACGGCTGATTTCACGAGAATTCGAATGCAGATTCGGTGAAACTTCAAAAAGACAGCCTCACATCCCCACGTCAATCGAAAGGTAACGTATCCCAACACGAGATTACCGCTTTATGTGTGGTTTGGTGCTCTTCGTGCACGTAGAAAGATAAGGACTAGTCTGGAGCTCGAGGGCGAATGGTCCGCTCACGTTCAAGCACCACAATTCAACTGCGCTACGAGTTCGAGTTACTTCTTACTTTGCTGGGACCAAAAACGACAGTTTCGAGTACAAGAAACCTGAAGAGATACATTACACGTACTAAGTACCGGTTTTGCAGGCTCCTGGCTCGAGAGTCAACTCCTCTCCTACATCTTTCACGAAGTAAGCAAGGTTAGATCTTTAGGACAGAGAACCAGACAGTTGCTACGTCAAAATAGGAAACCAGACAGTTGCTACGTCAAAACAGGAAACCGAAAATTAGCAAGCTTCAACGACTATGAAGAGCTCTAGAACTCATCGCGCATGCAACTTCACAGTGTAGTCGATACCCCATGATGCAGAATGACTTACGAGTACTAGGGTACATAATGGGGATGAGGAACATGCAAACAGTGAAGAAAGGCCACATTTGCATGAATGGAAAAGCTGATGGGTGAACTACGTACGAGCATACCGTGGACTACGCACGCAGATTCTACACAGCTTGCATACTGCTCAAGATGCCATAAGTACACAGATGAAGTACGAGGAAAAAAGACGATCGGGTATTCAGAATTTCTTCTCACGAGTTCACCTACTTCGATGGGGCCACTTCCTCCACGGAATGGCTCATTTGTCATAAATCTGAATACCAGAGTCGCTTCTAAAAGAACTTACATCCTTTCTCAGACAGATTCACGAATTCTAAGACCTAGCTTCAAACTCGAATGGACAGTGTTTAGTTGAGACCAAAGGAGTTGAACCGTTCCATACGAGGCAAGAAACTAAAACAACTGGACACGTACCGCTGGTTTCTGCCACAACAACCAGCCCTTCGCGAAGAACTCTCACGAAGTAAAAACGTTTAAACGGAGAGAAGAAGGAGAACGAGAAGTCATGTCGGTCGAACTGATCCGCTCACACGTCTATAGATCTAGACAAGAAAAGGCTTCCCAACACCACTAACAAAGAGAAAGAAAGAGCAAGGCTCATGGTTACACGCATACAGAAGTAACAGAACACCGCATACAATTGCAAGATTAAGGGGATGATCTCATGTACTTTGCAAAGCTTTGTCAGGACACTATCACGACAGATGCTCAAAACTAAGGAGCAAAAATGACAATGGAAACGTGTACCATGAGAATGTACCAGGTCGATCAGTTCTGGTGACGGTGTACGAGCAAGTGTGCTGATGTCGCGATGTGGATCATAATTCTACGTGCTGGTACTCCTACCTGATCATGACGCAATCGCAGCACGAGCGTAAAATATCCCAGCTTAGAAGCAGCTGGAATCCTCCAGTTCACTATGCGGTATTGAAATCTATGACTGACATTACACGCACTCGCATCAAAACCGAACAAGCTTGCCTCGCATGACTTTACTACGAGTGAGTAAACCTGCAACCTAGCTCCCATATGAAGAGAGATTCCTCACGAGCACACTTCGATCCCAGCCGACATCTCGTTACAATTTGCCATTTGTCGATGCATGGTATGGTCCAGCTCATACGTACGAAGAAATACAAAACCGAGACATCTGAAAAGACGTACACCACGGTACGAGCGCGGTTCAAATTCACCACATCAAAGACTCCAAATGGCCTAGAAACAATCAGATATTACGTGGTTGTGAGCAAGCAGAAAGACCATCATTACGAGTACAAGGCCTTTCGAAAAAAACACAATCTTTTATTGTACTTGGATACACTTGCTTGCAATTTTCCATGAAGTTCGCGGGATCGCACGGTACAGACAATACCGCTTCAAGCTTGAACAGATCCAGAACCGAATACGAGTACCAGCTAATGGGGATGTAAGCATGGAAGAGTGATTGAAGGAGGCGCACGTTTTGATGTATGGAAAGGTACATGTCCAAAACCTCGGGACTATTGCACGCAGTTTCTACTTGCACAGCCAGATATACGCAAGAGCCATATACAGATGATACGTTATATCAGAGACAAGAAAGAGGGGGGTACGCACTGATATCTCGAGGGAATGGTAGCTAGGACATGCACTGGCATCCAAACCCGGATGGGCTTCATACGAGTAGGCTTCTAGAAAATCGATATCCGCCACGATCTCGTCAACAGAAGTACCACGACCAGAGAGTAGGTGTACGAAGATGCCAATCCAGACACTGCAAAACATCAGACAACCCTTCCGAGTCTATCACGTCACGCATCGAGCGGTCACGTCAACTGAAAAGCAACCATGTACAGTCCGGACCAGGCACGGCTTTGTCAGTTAACTTTCTCTTGACGTGCGCTGCACGTGCACATGCTCAAATTGCAAGAAGAAAGAATCAAAAAACGCATTGAGGGTTAGTCTGCAGACAAGCAACGTCGGAAGTACGATTACTTATCATGATTCGAGTTGTTGTACGCGTACAATGTACTTAGTACTTAATACATGTACTTTTTACTCAGCTGAATACAAGCACAGAGTTCGACTACGACTTCAAGGTCCTGCAAAAACACAATACTAAGTAATCACAATACTAGTACATACGTAACGCCCCCTTCCGGTTCGACAGCAAGTTCCAGGATCAACAAGGCCACGAAAGAAACAGTCTTTAAAGAAGCATCAGGCCGACCTTGAACGAGAATTGGAAGGACATCATCCACCTGCTTGCACGTCCCGAAAGGAAAACACCTAACTGAAGACGACCAATTAAGAAAGCAAAAAAACCAGCTGCCTATACGCATATACTATAGAGTAGAAGCTGCGGATCTACACGTTTATGGGGATGGTCTTACTTCGCACTAAGAATGTCAGGCCAGAACCACGAGAGAAACTCAAAAACAGAGGCACTGAGTCGAGTCAGAAGGTAGTAGAAGAGACATTGGTTACGAGCTCGAGTACATCGACCTTGAGCAACACAACACGTACCGCTGCCATATGCCATATGATTCGCTGCACGCTCGCACGATAGTTGGTCAACCTAGCATACCGGAGCTATGTCACGTACTTAATAAGCAATGTAAAGGCACCAGAAGAAGGTGAACGAGAATGTTTCGATATCGATCGACCTGCTCGCATGCCAGTGTTTGCACAACAAGGCCTTAAGGTACGAGCTCAGTAAGTATTAAAGACCAGAAAGTTTAAAGACCAACATACGCATGTGCGATTTCACGAAGCTGCATACAGCATACGTATGATGGGGATGCATTGTTATACGTTTGTCGGGCTGCAGTCATAAGAGAAGCACAAGGAGAGTACGGGCTTAGAGACCAGTTATGATGCTTGTATCGTAGTACGTATCATGAGAGGATACAAGGTGATTCCGGATCTAGTGTACGAGCAAGTTGGTTGATGGACAACAATGATTGTACTTAACGTACTATTACTTGTAATAAGAAGTAAGTACTTACTTTCACGCGAGGAAATTCGAGATACGGATGTACGAGCTTGCAAGCTTGAATACCACAACTACCAACAATCTTCAGAACTCCCACACGACGGTTTCTGGGGTCGGACCGTAATGCATACAAAACTGATCGAAGTACGAGGGAATCAATCATCATGTACTCCCATTTATTGTACGCTGTAGCCTCGCAGAAACTAGCAATCCTTGCGCCCAACAAAGACAGAACAATGTGCAATTGCAAAGCTACGAGACTGTCAAGTAAAAGATTTGTACAAATCGAAACGAAGGTATTCTAAAGCCAAAAGAACGCGAACGAGATCCACCTCTATCCTGTGATATCCAACTCCCAAATCCAAACGTCCACCCCCTCTCCAAACCCCCCATCACGCCTCGATCCAACCCTCGGCTCACACATTATACAACAAAAAGTTCCTCCACCCCGTCCACCTTTCACTATCCTGATAAAGATACACCATACTACTCCTCAACGACCCCTGCAAGAACTCGGGGTAATATCTAAACAACCACATCACCCCACCCCAACTCGCCGCCGAAAACAGCCCCCACCAATTCCCCCGTCCCTTCCCACTCTTATCCCCCGGCCCATCCAGCGCCTGCGCCAGCCCCGTCTTAGCCCCCGCCAACTTCAACAGCGCCATCATCGTCCGCCCAAAAATGTACAACACAATCTGCTGATTGATCGGGTTATCCCCGTCCCGTCCAAACACGAGGTACCCCGCCATCGCTCCCGCCAGAAACGCATCCGGCGTCTTGCGCGTGGGCTTCTCGCTGAAGCGCGCCGGGTCGCCGCCCTTTTGCGAGGAGAAGATCATGTGGAGGACCTTGAAGACGAGGACGAAGGAGGCGAGGTTCTGCCCGTGCGTCCGGGTGGCTTGGAAGACGGATTTGAGCTTTTCGCGGAAGGTGCCGGACCGGAAGAGCATCACCATTACGAGGGCGTGGGGGAAGCGGATCTTGGAGCCGTAGACGATGCCGTTGCGGACGCCTTTGACGAGGGAGAGGAGCGTCGCATTGTTGGGGTCGAGGAGGATCGCGGTCAGTTTTTGCTGTGTGACGTTAGTGGGTGGGTGGGCGGGACCTTACTGCGATGGTGATGGATGACTTACGACGAGGGCGGAGGAGGCGACGGTTGAAGACATCGTGGGCAGGTGGGTGGTGAAGGGGCCGTTGACTCGGGAGGTGAGGGTGGTGCTGGTGGCTCGGGGGTTACTGACGCGGACGGGGTGGTGTCGCAGCGAGTGAAAAGGTTTTGGATTGCCGAGGATGAGCGGCGGGGACGAGGAGGAGGAGCGGAGCCGCTTTGTGGGAAGGATCGAAACTGGTGTTGGTAAACGAACCGAGTGAGCCGAGGTGAAGTTGGCGATGGTGTTGAAGGACCGATGGGGATGGGATGAGGATGGAGTTTGGGGAGGTTATAAGAGGAGGGTATTGCAGGGACCGAGTAGCATCACCAGTGGTCTACGGTGGATCTGAACTACTTTAGCATGGCAGGAAATCCGGGGTAAGAGGAGGCTAAGATGGGGATGCCGAAGGATGCCAGGGACGTGGGGTTGGACACGGCATGTGACAGTTGGGTGCGATGCGCATGTGGAAGCAGATAGCCTCGTATGTACTAGACTTGCTGATTCTGACGAGGCTACCCGGGCCGATGAGCTGGGTTCGGAAAAACTACGGATTAACTCAGCTCCGGCCACGGTTGGAAACGGAGATGAGGAATGTGGACTTTACGGTTACTTGCAGAGCACACATCAAGAAACAAACAGAAACAATACTGGTCATTTCTCGTAGCCTTGTAAAGCTTTGGGCAACTTGTGAGAAAAAGGCCGGAAACTCGGTGTCTTTGAAGGCTTTGTTTCAGTAAAACAATTGGGCGTCTTCAAGGCTGCAGCGGTTACACTCAACTGCTTTAATGCTTTGATGCACTCCCCTCCTCTCAAAACCTCAATCGTTACATGGAGAAGCTTCCGTGGCATTTTGCGTTCAACAATAAAGTCGATCTCGAGATATATTACATACAGCTTGGCTGCCGCCTTTGTTCCTCAGGACTTTTCGGTGTCGAGCTTAGCCTGACATCTCTTTGTCCAACGCTAACATCACCAGCTAGCAACCACCCCACCTTCTTGAACCCTTGGTTGGAAACTCTACGTCAAGCATCTACACTTTTTTCTCTCTCCCTGGTTCGACAATCAATCCATCCTACATTTATCGACTTTACCATCAAGTTGTGGTGCCAAGAAGATCCAGCTGGCGTGAGCGTATAACGGACGGACCCTTACGATCGACGTGCACATTCAAAGGCCTCGCCCAAACATTCTCTCCAACCTAGCAACAACCTTCACAACGCTGCTCATCACCATTCGAAAAACACACGACCACAGCCTCTACCCCTCCACCAAATGGCGAACCAGTCTATGCTCCGATTGACAAAGGTATGGAAGCACACTTTCCGCTCTCGAATTCGACCGCAAAGGAACTATGCTGACCCAGGTTTGATTTGGTGGCAATAGGAGATTGGTGAGCTGCAAAAGGCCAATGACCTCTGTGAGTCTCACAGCCCTTTCCCCCAACATCGCCAAATGTCCGCCCACGCCGCACCGTACCCCGCTAACACTTTCGCTCGCTAGCCCTCGCTGTAGGATGTCAAGATGCCGATGTTCGACATGTCAAGGCGCTGATAGTTGGCCCACCCGACACTCCCTATGAGAATGGTTATTTCGAGGTACGTTTTCGATTTGTCACGATGTTTGCCCGCTTGTCATCTCCGCACCTGACGAACCACCGATTGTTCCTGCATATGTGCTAACGCATTGCTCTAGTTTGACATGAAGTTTGGTCGAGGTACGCTTTCAGCTGCTTTTCCATTGCATTCCGGATGGTCGCGAGGACTCGACACGATGACGAATTGGACACTTACACGCCGTCTTTTATAGAGTATCCCGCGAAAGCGCCCGCCGTAACTGCCATCACCACCAATGGAGGAAGAACTCGTTTCAATCCCAACATCTATGCCACTGGCAAGGTTTGCCTGTGAGGCCCTCTCTAATCTGCTTGTCGTATGTCGTTTGCTAATTGTGAGAACAGGTCGATATTGGGGTATGCATTCCGACGGTTGATGATGTCACAGCTGAGTGGTTGCTAACGGGCTGGGTAGGACCTGGAGAGGAGAGCGAGGAGAAGAATGGTCGTCAGCGCAAGGTCTCGAATCGATCCTGATCTCAATACAAAGTCTCATGTCATCAAACCCATTCGAAAACGAGCCCGGCTTTGAAAAGTGCAAAACTGATAAGGACAAGGATCTTATGCAACATTACGTTAGGAAGGTTGGTGCTCCATTTGGGGACTTGGGTGGAGGCTGACTTTGGAAACAGATTCGACACGAGACACTACGTATAAGTGTCATTCAACGAATGGAGGATTACCTGGACATCTTCCCCGACGGAACCCCCAAGCTGGTGAAGGCAAAGATAGATGAGGACGAAGAGGAGGATGAGGATGAGGATGTCAAGGTGGAGCCTCCATTCGAACCCTTCAAGGATATGATCAAGCGCAAGTTCATGTGGTATTACGATTCATATCTCGAATCCATCGAAGAGGAGTCAAAGAACGTCACCAGGAACCAAATGTTCAAGAGCATGCCCTTTGAGCATGGTAGCAACAGTATGGAAGGAAAGTTCAACTATCCGGAACTAGAGGCTAGGCTCAGGCGTATTCGGACTTTGCTTGATAAGGAGGCAGAGAGATGGGTTGAGGAGGGTGTTGTGGCAACCAAGAATGATGAGAGCGTTGCTGTCAATCTCAGACGGCAATTCGACCAGTGTGTGTCTCACTTCCAGAAGGAAGGTGTGGCGCTCGACATCGAGTTGGAGGATGATAATCCTTTTCACTGGCGTGTGGTATGTCCTTCCTTCCCCTGGCGTTATGCGGCTCCATCTAACCGGACTAGTCCTACTTTGGCAAACCCATGTCCAACCTCGATGGCGGTCTTTTCAATATCCAAATCATCTTCAGCACCCAATTCCCAGACGAGCAACCGCGAGTCAAGCTACTCACTCCACTCTTCCACTACAAGATCACCAAAGATGGCATCCCTTGCTACTTCCCCAGGCGGGCCGAAGACGTCCGCTCCCACATCGAAGCCATCATCGCCGTCCTCCAGGAGGAACAGCCGCCATACGATCCCAGAATGCAGGTCAATAAGGAGGCTGCTAAGCTATTCTGGGGAAGTGAAGAGGACAAGAAGGCTTACAAGAAGCGGTTCAGAAGGTAAGATGCTGCGCAGTTGATACAATGTGATGCTGACTGTGATTCCAGGGATGTGCAGCGTTCGATGGAGGGTTAGACGCCATATTCATCGGTCATATCATTAGCAAACGCCTCCTTACAGTTATCGAAGGAGGCTTGGGCTGTGGTTTATCGGCGGGTTTATTACTCCGGTCTAGCAGTGTTTTTTCTCGGTTTTGGTTTCGGAAAGGATAACTGGAGGGGGGCTTATTATGTATGGTTTTTTAACCCTGAAAATTATTCTTACTCTTCTTATTCGTAGTATTCTTTCTACTACTCTTTCTCTGCCGTCTTTTTTTCGAATCTCTTTTTGGTTCTCTTCCCCGTGTCACCTTTTCTTCTTCTCCCCCGTTCCCCTTCCTATTTCTATTCCTATTCCTACTCTCATCATATCATATTGTTCGTCCGTGTTTCTCTTTTTCCATCTTTATGCGGCGTTTGTTTTGTGTGGTTTTTGTGGTTCATATGGGTTTATGTCGTGAGTAATTCTATTGGGCTTCTTCTTACCGTGACCTGATGCTGCTAGTTCTCCTACTTATGTGCAATGCTAATGGACTCGTGAGATGTTGGACTTTATATGTGTTTGCTTTCATCAAACTAAAATAGGCGTATGAAGTCTTTGCTAACTGGACGACTGGGTTCGACTCGTGCTGACGCTTCCTGGTCATTCTTACTTCCGTGGCGTTGTGGAAGTTGGTTGATCTTGGAGGTAGCTGGACTATGGATGCGGCTTGTATGTATGGTTTCATCCCCGTGGCTGGCCTTCCTCTGCGATGTACTCTTCGTCCATCCTTTGTACTCTCGGATCTGATTCTTCCTTGTGATGTCTCGTAGAACGAATGGGGTGAATAGTAAGGCTCTGCTCGTGAAACCTTTTCGTCTCTGTACTGGCCTTTAACCTCGTGATGAAGCACGTCTGTTATCCGTGCTCCGCCCAAAGACGGATGGTATATTGCAATGAAGAAACTGCTGGTCGTGATTCGATGCGCGTAGGATCCGGAGACGCCGCAGTGGAGAATCTTCGTGGCATTTTCGTGATTCATCTGGATTCATTTGGGCTTATTCTTACCGTACGACCCTTCTTCCACCGTTTGCGATGTGGACAATGTTTGAGGGCTCGTCATAAGGCTTCGTTCCAGCTCTTAATCAAGGTGGAATATACGTGACTCTGAGTTGAGCGGTGTGGTTATCTGCTTGGATGGGTTTGACTCGTGTTGGTTGTTAATTTGGTTGGTTTTTATATTTCGTGGGAAATTTCGAAAGACTTTGGCGGTCTATGCGGTGGCTGGGTTATGGATGCGGTATGTATGCTTGCATCCCCGTGCTTCGTCTTCTCTAGTTCCATGCTTTGACTGTCCGTCTCTTCTCTGCGTTCCTGGATGTTGCTCTTCCTTATGATGTCTCGTGACGCAATGGAGTCTTGTTTGGTCTGCTCCTTAACCGAAACTGTCTTTTTCTCCGGATCGAGATGGTGGGTATCCGATATCTTCTACGCTTCGTGGCCGGGAGTAGGTGCTCCAGCGATATGAGTGCTTTGCCGTGCGCCTCGCGACGTCGACGACTCCGATGGTGCTCGGATGTTGGAAACACCTAGTGTGAAGATCTTTGCGTATCAAGGGGTAGTTGTCACGTCTGCTTTGAGTTTGGTTCTTTGTACGTGAGAGGAGTGTATGGAAGCTCGTAAGAGACAATAGGACGAGAGAAAGAACTTGTACTTGGCTCGTATAAGGCTCGGGCGCCGCTCATGATTGTCGGAGGAATATGTTTGTCTTTTCGTGCAAGGCTAGTACGGCATATGAATCTCGTGAACGCATCCCAGTGAAAGAGGTTGTTATTCATCCCCGTGAGAGTCTTTTCTGTGGTTTGGCTGTCCGTACGCTAGGAATGAGGATTTCTGTGTGTGCACGTGAAATCTAGTAGTGTGGATGTGGATTTTACCGAAGTCATGGTCTCGTAGGATTTCTAGATCTTTCTCTCTTTTCTGCTCGTGCGAACCATTCTTCTTTAGGTGATGTGTTCGGGTATCTTCTACGGCCCGTATTGAGACCCTGGGTCGATGAGAAAATTACTTTGACGTGCTGCAAGCTGAACCAGGCATATGGAGGATGGAGATAGTACTTGGATCTTCGTGTACTAGGTTCAGGTGCTTTGTTGGTATGTATCCGTGTTTGCTTTCGTGTTCAATTCTCTGTACGTAAGGAATGGGTTTGACTTTGTCTGTCATCTCGTGTCAAAGGCTTCTGTCTGGTAACGTCATAAAGGATTTGGTCTCGTATGGTGTTCCGTTTTGCTGAATCGATAGATAAAGGCATACGTGTGCCCACATAGCGATCACACCCAACTTTCTCAGCGTCAACAATTGCTGAGGAGCCAACCCCTCTTGACTCAGTGCCAAAGTACCGTCTAGATGTTGCTGGCCTTCTCAGCACAGCACATTTGGAGCATCGCTGGCGCAAATCTGGAGCGAAAGAAGAGTTCCTTTGT
Organism: Ascobolus immersus RN42; assembly: GCA_003788565.2. Lineage (NCBI taxonomy): Eukaryota > Fungi > Ascomycota > Pezizomycetes > Pezizales > Ascobolaceae > Ascobolus > Ascobolus immersus. Next base: position 35,301 of record ML119719.1, on the reverse strand, counting down.
TGCAATCCCGGAGTTGCTTAAGCGAGACTGGACTTGCCTTTGTTGTGGATGGAAATGGAATCCAATGGTCTACAGGCCTTGGCACCCACGGATGATGAGCTCTTGAGGGAGTCTGCCTTGATACCATAGCCTCCCTAGCGAAGCTGTAAAACATGGGGTTGATTGCTATGCACTTTCTTCTCCAAAACGTACGATCACGTACGGTCTTCTGGAAAGTTTCTTGGCGAAAGAGGTTGTTATTCGTCCCCGTGAGGACGGTACGTCTTCTTCTTCTGTGGTTTGACTGTCCGTACTCCAGGAATGATCATCTCGGTGTGTGCACGTGAATAGTGTGGATGTCGATTTTACCAAAGGCATGGTCTCGTACGGTCCCAGGACGTCTTATCTTTTCTGCTCGCGCGAACCACTCCTCTTTGGATGATGTGATCAAATAGCTTCTATGGGTGCGATGAGAAAAGCATGGCTCGATGAACTGTTTTGCCGTACGTCGATTTTGGGACCTCTTGAAGATACTTGTGAATTTTCGTGCATCATCTTCTGGTCGTTCGTACTCAGTATCCGTGTCTTGTTTGATTTGCTTGCTTTGTACGTGAGAGGGGAGCTTGAACTTGTCCAGTGTCATCTCGTGAAATGCCTGGGTGAGATGAAGGACTTGTCTCGTAAGACGTCCCTTGATCAAAGGTCTTTGGTGAGAGAAAGAACTTGTCTCGTATAACGGTCCAGCGATAACTGTCAAGGGCAACTAGCAACTATACGTGTGTCTCTCCTTGGACATTGACGTACTTATGACGTAAAATGACAATGTGGTTGATGCACCCAAGTGAAAGAGGTTAATATTCTTCCCCGTGATTGGCCATGGTTTCTTCTGTTGGATGTACTCTTCGTTCAACTTCTGTGTTATCGCATCTGATTCTTCTGTGTGGTTACTCATGGAAAAGTGTGGGCTTGCTTATTATGCTCGTGGGGTGATGTCAATTCTTCTATGATTGCGATTGTGGGTATTTTCTACGCTTCGTGGGTGGACTGGGTATCTTCCACTGCATTCGTGAGAGAGTGCGTTGCGCGGTGATATATATGATTGCTTTGACGTAGTGTACGTACTCTGATGTTGTTTCTACCAATTTAAACGATGGGAAGGGCTTCGTGTACCACCTTCTTCACTGGTCTCTTGGTATGTACGTATCCGTGGCTGGTTTGAGTGCGGATTTCTAGACGTGAGAAATGAGTTTGCGAGTTTGTGTGGGCTTGTGATCTCGTGTAGAAGTAGGATCGATAGAGGTGAGTGGAAGAACTTATCTCGTGTTCCCTCTGCTCGTGATTGGCAAAGACATACGTGCTCTCAGCACCTTTTTCCAAACCAGTACGAATTCGTACGGTAATCTTCGCCAGCAAAGGTTTCTGGTGAAGGAGGCGTTATTCATCCCCGTGCGTAGTCTTCTAGATCTTCTGTGGTTTTAGCCTCATTCTCAGTCGCCGTCACGTGGCCGTTGTGGTAAAATAAGACTGGTCTTTTGAAACCCGCTTAGTAAGCGGGCTCCAGTCTTTGCAGACTGGGATTGAGGCTACTGTGGTTTGACTGTCCGTACCGTCAGGTACGAGTATCTCTGTGTGGGCACGTGAAGTCGTGTGGCTGTGGCTTGTTCCGAACTCATGGTCTCGTAAGATCTCTGGAATTCTTCTCTTTTCTGCTCGTGCAATGTCTTTGTCGCTCAGGGATGTGGTCTCTCTCTATGGGGTCGTAGGAGGAAGTGTGCAAGGCTATCTGGAGTAACGGCTTTACCGTAGATGAACGTGGATCCTTTGGAGACACTTGGAAAGTCTTCGTGGACTTTTTGGATGTCGCTAGCAGCTAAGTAGTAGATGACTGTCTTGAATGCGGTATTGTGAACGTTTTGAACGAGGTTGGGTTTGTATGTGATCTCGTGGAAGAATATGCAGGGCATGGTCTTGTCTCCTGCGGCTTTCCTGACGTATAGTTCTCATGGGCATACGTTGCGCCTTTATTCTTTGTTCAAAGCTAGTACGACATAGAGATTCCTTGGACGCAACCTGGTGAAATAGGTTAACGGATTGCCATTCATCCCCGTGAGTGCTCTTCTTCTATGAATGTACTCTTCATTCAACTTCTGTGTTATCGCATCTGATTATTCCGTGTGGTTACTCGTGGAGGAATGGGGTCTAGTTTGCTCTGCTCGTGTAAGGTTTTCATCTCTTGTGATGTGGTCAAATATCTTCTACGGTTCGTGAGAATACTGGATAGCTTCTTCTGCACTTCGTGAGGAACCTGGGCACCCTCTACGCTTTGTGAATCGACTGGGTATCTGCCCACGCTTCGTGAGAAGCTAGTAGGAGAGTGGGTGGTACTAGCACAGTGATATATATGATTGCTTTGACGTACTCCGGTGTTGTTCGTACTACCAGTTGGAGACGCTGGGAATATCTTTGTGCATCAGCTCCTTCAGTTTGTTGGTTTGATGTATCCGTGTCCGGCTGCTTTGAGTTCGATTCTTTGTACGTGTGAGAAAAGCTTGAGTTTGTATCTATTCTCGTAAGAGAGTAGTATACAGGACGAGGGAAAGAACTTGTACTTGTCTCGTATTACGCTATAGCTCCCCACATGATTGTCAATAGAAAACGTGTGGATACTTGGTTCATGAACTAAATGCCAGTACGACATAAGCGCCTCGTGAGTTTACTATCCCGGGTGAACTGGGTTGTTATTCTTCCCCGTAATTCGTCTTCGTTTGTGGATGTACTCTTCGTGCGTAGTTCTCCATGTAATTCGTCCGTGTGCTTTCTTGCAACATGTTGCATATGGGGTGATGCTTGTTACGCTCGTATATTGTCCTGGCTTCGTGCACGCGTAGCGAGAGTGGGTATCTTCTTAGCTGAGATCTATGCTTCGTGAGCGTGAGTGCAGTTGTGGCGAGGTGTTATGATTGCTTTGACGTGCTCCAGTGTTCCTCGAGTTGGAGTCGGATGCTGGGGATATCTTTGTACAACAACTTGCAAGCTTGAGACTCAGGTCTTCCGTACGTTTGTCGTGAGTGTGCCTTTGTAGACTTGCGAGCACCTGAAGATCTTAACTTGGGATGATCTGTTGGTCTCGTGCGGTGCTACGTGGTGGATGAATGTATTTGTTTCGTAGATTTTCCTTCGCCCTTAGCTTGGATTCATCAAAGGATTGCGTGGCCGTGCTTCTCGAGGCATTTGTTTTCTGGCTGGACCGTGAGGGGTCAAGATCGTACTGAAGGTTCTATATTGTGATCTTTCTGGTTGGATGTCTTTTTCCCTGGCATGCTGTTTTTGAATATCGTAGAGGTGGTATGGTGACGTACGAAGGAACTATTCCATACGTACAGTAAGAATGCTTTCATCACCGTGAATGGTGCAACGTTAACGTTGCTTGTATGTACCCAGGATTGCTGTCCGTGCCTGCGTTCTTTGTCCGGCTGTGGTTTCTTCAATTTTAAGTGATAGCCTGGTATAACAGAAGTGGAGAATTTGGCCATGCTCGTGAATTATTCCTTGAGTTGAGGGTTGTGGTTCTCTTCTGTGGCTCGTAGGTGAGGTACTTGTTGGCAGTTAGTGCCTCGTAATACAACTTTGGTGCTGCTTTGCCGTGCCCCTATGTTGAGCCCTGGAGGATGGTGGTTAAATGAATCTTCGTGCAGAAAATCCGTGGTCGTCCGTAGGGATCGATCTGTCTTGAGTGCGGTTGTCTGTGATCACGAATGTGAATAGACTTCCAGATAAAATTTATGGAGGTCTGTTATCTCGTACAATGGTCTGTGAGGACTTGTCTCGTGAACTTTCCTTAGAGCTGTCCTCGATGCATCTCGTAAGAGCATACTTGATATCCTTTCAAACTAAATCTACTTGTAGCATTGAGGAGTGATCTTTTTCCATTGGATGAATGGGCCTGACTCGTACTAGTAAAAGGCTATTGCGGTATTCTCCATTCCATGGACGTATCCTGTCCTTGGTGATTGAAGCTGGTTATTCTTCTATATTCACACGTGCACGTCCATCCTTGTGACTGGTTTTGTGAGATGACGTACGATACTATGTACTAGGCGTGCCAACTCTGTTTCTGCGCGTACGTCCAGTTGCTGTCCTTCTACAGTGATGGCTCGTATGTCCACCTTTACCCTGGCATTTCTCAAAGGGGTACGTATGACGTAGGCACCTCGTACGTGTCTATTGGCGACCTGATGCTGCTAGCTGATAAGTGACGTGCAAGGATTTGGTTGCTGACCTCTTTGACAGCAGTGGTTTCTTGACGTGAGATATTGGTTGGCGGTGCACGGTGTCGGTACCATGTATGCTTGGTCGGAGAAACTCACCATTGCTATTGGCCTTTGTGCAGCTCAGTGGCTTCCGTATTTCACGTATGTTCATGGTTTCTGTGAAGGTCAACATAATCGTGCAACAACCTGTAGTTTCACTCTACGATGAAGACTCGTGTAAGAAGTGCTTGTGCGTCTCCATTGTGCTCATACATAAATCTTCGAGAGGGTCATTTTGTCCTAATATGGCGGATATAGGTCGCACATCCTTTCGATTTAAGTACTCCTCGATTTCTCGTTCCCTCGTACTTAATATTTGCCTATCTCGACTCTGACATCGTGAAACAAGTACAAGTAAGTAAGCACGTTTCGCACAAAACGATAAGTATGCAAACGTGAGCGGACTGACTGTTGACCTCTTGTCTTTCGTCCCCATTGCGCATGCGTATGGAAGTTCGACAACCTTCTTTGGGAAATTGCTATATGCTTTCGTATGGAAGTGGGGGGTGGAAGGAAGTATTTAACAAGTATGTACGTCCATGTCGCGCAAACGCTTCGTCCTGCTTAGGTTGTGAAGTACATATGCATATGTACCAAGTCTCGTGTGAAGTCGTTAGGACGCTTTTACGAGCTTTGGATTATCGAAGCTGGGGTACATGTGAATGCGCTACGCACACTTGAAGGTATGGATCTCGTGTTCAATTCCAGGTGAGTTGTGTCGACATGTCCTTGCCAATAGAGGTATCTGAAGAGATCGAGACTGCATTGACGTTCATGTGAATTTGATTCAGCATTGGTCTGCTCATAAAAGCTCTTGGGATTGATCTTCTTTAACAGATCATAGTAACTGAAGATATAAATAGATCGGTACGTACTTTCGTAATGATGTGTCTTCTTTTACCGTACTCAGAGAGATTCGCGGCATTTCCAAGGGACGATTCCGTGGACATTCTCAATTCCACTAGATAGGTTGCCTTGGATGAGCGTTTTTGGCTGTGAGCTGGGTTGAGTTCGTGAATTGATATGTGATAGCACGTGTTGAGGTGAAGGGACGAGTGAGTATGTACCAATTCCCGTATCACTGCCTGTTGAGCTGCCTACTAAGCATACTAAGTACATATGAATTAAGTCTTTTATGTTATCCTTCTCTTCAGGATTCTCAAATGGGTTAAGTATTATGCAGATGTACTTAAGTATTGTTCTCGCAATATACGTAAGTGTGTCTAGGTGAATTGAAGGTAATGCCACTAGACGGGAAGGAGTCTTCGAGCTGATTGTGCACCTCTTCGACAGGTAGATCTTGGATGCGAGATATATCGCAACGCGGAACTCGATTTCATGTGTTGCATTGACCTGAGCTGAGTCCCATGGAGCTGGTGTCGCATATTGATTTAGTCCAATGGTAGCCATGCATGCTTCATGAATTCAGAATCTCGTACACGCATTTGTGCTATCTCTCAAAGATTATCCCAGCTAACTGGGTACGAGCAGGTATGGGTACCTAAGGTTTAATTTGTATAAGTAGACTTGTGCGTACGTGTCGACAATTGCGAATGCTGATTGTTTTGGAGGGTTTACTGAGAACTTTGAAGAGAAGTATCGTCCCTAATTTGAAGTTCTAAGAAATAGCTGCTCGATATGCGTGCGCGTGTTACAACCTAACCCATAAGTAAGTAGGAAGACGTCAGAACGGCTGCTCCCCCAAGCTCGAATCGAGATCGAGATATGAGAACGTGAAGCGAGTTGCGCTCCATTCTCCTATGGTTTTCATCCCCATTGTGCGTGGGATTCTAGGAAACAAGGTCTCAGAGGCTCTTTTCGATGAGTACTACTTGTTTGCTGTGAGAAAGATCACGCGTATGGCATTACTGTCTTCAGTACTGTACAAACTGTCCTCGTGCAAGATCAAGTCGTTCCTTCTCTAGAGTTTCTCGGATTCTCGTCCGTACGCCTGAACTTGCTTCGTTATAACCGGTGTTACTGAAGGTATGTATACGTATGGAAGGGAGATGTTCATTCGGGTGCGTAATCTCGTGTGGAAAAGTGAGGAAAGTTGCAGCTGTTGTCGTGTTAGAAGACGTGAATTCGAATGTAGCAGTTCTTACGACTCTATTGGATTCGTATTTCTAGAGTTGCGGTCCATTCGGCTAAGTCAAGTCGGCAAGACTGACCCCGTGCTCGTTTGCTCGCGAGCGCAATCATTATGTAGCTGTGCTGGGAGTTTCCCACATTCCTGGCGGAGTTGTACTCTGTAGAGTTCAAGTTTGAGTCGGCTGAAGGGGATCTGTCCAGTACTTATACTGAATCCTTAATGCCACCTATGCCTGAGAGAGTATTCCATCTGGCTATCGTCCAGCTCTAGGGCATTGGCATACCCAAGCGAGGACAAGCGACGGCATATTCGTAATATCGAGCACTGGCCATACTTAACCTGATGAAATGTTGAAAGACGGGGATTCGATTTTCCGCAATGGCTCTCGGGAGCATCTCCGGTTTCCGATGACGTAGCTTTTGGGCCTGTCAGTCAAATCAGTGTCTTCTTTTACAGAGAGGATAGCTGTTTCTCACTCCACGGAACTTCAAAGTACCTCGCTAAAAAAGGGAAACAAAGGCGGCCGAATCACTTCTTTCCTAAGTACGCAAAGTTCTTGGAGATACCAGACCCATCCCCAACATCATCAGAAGCAATATGTATGAAGACTGATTCGGCCAACCAAAGGGATATGATATCACAAGTGGACCTGTACGTCGGTCTTTGGAACCAGGTGGATCTCCATGAGGAAGCAGAGGCTTATACTTACACACCTGCCGCCACCCTAAAAGCCATAGAGTTTAAAGACGACATTTTCTTTTCTCTGAAGCTAAAGGAACGCTTTGGCTTGGAAGAGCATGAATTCGACTTGTTTGCATTTCAACCAGGGTGCGAATACGACACTAGAACGAGCAGTGTACGGTATGATGGGACAGATGCGAGAGTAACGAAGATGAATATGTCAAAAGAGGCAATCTTGGGTGAGATTGTAGAGTGGGAGGATGGAGACTTTGTCATAGTGCGTCCGACTCTGCTGGACCCCAGTACTGGACGTGAGTATCGCCGCCTCGCAATGTGGACCTACTGACCTTTGATATAGTACCATCGCCCGAGCAGCTCTCACGGTTGATCAGAGACGACCCCACCTGCATACCATGCGTGGAACTGTGCGAAGCACTCTGGAAGAAGCTAGAAGAGCGTCAGGTAATCCATGCTCGAGGTGGTCCCGCCAGCGGCAAATCAACTTTGGCAAGAACTTTCCAGAGATACATAGCCTGGAAACAGCCCCATATCCCAAGCATTCTCATTCCCTGGAATGTCAATCTAAATACTATCAGATGTTACGAGGATGTGCTTCAAGAATACATCCGAAAACACCACCCTCAGTTACGTCACTCAATCAGTTCTTTAGCATGGTCTAGGTACTTGCTCATAATTGATGATGCACAGTTATCATATGCGAAGTCGGACTTCTGGCTCGACTTCATCAAATCACTTGCAGATGGTACCTCGTCCTCGAAGCCATATATCTTGCTGCTATCGTCATATGGTAGTCCTGGTCCGGTGCCCATACAGTACTTAGACTCATTATCAGTTCATTTTGAGCCGGCAAAGGCTGCAAAGCGTATGTCGGTTCGTACAACAGCAGGTTTTGAGATTGGACTCTAGCTCCGAAGAGAAGAGCCCGATGATATCTCTCGTGCAAAGCCTGCGAGGTTAATTGTACATATCTTGTTGACTTGGAGACACTGCTACCTGCGGCAGTTGCTGGTCCTGATTGAATGTCGGGATAAGCCTTCTGCATACGTGCTAGCCTTTGTAGACAGTTATTATGTCAAATATGTACGTATCCAGTCAATCCCGCATGCGTGTGATCACGTGAATTGGTCGACTCAGATCTCGGAGTACGGTTTTGGTCAGTGGTTTGTACTTGAGCTTTTCAGATACTAGGTTCTTAATCACACGTACCAAATCATGTCACGTCCACAAGAAAGTACGTATAAGAGTACTCGAGTCCGTGAGGCAGAGCTGGCTCTGCAGTGATGTATCCTGTGCAGAACCTTACTCGTAGGTGGATTCCACAGGGTCTTCTGCATTCGACATCCCCGTGCACCTTGTAGGTTAATCTTCTTTGATCTAGAAACTCTGAGTCCCCGAGGGAAACGGGAATCCTCGATCGAAGCGTTATTTGCTCGAAGATGCTCCGACTCTCTTTGAAGTGTATAACGTGCTAAAAGTTGCTGCCCATGCCTATACGTATCGTGAACGCCAGTGGTTATCCACAGTGGAACAAACACTTGCCCTTTGCCTTAAAACTTACTCCATAGCCTACTTATGAAGTGTAAAGTTACTCTAAATGCTGGAAATGGAGTATAACTTGCTCTACTTCGAGAACTGATGCAACTTATGCTCTCATCAGGAAAGCGGTGTAGCTGCTGCACTATTATAGTTCAATGCACTACTGTAGCGAACGTACCGCTTTGTACGCTCAAATGGCGGTGACAGGGCTTTTTCTTCGTACAGGCCTTCCAAATTGCCTTTTTGGGTTCTACTTGCTTTGGTTTTGGTGTGGGAAACCGCCAGAATCCCGGTGACAAAGGTGAAAATTTCCCCATACAAGGCTCTGGTGACCGGTGACCGTACAAAGCGGTACGTTCGCTACAGTATTAGCCAACCAGAGTAAGAATTAAGTACTCTAGCTACAACTTTGCACCTCCAAAGCCGATGCAAGCTCGATGATTCGCAAGATATCTTCAGCGATAGGGGACTGAGAGACATTAGATAAATAATCAATTAACATTTTAGTAAGTAGTCCTCATGGTATAGTGGGAAGGGCTTCGTTATATGGGCTGTGGTTTATAAATTGGAAATTTCGAGTGGAGATGTCGACTCCAGGTAAAGGATTTTGCTTTTTGCGATTATTTCTCAGCATTTACTCCGAGTAGAGATGCACCAGATACATGGGGGTGGCAGTTATCAGAGTATAAATCGGGCTCCGTTTACAGATAGAAGGAGCAAAGGGGTGTTATGCAGGTGCATATCCCTATGAGGTGCAAGCTATTGGAGGAGTAAGACTTTGCACCTCTTACAGCTCCTAAGTAGTGCAACTGTATCTGGAGTAAACTCTGTACCACGAGGTATCATCTTTTGTAGTAAAGTACGTAGCAAATGTTTTGTCGATGCCGCTAATCTGCTCGTACTGCGCTGTTGATTCTTGGAAGTTATAGCTGGTAGATTCACTACTACCGTGGCTGCTTGCAGGTGCGGTAGTATTCTTGAATGTGTCTTCGCCAGTAGCGAGTTTGATTGCTCGTGCATCGCTCTCTTTCCGAATCGATACGTATATGTGTACATGTGTACTTGTACAGTGTCGCTGGTAGCGTTCGTCCGATGAGATTGAAACAAACCTTTCGTGTATGGTTCGCGTGTGGGTGAGATTCATTCTTACTAGTAGTGGTGTCGCACTTCTCGTGGTGTTCTCTGGTTTCAACTCTTAATTTCACATAAGTATCAGGTGGTGGTCTGTGCTAGTACTTAGGTAGGTATATAGATACGTACTTAAGCCCAAGGTATTTCTGTTTAGGATGATATTGCGACCGGTTGAGGCATGAATGGCGTGAGTATTTTGTGTATGTTCCGCGAACTGGCACGCCTCTTCCTCAATGGTGTTATTGTTATTGTTATTGTTGGGCGGGACAGACCCAGCGTATTGGTGGGTTACACCACGCTTACGTCCCAGAGGTTTTTACGCTAAGTATCTACATTAAGGCTAGGGCTATCTAAGAGGGAAGCTGAAGAGGTCACGTTAGTAGGTGGGGGATTTCCGAGGGGGTGGTGGGGAAAGGGGTAGAGTGCCTGGTGTCGGGGTTAGTGGGGTGAAGAGGGAAGAAACACGCTATATTTCGCTAGATCCCAATTTATTAATCCTTATGTAGAGTATGTTTGATCCCTTTGCTCCTATATCCAGTCTTTTATCCCGAATTCTCGCGGTGCGGTCAGATTTGTCCATCGCTATTCACGGTTTTAGTGTGAGAGAGGAATGGGAGGGTGTAGCGTACTGCGGTTCTCAATGTCGTCGCTTACGTTATGCTGGGGAGTGTTATAACCTTGGTAGCGACTTTCGGTGGTATAGTTGATTAGTGGTAAGGCATAGGGACGGTGGTTCAGGAGTTTTACTTTTTGTCGTTGCTAGTTGGTATAAATACGGTCTGTTGCGCGGAGTATTTGGTAGATGTCTTCCCCCATCGCTAGGGTGGTGTAGTGTAGGAGGGCGTAAATGGGGTTGGGGAGGTGACAGAAGGAGAGACGATGGTGGGCGTGAGAAAGGCAGATGAGTAGCGCATGGTATTCTGTTTCGACGGAGTCGCAGTGTGGACATATCCGGCGATGTCGTGGTTTATGACGGGTATTCATACGGAATCGTTGGATGGCGAAGTTATGGGAGGAGGTGCGAAGTCGTGCACAGGCGCGTGCGAGGTGGAAGGGCAGGGAGAGGTATTGGGCGCAGGTTGGGGGAATAGGATTTTGTAAGAGATAGTTGATGCCGTATTGCCAGATGCGGAGGCGGGGCCAGGTTTGGAGGGCAGGGATGAGGAGTTGATGGAGGGATGTGAAGAGGGCTTGTTCGATGGTAGTGAGGTAGGTAGCACTGTTAAGGAGTTGAAGAGGGTTGATAGCGAAGGGAGTGAATTGGCGAATGAGAGTTGCGAGCCAGCCATTGCGGAGAGTATGTTGCGTCTGGAGGGCCCAGGAGATCGGTCGGTCGGGGTTGGAGTGGTGAACGTAGGATAAATATTTGGCGGTGATAAGTAAGCCCCGGAGAGAGAGAGGGAGAAGTTGAAGATCGTAGTAGAGGATGTTGGTGATTGCCCGTGGGTGGAGGCCGACCATTCGGCGGATGTGATAGCGTTGGGTGAGGTCGAGAAGGTAAGTGGTGGAAGGGGAGGTATCGAAGCGGCTTTCGAGGGCGTAGCTGTATTGTGATTCGACAAGAGAGCGGTAGAGGGAGCGGAGTTGGAGGGGTGTGGTGACGCCTATTTCGGCTCGGACGTCGTTGAGGTGGCGGTTGGAGAGATTAGCTTGACGATTCTGTTTACGAGCGAGGGAGTTAGAATCCCAACCGGTTGAGAGAGCCGTAGAGGTGAGAGGGACGCCGTTGATAGTGACTTTGGTAGCGCGTGGAACGAGAGTGCCGTTGACATAAATGGGACGAATGAAGGGAATAGTGGTGATGGCGCCGAGGGTGAAGATGGTGCATTTGTGGGGGTTAAGGTGGAGGTTGAGAGGGGTTGCTTGTTGGTTGAGCCGATGGAGTTTATTTTGGAGGGACTGAGAGGAGGAGGCGATGACGGTATAATCGTCGGCGAGAGCAATGAAGGGGATGGGGTGTGGAGGAGTACCAAGTGTGGGGTCGTCTGGTGAGGTGAGGGTGAGGTCAGAGACGTAGAGAATGAAGAGGAGAGGAGAGAGGGGATCGCCTTGTGGTACTCCGATGTCGCAGGCTAAAAGATCGGAGAATCGGTGGTTGGCTTTGATGGTAACTTCTTGATGGAGATAGGATTGACGTAGTAGGTCGATCCAGGGGCCGTGAATGCCTTTATCGTATAATCGTTGAAAGAGAAGCGCTCGGTTGACCGAGTCGAAGGCTTTTTGGATGTCGATTTGGGCTATGATGAGGGGCAGGTTGAGCGCGAGGGCTTGTTCGTGGAGAGTGCGTAAGATAAAAATATTGTCAGCAGTGCGGTGGCCTGGACGAAAGCCATTCTGTAGGGGTGGGAGGAGGTCGTGAAAGCCGAGGTATTCTTGGATGCGCATTAGTAGAATGGTAGAGAACAGTTTTCGATATGCTGATTGTAGAAGGATGCCGCGGGTGTTATTGGGGGAAGATGAGTCGGAGGTTTTGGGAATGGCTACGAGGATGCTACGACGCCATGATTGGGGGGCTTCACCACTGAAGAGGGTGGTGTTAATGTGGTCTTGAAGTTGTTCAAGAGGGATCTGTTTGAGTTGGTGGGTGGTGACTTTGTCTTCGCCTGTGGCTGAGTTATTAAGTTTGGATAAGGCTATGCGGATTTCGTCGAGAGAGACAGGGTCAGAAAAGAGATGATGAGAAGGGGTAACTAGGCTGGCGAAGATTGGGATAATGGTGCGGTTCGCTTGGAGGAGTTTTTGGTAGTGAGTAACGAGGGCGGGGCCAGGGGCTGTAACGGTCGTGTTGCGTGTGCCATGTAGGTATTGTCGTGCTTGATTGGCCCAATCCGTCGGTGTGAGTTGTTCCCAGTAGGTGGTGCGGGCTTCACGTTTAGCGCGTTGTAGACGTCGTCGCTCGGCGGAGACGGCGTTACAGGCGATGCGATAGAGTCGGAGAGTTTGGGGGTTCGGTTGGTTGCGATGTTGTCGGAGAGCGGATTGATATGCGAGACGGAGACAGTGGAGGGAGGTGGTATCAGGGTTAAACTGGAAGGGGCGAGCGCGGATGGGGTTGTATTTCTCGTGGCCTTCTCTTAAGTATGTTCAAGGTGTCCCCATTACACGTGTCAAGAAATGACGTGCAATAAGTGCATACGTGTGAGATTTCTGTTCATTGACGCATATGCAGTTCATATCTTGTAGAGCATTACTCGTATTGCCGCGTACTTCATGGCCGACCCGCGTACCCCCCCATTGATTGCATAGGACTGCGCAAAATTTGCTGCCTATGACAGTGTTTAACTACCAGATAGGACCTTCCCTTGCAATATGAGATTGGTATTTCTTCACAAATTTAATACAGATCCCTTCAGATTTTGCCTTCCAAACTATCTCAGATAGTGCCAAGCCACCCTCTCGAAGATGATAGACCTCCATACCCCCAGGAACCCATTTTTCAGCAGCACTTCGTACAGGGGACTCCTAAGGTTTTATACTGGCAATCCTCTTAGATTCTCCGGCTGACGATGTCATAATCACCTCATTGATACCCCCTTGGAGAAGCATGGGCGGCCCAGCACTAACCTATGTACTCTGTCGGGGAGTACGTGGGTCGGCCATGTTCTTCAGAGCAACACGTAACGGCCTCTAGTCGATATGCGCGATGCTTTGCATTCTTCATCCCCGTATGCGGTCGCTCTGGTTTTTTATCTGAGTACTACTACTTTCTCTGTGAAATGGAAGCGTACCACCGATCTTCCAGCGAGGTGACTTTGCTGGTGGTTGTTTACTTCTCATGGTTGAGGGAGGAAGGAAGTTGGAGAGAGGACCGGATGTCTTAGACGTTCGAACGTTCTGAGAAGGGAAGGGCCCTTGGCGAGCTGCTCTTCTCTAAAAGGGAAGGTGCATTCTAGGTATGAAAGCGGGTGGTTAGGTTGGCATTGAGATTGCTGAGCCATGGGAAATTGAGTGGCCGCCTCGGTTCTTGAAGATGGAAGGAGGGTGAAAAGAGGAGGTCAGCGATGCAGCGACTTTCAGAAGCTCTACATATCAACAGACTTGGAATGCTCAGGACCGAGAGCGAGAGTAAGCGTATACCAACGAGAATCGTGCCAGGAGAGCACGCACGGCCTTGGAAACTTGAGCCTGATTGCTAGCGAAGCATCTCATATGGTCAGGTTGGAAATGCCAGATAATAAATTTGAGATGTGCAAGGTACACATCAACGCGCTAATAGCTCAGTTGGGAGAGCGTACGACTGAAGTCTTTCGGTCCGATATCGTAAGGTCACCCGTTCGATCCGGGTTTGGCGCATTGGCTGGAAAGAGCTTACGTTTTGCTCTTCTTTATGGTGATCTCTTTTCTTAGTAATTAAGCTTCCTATCATGTACCATGAAGCGCTGTACGGGACTTCTCAATTGTGCCGTTGTCTTTCAATTCTCAAACGTTCTACCATCTGACTGCGTATCTACGTACGGTAGAATTCCAAGAAAGATCGGAGATCTACAATTGAAAGATTTCGTACATCACAGCTGCAGCACACTCTGTTGTATCATACCAATCATCATGATGTCCGATGAACCACAAGATGCATCAAAACCAACGCGTTAACGATAAGTATACTATTCAAGAATTCTAAAGCTCTCTAAAAATGCTAAACCCTAACCTTGCGAACGCATCTGTAAACTCTATCTAACCCTGATCATAAAACAAAAAGAATAATCTCATACGCCTGCAGCTGGAAGAGCCGAAGCTTTCAAGCCATTAACGAAGCAAAAACAAAATCAATAATCCCAACCTCGAAGTAAAATCGCAACCCAACCAGAGCATGTCTCCGACAGCTTAATGAATCCAGTGCTAGTGCGCCAACAGTTCTTGGACAATAATTGTTTGCAAGCCCTTATCCCCCCAGTGCTCAACCAGCATCTTTTCCTTCCATTGATCAAAACCTTCAGTATCATTGCTATCAAAATCCCTCCTCAAAGCATTAAACGAACTTCTCATATCTGCGGGATTCGTCGGCCAATGATGCAAAAAGAAGTCGTTGAAGATTCTTTGGTACCTTCTCCCATTCCTGACAATGTTTGATAAATCTTGCCGCCCCATATTTTCGAAACAAGTAGCAAAGTAACACTCATCATTAGTCATAACGTTATTTCCTTGAGCATAGTCGGCAGGCCACATGAAAGAGAGCGAAGAGAAAGCAAACTCTTTCGGCATAAAACTCGAGAATCTCCAGTCTAAAATAAAGGCGATGTCGACTTCCTCTTTATCAACACCAATTGTAAGGGCAGAATCGAGTGCTCGACGAAGGTAGAAAGGGCCACGACCACCAGAAGGCATACTCTCCAGAAGAGCCGGTAGTTTCGCTTCTTTCCAAAGAAGAATCAAATAATTGTCGACTCGATCGACACCATTCTCCTTGGTCTTCAGCTGGTATTTTTGATGACGGAAGAAGTCGGCCAAAGCTACCTGTGCGTGCTCGTAGGGTCCGAGAGAAGTTTCCGGGCCATTGAAAGTGGCATAAGAGCCAAAACTGGTAAGGAGACAAGACGGGTTCTGCGAGCCTGGTGGACTGTCCCAGATGATGGAGCCCATCCGCTCCATAGGATGTTTCTCCAGTTCAACGAAAAATTCTGCGATCTGACTGAACATTCTTTCGCGTTGCTTCCCAAAAGTTCCACTCCAGAGGAAAGAACCTGGAGGCACACCAGGCAACGTATAAAAAAGCATATAGGAGAAGTCAATGTTTGAATTCGGGTCGTCCCGCTCGTCTCCGTAGCCGACTGCAAGAACCTGAGGAACGACACGTTTCCCTAGAAGCTGCAAATCTTGAAAGAAACGCAAGGTCCCGAGTTCCACTTTATCAGCAAACTCTTCCATCGCTTTTGGCAGGCGATCATCTGTGCTAAAGAGAAGGATCCTTGCGGTGATGGTGTACCCGTCACTAAAGTCGATGAATACGAAACCGTATGGGGACTCCAGCCCAATATTATTATCGTCGAAGATTGTGTCTCTTGCACTTCGCTGTGCGGGTGTCTGCGGGGCACTTGGGTTGAATCCCTCAAGACCCCTAATATGGCAGGTAAGTCCTTTTGTGTTGTGGCCTTGTTGAGCTCTGCTTCTCATAGGAACCCCGAGAAGAGTGTTCCAGTACACCATGTTGGCAGTCGTTTGTCTTCTTTCATTTCTGATCTGTTCAATCCAAGCAGGATCCTATGTATCGTTAGAATTATAAGCCGACGTACAAGGGTACCGATGTGTCTTACCACTTCTGAGCATCCATGCGAAGTTTTTACGGCGTGGTCGACGCAGTATTGTTTGCGACAAGAGGAGCAAAAACCGAACCGTATCTCGACGGGTTGAAAGCATCCGAGTCCATCCGTATGAAAGTTGCAGATTTGAATCGGCATACTGTCCCGGTAATCCCAGGTGCCGTACTCGGAGTTGATGAGAGTGTTGGTAATATAAAGAGAAGTCCTGGCCGACAGAAACCGAACCCGAAACCGAAATCGAAGGTGCGAGATTGAGAGGAGAAGAGCTTTTGATGTAAAAAGAGGAGCTGCCAGACCGAATGACACCGAAGACACAGATGCGAGAGGTGAAAAGTTTGGATGTATAACGGAGAATCCCGACAAAAAGTGTAGTTAAGTTAGTAGTCGTTTGGGATGTGTTCGTAAATAAGAAGGTCAAAAGAAAAGATTTCGGCCGTTCTCACGGAAGTTTGGTCGAGTTGTGTGTATTGAAGCAGAGACTCGGAGGATGTAGTGGGAAAGAAGCAGAAAGGCGAATAAAAGAACAGAAAGTTTGGGGGTTCAAAGTCGGCAGGTCCATACCAGAAGAATTAGGAAGGAAGGGCCAGAGAAGTTTGGGTGCAAACATTAAAGACGAAAAGGGAAGCAGACCAGGGCCTTAGCAAAACACACAGTCATAAACAACAACCGTTTACATTAAACAACTCTACACCTTTCCAGCGATCACCTAGGTAACCCACCCCCCACATTCTCCTTCCTCTTTCCACCATCATCACCAACAACTCGACAACCTCTACTCATAATCAAAACAAAGTGGCCAGGCGCGAATATCCATCACCTCTCTGACAGTCGCATTCGGAATAATGCCAAACATATCCAACGTATCATCCAACGTCGCATTCACCCAACCCTGTCCTGGCTCCTCTGGCTTTGGCGGGAAGTTGGACGTGTAGCCCGCGATATCCACCAATCTCTTTTTCAGATCCTTCTTTTGCCACTGCCACCAGATACGATCAAGGTAGGTGTGGTGGAGGTAAAACAATGGATCTAACGACTTGATTAGCGACAACACAAGAACGGGAACAAACAAAGGACTTACCACCGGGAGAACTGATTGGATTCGCCATCTCACCACCAACACCAATGTGGCCAGCGTTATGCGGACTTGGAGGAGGTCCGGCCAAGGTACCATTCCCTGGTGCTGGGGCTCCAACAGGAGGACCGGCACTTGGTGGGAGTGGTGGCCATGGTGGGAAGAAGCTGTCAAAGAACTGAGGAGGTGGGCCGGTCTTTGGATCGCCGGGCATGATGCCATTCTCGAAGCAGGGCCAGGCATCGGCATAGGTCGTCAAGGTCATACACCTATCGATGCTTGCCTGGCTGGAGCCGCTGCTGAGAAAGTCGTTCATCTGGCGCCAGATGCAATGCGGGATGTTTTTGTATCCTGGGCCAGTGTTGAGCTGATAGCTGGCGAATGGACCGTCCTGGATACAGTACTCTGGACCAGAGCCGTCACCACCAAAGCCGAGGACTGGATCAAAAACGATTGACTTGGAAAAGTTTCCGGCGTCGATGGTCTCGTCCCAGTAGGGCTGGGTACCCTTGTAGCCGCACTCCTCGCGAAGGAGCGTCTCGTGAGCCTTCATCTGGAGACGATGAAATGGGAGGAACCATCCGTCGCCGTGGACGACATCAGCAAGGATCTGATGCAGCTTGATGAGGTCGTCGAAGCGCGAGACGGCGAAGGGACGGTTCGTCTTGGTTGGAGCGGCCATGAGGCAGAGTTCGGCATCGATGTAAGCCTTCTTCTCCTTGTTGGAGAATTTATGCCTGACTTGTTAGTGGAAGCTCATACTGACGGATGGAAGGGTATCATGAGGATGATGGAACATACCAGGCCTTTCTCTTCAGAATCTTTCCACATTTCTGCTTTGGCGGCTTTGGTCCCTTTGGCGGCAACGCCTCTGGGATAGCAGCAGCCGCAACAATCGACACAATAGCACCCCAAGTCAAAAGATTCGAAAGTCCAACCATCTTCACACTGCTCCTCAAATGGATGCTCTCCAAACCCCGTCCTCACCTCTCCTTATATACCCTCCTTCCTCCCCTGCAAAACCCCCAATCTTTTCCGCCTCCCTCGTTATTTTTTTCTACTACCCCCAACTGCCGTCGTCCCTAAATAAAGCACCTTGTCTATATTGCTTGTACCTCACGATGTATGCATGTATAGTCCTCGCCTTGTTATAGTGTAACATCGGTAAGCCCAATCCGCAGCCATTTCCCTATGCCGCGCAGTCGGGCCGATGCGACGTGGATATTACCCGGCATACATATGGTTGTGATGCGCCCAGGGCTAATGGTTGGCAAAACCGAGGGATAAGCGATGCTGCATCAGGAGAGCGTCAGCCCTTTGCTG
Organism: Ascobolus immersus RN42; assembly: GCA_003788565.2. Classification (NCBI taxonomy): domain Eukaryota; kingdom Fungi; phylum Ascomycota; class Pezizomycetes; order Pezizales; family Ascobolaceae; genus Ascobolus; species Ascobolus immersus. The sequence continues at coordinate 16,902 of ML119719.1, read as the reverse complement.
CACATAAATTGGGACAAAGGGTACATACCTTATGGGCGTATATACTTGTACCTTATCCTTCCGTCTGAACAAACACAAGTACCTGTGTACATACCTGTGTCCATACAAATGAGCTGACTGACTGACAGGCCTGCCAGGTTGTCAGGCAGCCCTGCTGTGCCACACTGGCAGTCAGTGCCACCAAGTGTTACATCTCGCAACCCTGCATACAGTGCAGATACGAGAAAGAAGGTCGGAGCATTCTCGACGTCTGAATGCTTGTTTTGTTTTCTAGAAGCTTCATGCATGTAAGCGAGCATGTAGTCCATCGTGGCGTGGGGATTTAGAATTGGGAGAGGGTCCGAGGGGCCTGTCGAAATCTCTATTGGAGACTGGACCCCACGCCAGATCTGGATCTGGATCTGGGGAGGACGACGACGTGCTATGTAGCTGAGTACAGACATACCGGGGACCAAATTCTCACCAGCAGTAAGTACCAGACCCACCGGCCATCCCATTCATACAAGCAAAGTTTCCACCAGAGCCAACCACCACATCTGAAGCTCGAGACAACGACGCTCCAGGCGTCCAAATACCGCGAACTAGGCCCCACCAACAGTATCAGGCCCGCGGCCTCAATCTGCGTACAATGTACAAGTACGTCTCTCCATACACTCGGCATACGCATCTCCCGATCTGGCGAGGAAGACGAAGCACCAAACCATGCCTGAAATTCCCACCACCAAGAGCACGTCATCCCCACTGGTAGGAATTGAACGATTCCATATGTACATATCAGAGACACACCAGATCTGGGATCTGGAGAGGAGGATGTCAAGTACCGATACATCATACATACATCAAATCGGCACTGACATCTCACCAATAGTAGTACGAGTACGTAGTATAAGGCCGAGCCCCTTCCACGGGTTTCTTGCCGAGCTATCTTGCCGAGCTAGATATGGAGGGGGACGATACGTCAGATGCAGAGACAGCCTTACCGGGAACGACATCTCACCAGCTGCCTTCCATACACACCAGTATGATATCTATCAGAGACACGCCTCAGATGTGACGCGGAGCACAATCAACCCCAGATCCTCAATTAGCTCGCCTCGCCTACACGGCACATTATCACCCCTTAACCACTTTCCTCGACTGGCCACGCTTCACAAGCATCAAACTCCATTTACGATATAACCAAGTAAGTACTTAAGTAAGTACTTAGTACTTTAAAGGAGAAGGCAAGTAAGTGAAGCAATACACACAAGAATACGTGCCAGAAAGATGAAAAAGTAGTAAACAAAAGTATAAGCCAATTTAACCCACTCAAACCAAAACCACAAAACAAAGGGAATTAATAATAAAAAACACACCATCGAAACAAGTAACTAACTACACACCCAACCCGCCCCAACCAAAGCCAGACCTCTAACTGTCAACTCTGCACCACAGGCTGGAACCACCCTTCCCCACTCCCACCTCCTTCGATGCCTTCAAGCCAATGCAAAATCTCCGCCTCATCCATCGTCTTCCCCCTCCCCTTCACACCCCCCGTAGTCCCATCATCTACTTTATCCACCCTATCCCCTTCCAACCCACCCTCCAACAACCCTCGCTCTCCCTCAAAAATCAAACTCCCCCCTAAACCCCTCCAAATCCATCCCCGGCCCCACCCTCCCCGCCAAATCATTCCGTCCCATCTGATTAAACACCCTCCTCAACGTATCCGTCAAATTCGTACTCTCATTCTGCAGAATCTTCCCCGGCTCAATCCCGACGCCGAGGGCCTCCGTGCGCGCCTGGTCCTCGGCTACCTTGTGCATGGCGAGCGCACCGAGGAGGTGCTGAGCTGCTTCCGCGAAACAACCAATATTGATGCAACTCACGCCGAGGTTGTAACGGGCGCGGACAAAGTTGGGGTTAATCTCGAGGGCTTTTTCATATGCGTTTATGGCTTCCTCCGGACGGCCAGAGTTGGCGAGGGTTGCGCCGAGGCGGTTCCAGAGGAGGTGGTTCTTGTCGCGGGCGTCGTAGTCCATTTGGAGGGCGACGGAGAAGCAGTCGACAGCCTTGTCATATTCCTCAGCGCCGTAGAAGAGGACGCCTAGGCCGACCTGGACGTCGCTGTCAATCTGGTCAGGGGAGAGCTGGGCGGCTTTGAGGAAGAGGTCGACGACGCGGTCGTGGACGGCTTGGCGGTCGATGGGGGTTGCGGGTTTGGCGGAGGCGGAGAGGGAGGGGTATTTCGTGAGGAGCCAGCGCTCGAGGGTGGTGTAGGCGGTGGTGTCGTAGCCTTCGTTTGTGTAGGAGACGGCCAGGTCCATGAGGGCTTGTTGGTGCGAGTCGTCGAGTTTGAGGGCGGTTTCGAGGGCGCGGATGGCGGGGGTTTCTTTTTCGTTTTGGGCCTGGGAGCGGCCGAGGAGGACCCAGGCGTCGAGGTGGGTGCTGTCTTTTTGGACGGCGGCTTCGAAGGCGAGGGCGGCGAGGGAGAGGTTGCCGCCGGATTCGAGGAGGCGTTTGCCTTCGGAGAAGGGGTCGGCCATTTCGAGGTAGGGGTTTTCGGGTTCAAAGAGGTATTCGCCCATGCGGGGCATGGAGAGGGTGTGGCTGTCTTCGGCTTGCCAGGGCTTGGAGGAGTCGAATTCGGGGATCCAGGAGTCGTCGAGGAGGCCGGTGGGGTCGTCGAGGGCCGAGGCTTCTTCGTTGATGCCGTTCCAGATGGATTGGAGCTCTTCCGGGTTGAGTTGTTCGTTGAGCTCTTGCTCGATCTTTTCCATGTTGATTTGCTCTTCGGTTTTGGTCTCGGCTTCGGCTTCGGCGAATTCCTTGTCCCATGTGGCGGCGTCGAGCTCCTTTTCCTTGCCCTTGCCTTCTACGTGGGCTTGGGCTGCTGGTGGTGCCTGGTATTGTTGTTGATGTGGGTGGGCATGACGGTGTGAATGGCGGTGCTGAGGCACCATATTCATCATTCCACCAGTCAAGGCATACCCGGTCGGTCTAAAGTGCTGCTGTGGACCCGGAGCGCGTTGAACGGTCGCTCCCGCAGCATTAAACATAGCAAACTCTGCCGCACTGAGAGGCGGTCCCGTAAACGTCTGCTGCGGCGCCTGTCCCGGTAACTGCTGAGCCGCCTGAGGTCCAAAGTCGGCCGCCCACATGGCTCCATCCTGCCCCATCGGCTGCATCGGCATCTGCTCCTTGAACTGCGGGGCCGGCCCTTGCTGCTGAAGCATGTCGAGCTCCCTGCGCATCTGGTCGAGCGCGAAGGGATCCATCTGGCCGGGCTGCATTGCCTGGGGGTCGAAGAACTGGTTGGCGAGCTCGCGGTCGGCCTGGGCCATCTCGGGACCGCCTGTTCGGAGCCCGCCTTGTCTGAGTTCGCCGGGACGTTGCGTTAGGCGGTCCTGCTGCGTCTGCTTGTCTTTGCTGAGGACTTTGGACATTTGGGCGAGCGGGTTGGCGCCCGTTGAACATTCTGCTCCGCCGAAAAGTGACATTGTGATTGTGGTGTGGTGTGGTGATGTGTTGTAGAGGGTGTTTTGTGGAAGAAGTCGAGTCGAAGGGGATCAGGGGGATGGTGTTTTTGTGGTGGAGTTTCTGGCGGTTTTGTTTCTCGTAAGTGGATGGCGTTGTTTAGCGGGGAGGGGCGGCGTTGGATCGAGGCCGCTTAAAGGTGGAGAACAAAACAAAAGCAGCTGAAGAGAAAGAAGAAGGGAAAACACGAACCAGCAAAAGTCGCGATACTTAAATGGAGGACGAACGAGCAGGTATCGCGAGAACAAAACTTTGTCGAGCTGAAAAATAAAAAGACAGTCGTCCAAAAAAGAAAAAAGGGTGATGGCTGAGCCTCTCCTGTTGAGGTTTCGTATGCGCTGTCTTTCAGATGCCCTCGAATGGTGGGACACAGCTGGACGATCGCCACGTGAAATTGCCCCACCAACCTCAATTGGTGCGGCCAGTCGTCCACCAACCACCCGAGACCACCGAGGGTCAATTGGAGACTGACAAATCCATCTGAATGCTTGTGAGCGAATCGTTATTCAGATGGCCATGTATGAAATATCAAAGAGACCTGAGAAATGTAATGAGATGAGCGCAAGGCATGTTTTCTTTAACGACGGTCAATGCTCTCTGTCACCGAGATGCTTCTTTCGCTGGATGACAGCTGTCTCACCAGCTCGAGCGGCGATTTCGTATTCTCCGCCAGCTGCGTCTACTCAACGGCTGGTGATAGACCAAAGAGCCTCACTCCTGAGCTCTTCAGTACGATAGAGCTCGAATTCAAACATAGCAATTAAGTAGATTACAAGTATATCATACATAGTAGTACTCGTGCCCAAGGGTCAGTTTCTGCGAAACGACAATTTTTTCCAAAATCGCACTCTCCTGTCTCCGCCACTGGAGAGTGCAAATGTGCTCGCATTTGTCGTTTCGCAGAAACTGATCCACTGGGCACGAGTACTCGGAACGCTCTTTTACATCATATGCACACGACTCCATCGGCTTGAAGCTTCACCTCCCCTTCTCAGCCTCCATCCTCACCAACCGCCTCGGCCCTTCCCGCGGCTCAACACTCTCGGCACCATCCGAACAGCGCGCTTACTAATAACCCAGCATGCACCTTCCCCTTTGGAGAAGAGCCGCTCTTGCCCGCCAAGGCCCTTAAGGGTTCCTTCCCTTCCCAGAACATTCACCTCTCAACCACAAGAAGAAACAACAACCAAACAAAGTCGCACGTATCAGTGTTTGATCTTTGCGTTGTCGTCACGGATTGACTCCTCACAACCAAAAGATACGCAACCCGAAGTCAGATAAAGTTCACACACGATGTCACGGGGATGCAAGGACGTGGATGCAGACCGAAAACGAGTCTCAAGGATCAATTGAAGCGTGGTCTACAGTCATGAGCATTTCGACCATTATAAGCATCCCACAGTAAAGAAACCTCGGAGCTCAAACATATACGAGTAAGTTTCCGTATAGGTTTAGATTCACTGTTACGTATATATCCACCTATTCATCACAACATCAGAAAAGCATCTTTCAAAACACGAGATTGAGAAACAGTCTTCGTCTATCGAATGAAACTAAGTACGTTACAAGTATCCTTCTCTGCAGTTCATCTCGATGTTTGAACGTCTATTTTCGCATCAAGCTCACCAGAGCTGTTGCTACCTTTCCGGCGATGTACAAAAATACCCGGTCCTACCACAACTACGACACTGGAGGATACAACACTATCGTGACGAACCAAATTCCCAAGAGTCTTTGCCGCCCCACGAATTGACGAAAGCCAAACGCCACTGCAGTGGGATGAGAGCCGCCAACATCCACACGGATGACATTAGAGGCTCCGATGCAGAGCCATCACGAGAACTGCAACAACTATTCACAGAAACACGAGTTCCTCAATCCGAAGCTTGACGAAATACTCTCATTTTCTCGTGCACATTCTCACCATGGACCCCTTCTCTGCCTCACTCCATCTTCGAAAACTCCGACATGGCTCTACAATCGCTCACGCCTGAACTTTCTCGGCACCACTCTCTTTGAATCTGAAGGAGTACCCGGGCGCACGAGCTCACTAGGGCCTAAGAGTCCTTTTTTTTCCAGAATGAACGAACAGAACGCATTCTTACAAGAGCTCTCTCCAAAACATCTTCCATCACTCAACCACGAGAAGAAAAACCAACCAAGAAAGTTCTTTTGCAGCTCCACGCTGTTGCACGCATCGCTTCCAAGAGTCATATAAGTCAAATCTCAAACAGAGGATATGCAACGCCTACGGGGATGTAAGTCGAGAGCAACGGTTGTTGCAGTAGTAGTACGCATCAATTCCAAGAGCGACAGTAGTCAAATTCGACCGAGGAAAAGCAAGTCCAAGTCACGGCTCGAGCGAGCGCAACAATCGATTCTTGCAGTATGCAGTACGCATCACTTCCAAGAGTCATAGTAGTCAAGTGCCCGAAAACTAGCAAGTCGTATGGGGATGTAAGTCGAGCCCGAGTGCAACGATATTACAGAAGATGACATCGGAGCTAACCGATATTATTGCGGCAGGAGGCCGAGATTCACCATCCGCTGAAGGCGCAGATGAAGACGAAGATGACGAAGATGATGACATATACGAAAAGGAACCAAGCAAAGCAAAGAGACGCACAATGGAAATACTGCGAGTGCGGAGCAGAAACGGCTTAATGGCAGCAACGTCGGAGCTAGCTCCAACACATACTCGAGACGGAAACGGATGGAGGCTCCTACAGACTAAATAAGCCCTTTCACACGAGTTATCTGCGCAAGGACAAAAATAAGATCACGGAGGCGACCCAGAAATGGCTTCACGAAAGGAAAGAAAAAACCCGAACGTAACGTGGCGAGATGCACAGGAGCTTCTTGTGAATCAATGCAATGACAATCGGCGAAATAAAAACAATAAAAAATATCTTGCCGAACGTGCCTATCGAACGAAGAATGGGCTTAGCCCCCCCCCGAAGAGAAGGAGAGGTCGACCACCAAAGAAGAAACAAGAACCACAACAACAGACTACTCAATCCAGAAAGAAGGACAAGGGGCCCGTTGCACAAGAAGGCTCATCTCCTCGGAACGAGTCAAAGTCAGTAGTCAAGTTCAACGCACGGCTAGCAAGTCACACTGGGATGTAAGTCGAGTGCGACGATTGTTCCAGTAGGGAAGTACGCATCACTTCCAAGAGTCATATTAGTCAATCAAACAGAGGATAAGTAAGAAAAGATCATGGGGATGTAAGACGAGCCTGAGTGCAACGATATTACAGATGCCGAACGTTTCACGTATTGCATTCATAAAGCGCGCATACAATACTCATTTACATTTGTGCTGGCCACTAATGCACGAGAAGGTTCTTGCAAGATATCAATCGTAAAAACTACGCCAAACTTCACACGAGCTATCAATCTATTCACATCATTTTACGAGCACAATATCTTGCAAGACATGAGATTCAGTAGCACAACACTGTCGAAGGGACCAGCGGTTCGGAGTACGAGACTTGCAAGAAATACACATTTCCAAACCAAAGGGAGAAAAACCAGTACACGAGAAGTGGAAATTACTGCGCCTACTACGTTCGAATACGTGGTGCAGATCCAGACTCGCTCTTGCATTCCACCGGACCTGCCTTGTACACCGTGGACACAATTGTCACGGTGGAAGTAGCGAGTCCATACTTAACTACCAGCCAGTTATTATAAGAGATAAGAAACCTCAAGGAGATGTACGAGAAGCTTATGGTAGACCAAAACTTTAACACGAGATAGCATCTTGATGATGAAGCTTCAAAGGGGATGCATCTGTATATGTAGTCTTTAAGGAGAGACTCGACTGGGATAAAAAGCCATACGAGTCGTATAAGATACTATCACCACTTCCAAGATATAGAACGAAGTAACTGCCTTCAGCTCATTCTACCGGTACCCCGCGGTGTACCAGGATGCAATATGTCAAACCATGGTCAACGTTTGTGGCCTCGCAGTTCTACGGAATCGACTCTTCAATCAGTTGGCGAATACTGAGCGCTTGAGCTACGTACCTCAACCATTCGAGAGATATACGATATCGATACGAGTAGAGAAACATCAAAGCCATCTCAGGAGTCTGAAGCTTCCGACACGTAAAACTGAGAAACCATGCGGACCTGCACCTCCGAACACGAGACCTGCACCGACTATGCACCGGAGCACAAGTTACAACGTTGCTCATTCGAAAGCACGAATGATCTCCATTTCCTCATGCACCGAATACCATACTAGTATATGCACCATACCTACGAGTCGTAAGTCCAAGCTTCGAATCAGCACATACCAGCCCTACATGAGATTCCTGGAGGGGTTGAACGTAATTACTTAGTCACATCCATATACAGAGAAGAGTCGGATCGACCTACCAGTAATCAACCACTTTACTATTCTGGTCGAGAGGTCCGCTCTTACGCTTCACCAAGCCTTCCTTGTGCAATTGTGAACGTCCGACAAGATACGGTGGTGAGCAGCTATAATCCGAAGCCTCAAGGACGTATACGAGAGGCTTAACGAGAAACATATCGCAATGAATCAGTACAGTTGCTGTCTAGAATAAGACAGTGACACTAGCAGCGTACGAGAAGTATGCCGCTACTACCATCACAACTGAAGTACGTTCAAGTTATACATCTTCAAGAGGGAGCAAAATTGATCAACACGAAACTACAAAGATATAGTATGGGGCCATCAAAGAGATACAGGAACGAATATACCCTACGAGTTGAATAAAATACTATGAATGCGACCAACGGCCAGGGTACCGAACGAAGTAACAGCCTTATGTACATTTCCTACATGCTTGGTCACAACACGTAAAACCATGCTCGTTGACCTCACTATTCTACGGAATCGACTCTTCAATGAGAGAACTGAGACTGTTTTACGTGCCAGCCTCCACAATTCAAGAAATATATGATATCAAGAGATCAGCATCAAAACCATCTTCAACACGAGAAATTGAGGACCTGTTCATGGCTTTCGACCACACGATACCCGCACCGACGTTTCACCGAAAGACTACTGGTAACGAATCAAAACATGTCAGTCTTACAAAACGTTCCGGCGGATAGGTTCATACGTACGGTACAACTTATTAGTACGCTTTCATAAGTAAAAGCGACACGGTTAAACATGCAGTAGCTCACTATTCGGAACAGTCAAAATCAAGATCATGGCACGCTCTTACATTCCACCAAGCCTATGATGAGAATGACCAACCGCCACGATGCTGATGAATCTACTCCAGCTATACTTGCGAATCTCACAGATGTAAAACGAGATCTCACAATGCGTTAGTGTAGTAGCTCTCTAGAATAGTATGGTGGCACTGTACACGAAATATACCACCACTGAAAACGAAAGCACGGTATACAATTTCAAGACAAGATGGTCCTAATCATGGAGCTACGAAGGTATCCGGTAATCACCGAGCTACGAAGATGTACTTGTCTTCCAGATTAGATGGCAAAGATGATTACACACACCTCAATTATTTAAGAAATCCATGGATATATAAATCAACATCAAATAGTACTTACGTATACCATCTTCCAGCATGCGAAGAAATTGAGAAAGCCGCCAATACTGACTAAGAAACCCGCACTAACTATTCGATCAGTGAAACACCAGTTACCTAATCTGAAGCACGAAAGACTTCCATTTTCTCATAAGATACACCGATCCTCATCAAGCACAAGCTGCATGTTGTACGTCCAAGCTTCGAATATGGAAATGTCAGCCTTACGAGAGTTATGTAGAGGACTCGAGGTACAATTACGAGTAAACATCCATAGTGAAAAAGACACTAGCAACACGCACTACGTTAATATTCCGACTGGTCAAGATCAAGGCAGGCTCTTACATTCCACCAAGTCTTGCTTGTGAACGCCGACAATCATCACGATCACGGGGTGATAAATCCATATCAGCTATTTAGTACTGGTATCATGAAGCTCCTCACGAGAAGCTCAATGAGAAAACATCGCGCAATGAGTTCGAGCAGTCGCGCTCCAGCCTGAGAGAAACCCTGCTCACGAAGCGCACTGCTACTGCCATCGCCACTGAAGTGTGAGTACGTTAAAGAATTGCAAAACAAGGTATTGAGAATCGAGCCACGAGAATATCCTTGTTCTTCAAGTACACAGAGTCTAGATTCGCGTACGAGTTGAAAAAGATACTTCCAGGATCTTCAGAACGAAGTAACTGCCTTCAGTTTCTGCTCTAGGCACACGCATGCGCAACATGTCAAACCATGGCTTGAGATCAAGATGGAGCTGTTCCACGGGGTACACTCATCAACTAATGGGCAGAGAACATATCACGTAGCACAACTATCTAAGAGAGGATATCGGTAGATCAACACCACAATCAGAATTATACACCAAATACGAGATTACCTACGGTATACAGAGCAAACAAACATAACCGCAAAACAGGAACGTCGGCCAATTGGCACGAGAGCACTATAGAAGCAATATACACAGTATCAACTCCTCAGTCATGAATCTCAACAATGTCTGCAAGAAGAATGAGTCTACTTTTTGAGGAGCAGATAAGACCATGATTACGAGCAAGATCGTACGAGTTGACTAGAAGCCTCAAAGCTGTTAACGGAGTATGTGGCCATATTGCCGCAGGGACCGCCGTCACGAGACTTTATCTTCCAACATACCTGCAGCAGCTCGCTACGAGACACTGAGTCCCTGCTCCACGGCAGTACTTCTATACTTACAGTTGGACCTGTCCCTCCTCAGATGCTTACGATATCAACTCTTCGTGACTCGGTCAGGGCTAAGACACGAGAAATGTTATGGGGATGCATTCCGAACAGCTGGGGTGTTGCACGTACGTTTAGGATCATCTATATCATCTATTAGTACTGCCGACTTTATGCATACAGTTAAGATACAGGAGCTAGTCAAAATACGAGGTACCGGAAATCATATCACCATCTCGCTCGATCAAAACTCTCCACGTCCGACGAAGAAACTAGGACAAAGCTTTAAAGCTGCAAGGGTACACACAAATGCAGCCGTCCAACGGAGATCCACGGTCTAAGGTGATCTATTCACAGCTTCATCAGCCTACGAGCCTGCTTACGACAGGCCCTGCAAAACATGGGGATGTAACACACGCTCTGCAGATCCCAACACGAGTCTGATTTATAGCTTGAGTCTTCGAGAGTACGAGTCAAGACAAGCACCAACAATCCGTACTGCTTCTACACCGATACAGGCAAACACTGCCCACGATATAAGCAATGAGTTGATCATTTCTGTCGGACGGAGTCTTTGAGGCCAAACGAGTCATGACGTCATTTTTTTACATTTCGCTCTTTCAACCGACAGATACTAAGTACCAACAGTACGTCTCAAGAAGCTCGTCATAGACAATCTCACTGACGAAGCACGCTAGTACATCGATAGAGGATCACGTCTCCGACATTCTCTGAGGAAAGATTTACGATATAAGCAATGAGATGCCATGTCGGCCATTTCTACATGCAATTGCAACAGACCATCGGAGCTTCACGGCCTAAGGTAATCAATTTTCAACACCACCAGTCAATTGGTAGTGAGTCTTTTTGCGAGAGGTCTGTAAAATATGGGGACGTAAGTTAACACACGTACACAATCTACGATCAAAACACGAGCCTGGTTTGACGCACAAATTGGAGCTAAAAAAAGGGTCAACAGTACTTCGTACTACACAGAATGAGCCACGGCTTCCGGAAACATTCACGATATAAACAAGGAGTTAATCGTTTCTGTGTCTTTGAGGCCATACGAGCAATCCTATGTTTTGTTCATTCAACCGAAAGATACTTCCAACAGTACGTCTCAAGAGTCAAGAGGCTCGTCGCTGGTTCTTTCACTGGCGTGGTACGCACGATCAATAGAGGTTCATGTTCCCAACATCCCCCAAGAGAGCGTCTACGATATAAGCAATGAGATGGCCAAGCCGACCATTTCTGCAAGACAGGGTCTTCACAGTGATACGTACGAGTCATTCATTCTAATTTTTGCTCATTCGGCAGACAAGTGCTACCGAGCGTGTACACGTCTCACGAGGCTCATCACAGCCTCATTCATGAATTCAAAGATACGTCAGAATAGGATTCCTTAGACGTCTCCGGCCTCTCCATGTTGTCTCGCGATCTCGACTTGATATTGCTATACCATGGTGGTACGAATCATACACCTTTTATGTTTACACCAAATAAGTAGACTGCACCTTTTATCGGAAAAGTGCAACAGACTGCACTTCTAAGTCACTACTACACGCTTTACCCCTAACTGGCACAAAAAACTTGCGCTTTTAACTGCCACCCCCATGTCTGTGGTGTAAGTATCGACACTTATTACAGTTTACACCACTTAGCAAGTGAAAAAAGCTAAAAACCACACCAGGGCTCGAACTGAGTATCTCTCTATCCCTTTACCCTACCATGGCAACTCTACATGATTTACTTTTCTCCTTAGCCATCAGCCATATTCATATTAATTTATGGTATTCAAAAGATATGACCAAGCTGGTTCAGCATCGTAATACATTCCACCGAAAACTTGACTTCACCTTTTGAAAGCTAAAGGCTGAAGTGCATCCAGCGCCGTTTACGCTTATAATAGTCTGAATAAGTGCAAGTCAAAACCCCTTAAGGAACAGATGTAAGGCATACACCATTTATAAAAAGTGGTGTATGTTTGCACAACTTATAAGCTTAAGCTTATTCTACCTGGTGTCACACCTACTCCTTTTTCAAAACGGGCGCAAACTCACACTTCATGAGGCAGGAAGTGTAATCTTACACCACTTCAGGAAATCAGCGCATTTTTTACACCAAATAACATGCGGGGGTGTAAATTTTATAATTTCCACCCAAGCCTTGATCTGCTGTGATACAAAATCTACAAGACACACTTCAAGTTGCAAACAAAATGTGAACTCCTTCAACACGAGCAGCATAGTTATGCTACTTATCAAAGAGCACCAAGGCAGTAGATCTACGGGGAAGCAGAAGCGACTGTTAAGCATGTGGAAAATAAGGATCAATCACTATTACGAGGAACATAGACTTGGAAGCAGCCTACAGTCTTTGCAGAAGCTGTACCACAGGAGAGCAAATGTTTGATTAGAAATCATATTTTTACACCTCGGCCTTTGTATCTGATGTAAACATACACGGCTTAGTATAACTACGGTACAAACACGCTCTTAAAGCTGGAAAGTGCAATTCTGCACCCGCTTGACAAATAGTGCCGACCTTACACTACAAACCGTACTGGTGCAAACCTACACCTTATTTGTAACTGGTATAACTTCTGCACTCATCAGTAAAGAAGGTGTAATATTTGCGCCTTTCGAATCTGAGGTGTATTAATACACCTGTTCAACTTTAATTGGTGTATGTTTGCCGAAAATCAGTTGCCGACATGGGCTGTATATCAGCCACATCATACATCAGGAACGGCACGTGCTGTCACAGAACACCAAAAACTGTTCATTAACACCAACTGTCAATTTACAAAACTCGCTGTAATACGCAGCTGTTATTTGACAGTAGGTGTTAATGAACAGCTCGGAAAGGTGTGTAATAGTCGGTAGAGAGGGAGGGAATCGGCGTTGCCGTTTGGGATAACGGGGTGATGCGGAAGGTGGTGGTGGAGGTAGATAGGTGCCGAACGGTGTTGGAGGGGTTGGATCCGAGCCGTGCCCAGTGGAGTGTGGGCTAAATCGGCAGGCGGGGTTTGAAAATGATGGGGAATCGAGGAGAGTTCGGCTGCCACTCGTCTAGCATTCGGCTGCACGACAACACAGTTTTCGGCTAAGGGAGCTGGGGAAGCCGTCCAGGCAACCGTACTGCCGACCAGGGAATCGGTTAACTCGGTCCAAAATACACTGAATTCGAGGAAACCCCGAGAGCTTCCTTCGGCCCGACACTCGATTCACGTGCACTCCAAGAATACAGATTTTTACTCGCTTATCCAAAATAGCAACGCAAAACTCTTTATTTTAGCTGTAACTAAAAATAAAACGATCTCGTCAACCCCAGATCCCTCCTCCACGATCCCCTAATCGTCCTTGCCAATAAACTGTGTACTGAGCGTATCCACGCTCTGTTCCTCGCCAAACTGATCTGCTAAATAATCCCTTACTGCCTCCAGGTCGAGCTCTGGGTTATCCGTGCTCAGTGTCCTCACTCGTTCCACCTCGACTGTCGTTGCCACACACGCTTCCTGGAGGAAGGTCTCCATTTCCGAAGCATTGAACTCCTCCTGTGTAAGAGGCTTTTCCTGCTCCGTCTCTGCGGATTTTTCTTCCTTGTTGGCGCGTGCCTTGTGCTGTTGGGCGAATATCTGCCAATGCAGATGGGCACGCTCTCTCACCATAGCATAGAGGTAGTCTGCTATGTTGTCGCACTCTGTGAGGTGACTGGCGGGTGGGGAAATCGGCTTGAAGGATTGTCTCTCAAGCCACAGCGATTTGAGCTCGAAGAAGAGATCCTTTAGCTGCTCGACCTTACCAGTTGATCTCAGTCTCTCGAGACCTGCTTTGACGGCAGTAAACGCAAAGAGAATCATCGTTGGTGTGAACAGCCGTTTCAAGAAAATATCAAAGTCAGCCTCGAAGTACCGCATGAAGTACCGCGAGCGACTGAAGTTCTGGAAAATCAGCTGTCCAACGGCTGCGTTCGAGAAGTAGTAGGGCCTCAAATCGTCGTACTCGATTCGTTAGCCTGTGTGCTTGTTTCTATCTCTCTCACTCACCTCATAGTACTTCGGGGCCACCAAATAACGCTTCTTCTCGAGGAGGTAGCTGGGAGAGTGCTTCCCGGCGTGCATGACACTGACGCAGAACTCCTTGGCCAAAGTAACGAAGTTCGACCTGTGTTGAGCGATACGGCGAGTAATCTAATAGAATAATCAGCCAGGGGGGTTAAAAGGGTGGTGTAGGGGATTGTATTACCTTGTACTCTAGCGAGGCGTTCCAGTATGCGGCATATGGGCTGGGGTTGACCTTCCCACCGGTGGTCTTCTCTATGCTCGACACAGCCCTCCATAGCGGTTTGAAGGCTACACGCACTTCAGCGATCTCCATGAATGGATTCACGGAGAAAGCAGCAACATACATGGCCTTGCCGATTGAGGCAAGGTTAAAGGCTGCCTTCTGACGGTCGTTCGTGAGACTGTCCATTTTTTTAGCTCTCTGACCCCGGGGAGTTACGGGCTCCATCTCTCGATCCTTGCCAAGGTTGTACGCCTTCCACGCCTTCTCAAAGTCCTCCTTCTTGCTCGAGTGTGCCATGATAGCCTCGATCTGGAGGCGGCTGAACCCCGCCGCCGGAATGGCAGCTTGCCTCGCTGTATAGTCAATCCCCTGGGAGGATTGACTTGGCGTCTGTGTTGCCGGTTGTGATGACTCGCCAGGTTCGAGCTGGGAAGTTTGGGGGGTCGAGGGGAGCTGTGGCGGTGGGCGAGGCTGGGAGGAGGGGGGGACCTGAGTCAACTGAGGGGTTGACGGTGGGGCAGACGAGCGAGGATTCGCCTGTGTCGATTGTTGGGCGGGGGGGGCTGTTTGAGTGAGCTGGGTTTGCCTGGAGGGGGAGGGGAGACCAAATTGCGCCTGTATCCACTGAAGTAAAGCATTGCTGGCCTCCGGCGGGAGAGGGAGGGCTGGGGGGAGGGGGGGGAAGGATGTGCTTGAAGGCAGCGCCGGCGTTGAAGGCTCTACTGGCTGCCGTGGTGGTGCAACGCGTGGTTGAGGGGGGGGGGGCGGGGTTGGTGTGGGAATACGTTGACTCGAGTGTCGGTCTGGCGTTGGTGTTTCCTCGCGCCCACCCCCCCCCTCGCCCTCCATGTCCGAGGGATCCTCACCTGAGAGGTCGAGGGGGGGTGGGAGATGGGGTTTGGATTGTCTGTCATGATTAGCTATCCATCCTTCATGCATCGGGATAGGGGGGAGGGGGGGGGGACTCACCTCTGTTGCCTTGCCTGCTCTTCCAGCTCAGCAACTCTTGCGGCGAGCTGGTCGCGCTCAGCCCTTGCACCAGTCAGCTCATCTCTCAGCGTGTTTGTCTCCTCATTTCTTGCGAGCTGCTCGAAATCTGGCTCTGGTGTGCCAGATTCTTCCTTCTTCTTCCTCCCTCCTCTCCTTTTCTTCTTTTCCTGGCCCCCCTCGTCGTCTCCATCGCGCTTCTTCTTTCTGCCTTTTTTCCCTCCCTCCTCCACGATTTGCTGGGTCTCCTCGCTCTTCTTTCTGCGCCCGTGGCGCTTTGGCGTTGAGGGAGGTGGTGTTTTGTTGGATTCTTGTGTCTCCACCGGGGCGTCGGTTGGATTGGCGGTTTCCTGGGTGTTTTGAGCGTGTTTTCTCGTGCGCGCCATTGCTATGAATCGTCCTTGCTGATTGAGTTGTCGTCCTGGGGGGATGTTGTTCTGTAGAGACTGAAAAAGCTTTCATGGCCAAGGAAAAGATTTTTCTGGTGCTGTGGTGTCGATTCCGAGAGCCGTTGACGAGATCATGGGATTTCTTGGTGTTGTTATTTTGGTGTTCTCTGCGTGGTGTTGGCCAAAGCGTTTAGGCGAGCTGCACGTCATAGAGCCTTGGCGGATAACCTTAATTTTTTAGTGCGTTTGACACCTCAACTTTCCAACCACCGCCAAAACTCCAAAACCACCGCCCTTGCAGCACTCGACGTTATTTCCAGCAACGATCACGCCGACATTCCAAGCAACAAGGCCGATTATAGAATCAACGCAGCGGCTACGTTTCAGGTGGTAGAAATGCCATCTTTCGGCTGTCCTCATTCGACATCCACCGCCAAGAATGGAAGCGAGCAGCGAGGGACCATGGACTGAGAGTGATGGAGGCCTAGTTTTGGCCAAATTCGGTATGGGATTCCGAGTGCTTTGTTCTCTGTCTGCATGCAGCCGTCCAGAGACCGCCGGAGCGCCTTTTTGGCCTAACTGACCTTGTTTGACACAGTCTACTTAAGGATCCCCTCGCCGTCGGCCTTCCTCGTCACTTATTCCCACTTTACACTGCTTATCGACGCTCCTGAGAGCTTTCCCACCCCCCAAATTCGACAACAACCACCAAAACTCGTCAATCCCCCCTCAGAACTCGTCAATCGACCGCCATGGCGAGCTCTTCGACCGTTTCCACCAGAGCCAGGCCGGATCCACCCCCAGCAGGACCAGAACTCGACGACTTAGGGCCAGAATCCATCGACATTCTGTGTAAAGCCTTGAACGTCGCCCAGGAGGGAGGCCGCAAGGAGGATGTCCATGATTCAATCATGGAAGCTATCACGGACATCACCGTCAACTTGTTGGATCCATCCTTCACCACCGGCAAGAAGTACGAC
>ML119718.1:87325-231202 GCA_003788565.2 Ascobolus immersus RN42 | reverse complement strand
ATGAGTGTGGTTCTACGGCACGGCAGCATTTCCACGCCACAATCCGGTGCCTGCCACACTGATTCACGCTGCAGAATCACGCATTTGTGGTCGTGCATCTCAACCTGCTGTCTAAAAGGCTCATTTCCGTATTTAGATAGATCGATCGCATAATGTTTGAGAATCTAGGATTCGGGAAGGCATCCCTTTGAGGGGGTAGTTCTATGCATATGGATCCGGTTGTAGAGGACAGAAATCATTCCAAGAGAACGACTGGTCATCTGGTTCATCCCTGAGCTGCTTTGAATGATGTGCCGCATGCAACGTTGTGGCCTATGGGAGAAGAACGTATAATTCAAGGTATGCCTTGCATGTAAGGTCTCGAGATCTTTCCCTGCTACATACAGTCGACACCTTTCCAATTTACGTCGATGAATGCAAATGAGGTTTCAACGTCCTTAATGGGGATTAGTTAGCTCTGTGGGACACTTAAGGGAATGGTCCGATTTCTCAAACGACGTTGACATCCGTGCACGTTTTGTTTGAAATCAGATATGGTCTAAATCAATCAAGAACTGATCTTCTAGGGATTAATAAGCAGAAGTGAATTGACAGAGGCCTCGAGGCCCATAGTAACAACGAGACTCTAAGTATGTGGAAAAACAGGCTGTAATATTAAACAAAAGCTATAACTACTCAAATCAAGCTATCTAAAACTATACCAGAGAAAAAAAGAACAGTCAATGGAAATTGACCTTGACTACGGCGAGCGAGGATGCAGATCAGAAGGAAATGACAGAAACAACCGAAAAAAAGTTGAAAGTAAAGAAAGAACGGAATGAAACGAGCGGAAGATAGACTAGATGGAATACTTTGGCAGATTAAACAACGGGTGGTCAGCTAGTTGGTCTGGCGTGTACTTGAAAGGATTGGTTGGCCATCGAAGTTACATACTGGTAAGCCCTAAAATTTCACAATCCCTTGCATATAACTGCGCAAATGTAGCTGCCCGTAGCCGGTGATGTCGTCGCCGGTACATAGTACTGTCTCTGTATCTAAGCATGGATACTTAATAGTAGTCTGGTTACAATTGTACGTAATCATTTGCGAATACAAGAAGTAGTACATTCTAGGCAATGCATATGCATCAAGTATGTTATGTATATAACCCAAGAAGTAGCCGCCTTCTAGATCTCTACAGGTGAATTAAGAAGTACAGATATAAGAAGTATATAGTATGTATTTGAGAATGTTGATAGCTGGATGTTATATGTGGATGTATACTCCTTATGATGATCTTCGATTAATTGTCTGTATGCCATTGTGCTGGTGTACGCATAGTAAATCTTAACGGTGGAGCGCTCTTTGTAAGTTACTTAAGCTACTTCTTATCGTAGTACTTCTTGTACTTAATTAGCAATCAATAAACCAATCGATCATCCTTTTTCATCACGGAGTATCTATGATCAACATATACTAAGACCAAGTACTAAGTAGGTAAGTAGACTGTGTAAGTATTGAGCATGTAACAGAGATCGCGCTTATTGCAAATCGTATCGTATGTATGCGAGCGTCACAGTCAATCTCGAATCTTACTTAGGCGCCGTCCGCCTCATGTTAATACATAAAAATGTACTTGTATTGTGGCTTAGGTGCTACTTGTTGTTGTAAGTTAGGTGGACTGCCAATTGCCAAGCCCCGCGCCTTCGGTACTTGGTGGGGCTCTGCAACCCTGGCACAACGGGCTGAAGGCTGATCGAACTAATGCACTTGCCACTTATGGCAATATCCTATAGCCAGATACAAATGTGGAGGAGAGGCTGATTGTGAAGTTCATCTGTACCAGGAGAATACTTACTTAGGCAGACGTATGTACTGCACCATCCTAAGTTGAGAGAGCTCAGTGGAAGACTTCCCATAGATTTTAGATTAGGATAGAATAGGATCGGCACTTGTTTTTGGTGGGAGATGGCGAACTTTGGGTTTCGTTCTATTCTAAAAGTTTTAGCCCCCCCCCCCCCCTCGAGGGGGTCGAAAGTTCCTAATCTAAATCCTAAAATTCCTAAACGACAGAACGCAAGACCCCTCGAGGTCTAGCTTGCGTGTTAAGCTTCCGGCAGTGACAGACTGTTCTGCAACCAGCATCGCACACTCACAAACATCACGTCACATTTCCCTTCACCTTTGCTGAGTTTTTTTCGTCTACCACAGCATACCACAGCACACGTACACTCCTTTCGAACCCGGACTCCAGAGGCAGCTCTTCAACATGGCAGCAATGTCAACTTTACAGGGCCTTTCAGCAATGCGAAAACGAAAGAAAGCTTTAGGTGTCATTATTGCCCTCGCAATTCTTGGAGTTAAGGAGAGAAATCAACGCCGAACCCGCTTTTATCTCACACGAGGAGACCTTCAATCGCCCAACAACTCACCATGGCAAACTCTTTACGATGCTGGCCATGATTCGGCCTTCATTCTTACGACAGGAGTGGATACACGAGTGTTTCACTTTCTCCTACAACAAGGTGGATTTGAGCACGCCTGGAACTCGACACCATTGCCTCGACGCGATAATTTTTCAGTAAAACCCCGACCATTAGGGCGATCACTCACTGCTGCTGGAGCACTCGGTCTTGCCCTTCATTATCTGAACTCAACAATGCGAGATGTCGACCTGCATTTGATTTTTGGAATTCCCCCAGCAGTCTGCTCTCGTTATCGCCGTTTTGCTTTAACCCTTCTTCTCACCTGTTTGAAACGGCTACCGGAAGCCGCAATTCGCTGGCCAAATCAGGAGGAGATGCGGCATTACAGTGATCTTATTGTTCGCCGTCATGGTAGCGAGTTGACTGGAGCCTTTGGTATGGTAGATGGGTGCCATTTGCCGGTTGCCTGCTCAGGATCACTTGAAGTTCAAAATGCGTACTATAATGGATGGTGTTCGTCGCATTATACATCGAATTTGTTTGTCTTTGCCCCTGATGGAACGATTATTTTTGCTACGATAAATGCACCTGGTAGTTGGCATGATTCAGCAGTAGCAAGAAATCTTTATTGTACACTTATTAGTGATACACCTGATGGGTTTTTTCTGATTGCAGATACTGCATTTCCAGCGTCGTCACCTACATTGAAAGGCAAAATCAAAACTCCTCCTAAGCGGAACGCAGCTGCCGTTTTCCAGACACCAGAAGAGGCATTTCGGCTTGTTCGGTTCTTTGAGAAACTGGTTTCAGCACGACAAGCTGCTGAATGGGGCATGCATGCATTGCAAGGGCCGTTTGGGCGATTGAAAATCCCAATGTCATCAAATGATGATGAGTTTCGAGGACTTGTCTTAGATATTTGTTGTCGGCTTCACAATCTACGCACTCGATGCGTTGGAGTCAACCAAATAAAGACTGTTTATGAGGAGGTTTGGAAGCAAAGTGGTGTATTCAAGGATTTTGCGGACATGTTATTCAAGGACATTCATGCGAACGACAGGATCAGACGATACTATGTTTTTACCCCCTAGTTGTGTAAAGTACCTATGTAGCTATTTACTATTCTATTCACGGAAGCAATTGTGAAGCCCAGGTTCCAGAAGGATTATTGACGGTTCCAATACCAAGTCCAGCAAGATCAGCTTGCAGCTTTTGATTCTCACGTTTAAGCATGTCATTCTCCCGTACAACTGTGTCATAATTCCCTCGCATAGTCCAGAGTTGCTCACGAAGCTCTTCTACCTTCTCCTCCAACCGCTCCTTCTTTTTCTCTACTCGA
Source organism: Ascobolus immersus RN42 (assembly GCA_003788565.2). NCBI lineage: Eukaryota > Fungi > Ascomycota > Pezizomycetes > Pezizales > Ascobolaceae > Ascobolus > Ascobolus immersus. Next base: position 227,458 of record ML119718.1, on the reverse strand, counting down.
TTCAAGCGTTGCTCCAATGTTGATGCCATCATCGTTGCACCAAGACCATGATCATTATTCATACTTTGAATCAATGCTTCCATATGCCGATCATTTCCACCATTTCTTCCATTCCGAGTAGACTGTTGTAGAATTGGTGTGATCCGTGGCACGGCTGGACTAGAAAGTGCTGTTGTTGGCTGACGAGTCGTGAATGGCGACATGGTGGTAGCAGTGCTTCGAATATTTTGCTGGCGTGAAGATTCTGCTTCCAATTCATTCATGACCTCTTCAATGCTTCGCCCATGATATCCCAAATCATCGTCTGGTAAACCAGCTTCATCTCCATCCACTTCTTCAGATTCCATATCCTCTCCAGCAGCGTCATTCAGCGTCTTCATTGCGTGCTTCTCGGCAATCAAATCCTCAATCTCCTTCGCACGGATGCAGAGTGGTGTACGGGCTGTCGAACCGGTTTGTTTCGAGTTGAATGTTCGGATTTGTTCGTTGAATTTGTCTTTCAAAAAGGGTCCTTCTCTTGGATTCCGTTGGAACGGCGCTGATAACTCTGTATACAGTGCAGCACACGACTCCCACTGCATAGTGCCTATCGGCAAAACAACAGCCATTGCATCCAGCAAACGCTCACCGTCGCCCTTAGTGAAGGATTGTCCACCTGGTTTCCGACCCTTATAGTTGGCAACACCAGAGTCGCCCGTATCGTTTGCTTTCCGCTTGCGAGTTGGCCCAGCAGTTGATGAATCAACATCGGAGTTTGTTGAAGATGGATCTGGAGCGGGCTCTGAAACAGATTTGTCGCTTTCTTGCGAAGGTATGGCCGGGGAGGAGGAATCAGATGCATGCTGAATGTTGGATGAACTGCCATTTGTGTTGGAGGGGTTTGTAGCACTTCGCCGAGTGCTCGCTCGAGTGCCGGTCGCCATCTCTGGAATTGGAGTAGGGGGAGGCCGAGAAGAACCGTAAAAGATGCAGTAAATCTAAAGGTTGTTGGAGACACTTCACTGAGTGATGCAAGTTTTGCACTTGAAGTGACGAGCAGGAAGGAAAGAGGGAAGATCGGGGCAAACAAGGTCGAATGCAAATTTTCCCATCCACAAACTTCGCTAACCAAAAGTCTCCAGAATAGAATTTTAGGATCCTAAAACAATGGGAAGCCACCAGCAAGCGAGAAGCGGCCTATTCTCAACTTCACCCCTCCAAACAACTATTCTATCCTAATCTAAAATCTATGGGAAGTCTTCCAGTGTATCTCACTTCTTCGTGCAAACCGGAGTACACTGATCATGGTTATGGTTGGCCCGGAGGATCCACCGGCTACCCCACTCTGCTGATCCACAGGCTTAAGTCGATCGACGAATCATAACCGAAATATACGATAGTTCAACGAATACTTGTGTTATGTTTTTACTTATATACCAAGCAATTTTAAATGAGCTCCAAGTTCAAGCCAGGCGGCCTGTCTGGTACGATTACCGGACCGCACACGCAATTATTAGAGGTTCAACCTGCTTGGATCCGGCATTTGTTGCAGGCGCGCGCCCAGTAGGAGTCTCCTCTTAATTCTGGAGCCGTACGTGTCTATCCACAATTCAAATCCGTACCCTGACGGCCACGTTTTGGAGATAGGTGGCTAGCGCAGTGATCTTATGGGCGTCTATGGGCTCGAGATGCCGAATTTGGTGTGGTCTTCCTCTGCTAGTGGCTTGGGGTTCTCCTCCTCCAGGCGCATGAACAGCGTTATCTGGTTTATCACAGAGAACTACACTGTTGACATTTGGATACCATTTAGATGCAACATCACCTCAAGTAGATATCTATTCCGAAATATGCAACTGGTTCCTCCATATCCAGTCCTTTCAGCGGGGCTCTAAGTCACGAAGCCGACCGGAACCAGAATCGAAGTCTTGGTATCCTTCGGTGAGGGGTAGCAGGGTTGTTACTCGATGTTACTGGAGGTCAGAATAAGTATAAGACCCTACCATAGCTGAGCCGCTCAAACGCCTGCCTGTCATCGGATCTTTACCCCACTTCTCCAGTACTGGTCAATTACTACTGCAGCATAAACGCATCCTTCAAATTCCTACTGGATGGCCAGCGCGGGTTGGGCTTGTGCAGAAGCTTCCATGCACGATTTGTTGATGATTCAAACAGTACTATGATGTCAGTTTATGGGCTTTTTTTCGGGAGCTAGACCAACAAAGATGAACTGTTTCAATATGGCTGGGGAGGTGCTGGTTTCACGGCCAACCGATACATAGCACATGTGCTGCGCCTGCTTGCGTGGATGGACATTATTGCATCTCATATCTACCGGAATTCGAGATTTGAGATGGCCTAATAGCTTGCATGCAATATGTCGTCTTGCGATGAGATGCGCAGCTGTCAACGTTCGACGATCATGCTCGTTTCAAAGTGTGAAAAATTTTCAGTGGTAGAAGTACATACTTGCTTCAGCTGAACGGTATGACAGCAAATATGCTGCGCCCAACCAAAATCGCACAACCGCAGTTTATCCACATGGCGGGACGTCACCCTTGAGTGTCTTTACACATGTAAACTTTATACCCGACTTGAGGCACAGATTGATGTGTAGATTTACTTGAGAAACACTACGCTCAGTACTTCTACTACCGTGTAATTGGACATGGCTTCACATCCAATGGCCATTTCCGGCGATATGCATAGTATTCCGGATCCGATCATGTCACAATGTTGCAATGCAACGGCACCATGTGATCTTCTCAAACGACTTACTACTTACGAACAGAGTGATTGATTCGAACAAAGAATGTCGACTCTCCGCATACGGGAGGATATATACCAGCCGTAGACCATCACTCAAGAGATCTCCGCAGGCGGACGTTATTGATACATCCTCGTACCAGTTTCAATGGTAGTATCTCGTCTCTGATTGGATCGTAAATACTGTTAGCCTACATATCTCCCGTATCCGCCATGCTCACGGTGCTACGGAAAGGGAAAAGAACACGGAATTATTTCATCACGAGTTAGAAAGGCGAGAGAGAAGCTGGCGGCAAGGGTCCTTCATCGGGAGTGTAAGCAAATCTCAGATCTCTAAAGTAAAACGTACTTATCTAGGCCGCGCTTATTAGCCAGTTGCCTTCAAGTTATACTATTTGGAAGTAGGCCGTTTATACTTTAGTATTCACCTAAGTAAGACTTAGTACCTAAGAAGTATGTAACGTATCATCACATATTATATAGTTCTTTGTGAACTTGCCGATAGGGCCTTTTCGCTATGATTTCATGCTCGGGAGTTAGCCAGTCAAGAATATTATGTAGGTATCCTTTCATAATAGGAGCTGCCAGTGGTCTTGGGTGCAACTTGAGGCATTACCATTTCGTTGGTCCATGAAAGAGCGCTTTCTGATCGAGAGAGGCCGGTAGGCAATGGGCTTCTAGGTTCTCCGTCTTAGCTCTAGCAGAAATACGCTGCCCATTTCAATCATGGCCAGGAGAACAAGGCCTCTGCTGTTCCTTTTAACACTCATACTCATATGAAACGATCTATTGTTTCCGGATATCCTATCGAGAGATTAGCTCTTGCTGCATCTAGATATATATCATACTCACAAATGCTGAAACTCACAAATACGCCTGTAATAATGCTGGCAAGATAGTAAGGCATACATAACAGAAGATGCCTCGCCGTTGAACTATCGATCCTTTAGCAGCGGTACCTCTCTAAGCCAGGTACGTCGGAACCTATCAGAGCTAGCAGCTAGGCTCTACTATAGGGCACATGCATCAATAGCAGTGCACTGCTACGCAGTATGTTGATTTTACGTACCACAGTGCACAGAGAGCTTGCTGGCGACTCGGAGGTTACCAGTCTCTGAAGTACTTTTACACCAAAATCCAAACTTTGATGCACCTCTGTTACCCCTTATCGAGGCACAAAGTGAGCTCGGACGAATGCAATATTTCCCAGGTACATGGGCAAAGTTGCAGTAACTCAGATAACCGTCCTTTGATCACGACATAGAAGGCTGTGGCATGCATCAGAAACATGATATGACCTGACTTCATGTGCTTGAACACTCTCAAGGAATTCCCAATAAGAACGGTTACCGCAAGAGGATACCGGTGGAGAGAAGAAAGAATGCTGGACGGAGGCAGATAAGTATGCATGATTCCCAGGAACGGTTCTGCCGACACATAGCTATGTGCCGCAAGAGACTACTTGACTGCGAATCCAGTTCTGGCCTTTATTGGCCTGTCTTCAGACCAGGAACATTCCTCATTCTCGTGCAGTGCGGGAATGTAAAGAATCCGTCTTCTAGAGTAGACTATCTCTCCCATGTACGTGCCCGTGGGCGTACGTAAGGAAAAGTCCCACCAGTTCCCTAAATATATCCTGCTCAGCTTGCACCCGGAAACATGCAGACTGGACTCACTTGTTTATGACACCGGGAAGCTTCATTCAGAAACAGACTACAAGTACAAACGATCTTTTCGTCAAAGCATGCACCAAAGCATCGTATATCGGACGATCCCGTGGTAAGCTTTCGTTGGAATATCTGAACAATATCTGTGTCTGCTCTGAGAGCCTTTGTTTTCTGCAATAAAGTCGGAGAGGAACATAGCGGTGCAGGATCATAAAGTCTCCCCATAACTGATCTGGACAGACGCATGCAGGCCGGTCGCAAAGCTAGCTCACGCTTGCATTACTAAGTAAATAGTTATGAAAGATTAAAGTGTACTTGAGCACTTTGATATTATGTTGTTTCAAGAACTTTTGGTGTTTCCGAATGGCCAACGTGCGGTATGCTGTTGACGCTCATACTTGGTTTTGCCACACGTTGAAGTGTCAACTCATCGCAGAGATCATCGAAAGAGCTTTGCTAAATGGCCATAGTTAAATGAATGCCGAAAATAATTGTGAATCCGATACTTGCTGGACTGCATATGCCTGCATTTCTTTTCTGGCTTTGTATGATATTTTTCGCCTTTGTGAATTCTACAGACTGCTTTTTACGAAGTTGAGTTAGTTAGTGTCGAAGCGGATATATCAAATCCGATTTCATTGGAGAAATCTACTTGGGTCGCAAGCGCAAGCGATAAATAATAAAAAAAGAGCGTTAATGGGATTTTCCGCTAAAAATCGGGGCCTTCCATTTATGCAGGCTACCACTGTCTGCATCTCGAAAGTGCACCAACCACAATCCGGATTGGGAGCGAGCTTAGGTTTTGGATTAGGTTGGACAGCGCCTGTAACAATGCCGCCTATCCATTTGGTGGGAATCGGCTGTCTAAGCTTTCCTGTGTGCGAAAAGGGTAGTGGGAGCGAATTTGGGAGGCTTTGCACCTGGCAGGCTCACTCCCTTAAGAACTCCCTCCATGCCCCTTCAAGATGAAGTTCTCAAGTTCGATATCAATCAAAAAGCCCAACAAGCAAAACAACACCTCGAAGGTGACGAAACGACCATTTCTCAGCTCCAAGCAATTATCAAACAAACGAAACATTTGACCACGCTTTATATTCTCTCTCCACCACTTTGATTAATTGGTCCGACATATCCCTTCGCTAAGAACCGAACCAACCCATATCCGGCGCCTCTGAGCCTGCCGAATATAACTACACATGACGCATTTCATTCCGCCATACACCATGCCTTCAAGCTCCCAGCAACTCACAGTCCGACCTGTTGAGACCCAGACTGTAAGTTACACGTTCTCTGTTCAATATCAACCATATCCCTAATACCATCCAGATCTATCCAGCCACGGAGTTCAGACTAGTCATCTTCAAAAACCTCACAGAAACAAACCGAAGCAAAGGATTCAAGCAATGGGAGTACGCAAAACGAAGCACACAAACAACAACACTGGAGATCTCGCTTCAAGAAATCGAATACCACGCACGTCCAGACCGTTCCCTTGCAACAGCCTTCTCGAAACTTGGGCCGAAACGCTCTCTCCACATACTAAACTATATCAGAGAGCTAAATGAGGGTGAGACTGACTTCAACTTCCATTGGGTCGTCATGAGTCTCCGCTGCAACGGAAAGAGCCACAGGAATGATATCCCAGACACAATGTGGTGCATATGTGCAAGGGTGCCTCGAGATGCCAATATTGGCTTTGGATTTACGCCACTCTCGAAGCAGTTTGGTATTCTGGAGGATCTATCTCAAGGCGGAGTGTTGCAATTCCACGGCATAGGAACTCCGCCACGCCAACAAACACCACCTCAGATTTTGAAGCAAACTCGTGAACAAATCCTCGAAGCCGCCATGAGACAGGCACTCCCACCGCCAGCACCACCCGTGCAACAACAAGCACAGCAGCAACAGGCTCGACCTGCTCTCCTTGCTCCTCCACCAGCTCTCGCTCAACCACACGTTGCAAACTATCCGCCGCCACCACCACCTCCACTTTCAATGGGCTTACAACCAGGACCGGCCATGACTTCCCTTTGCATGCCTCCTCCACCTCCTCCACCTCCAGCCCAACCGCAACAAAGTATGCAAGCTCTTGGTGCTCCACCACCACCACCACCACCACCACCATCAACCCAAGCTCAGCAACATATGCAACGATTTGGAGGTCAATCAATCCCTCCACCCCCACCTCCACCTTCAATGCAGGCAGCAGGCCGACCTCCTATGCCGCAACCACAACAATTCCCAGCAGCAACACAAGAACAGAGCCAGGCTTCGGCCAAGGAGGAAGAGGCACTTGCTGTGATGATTGCAGAGAATAAGCGTCAACAAGAGTTGCTCATGAACAGCATCGTTGAGGGTTTGGTGCCAGCTGTGCCTGAAGTGGATGTCGCAGCTGCCGATGCTGAGGTTGAAGCCCACCAAAAGGAATTGGAGGAAATCGAGAGGAAGCTGCGAAAATTCAAGGTCAATGATCAACAGCGCCGGATGCCACTGTTGCTCAGGCAGAGTAGCAGCTCAGACGTCGAGTCTCTTAGCAGCGGCACTACCGATTCCGAGTCCGAGGGTCCAAGGACACCTAGGTTGGAATATGCCAGACCAAGTCGCTCTCACAAGTCTTCCCATAAGTCGAAGTCATCCTACGATTACGATCAGGCCGATTATGACCGCGCCGGCTATATGAGGTCTTCATACGATGAGATGCTAGAGCTCGAGAAGAAAAGAAGAGAGAGGGCTGCAAAGGCTACAAGACTCAGCGCTGTTGAGCGGAACCAATGGAGGAGTGGATACGGGGCATATAGTGCATTCTCGATGGACGCTGTCCCTCGTCAACCTGATTATTCTCGAAGATGCGGACGCGACTCCTATAACGGCAGTGGCTACGGCGGTATGGATCAGAGATCAGAATATTCGGCTGATAGCTGGGATGGAAATGTCAGATATGGGTCTCGAAGACTCGGATTGACATACCATTAAGCAGTTCGCTGAATGTTCTCTTCTCTCCATTGTGCCTGTGCCTTCCGATTTGGAGGTTGTGAAAGTTGACTCGTAGTATTTTCTTGCTTGCGACCCGGCGTTCATACAAGGATTACCATGTCAATAGGGATGCGTTTGTTCTTTTCCAATATCCTGTCTGGTCGGAGTTTTGGGTTCTGTCTTTTTTATCAGCTGTTGATGGTAGCAAAATGCGTGCTAGAGCGCGCACTCTGTTTTTAGTTCCTTCCGTCACCAATTTACAGTGGCAATACATACGATTTTCGACCGTTATTCCATTCCAAATACTTCTTCTTCTTCTCTAGTTAGTACTTACTTACTTTTAACGTTCTCCAATAATTAATAGTCGAGCTCGCCTACATAAGACTCCTTACCAAATATGTTTTTTAATAAATTTTGAGTATTCATTCCTGGCGTGCTTGTCCTACTACTTCTTGTTTCCTGTGCAATTTGACTTTAGAATTCGAAGGCGAGGCGAAAGTGCATGGACTCTACAACTTCGTAGGATTGGTTTCGCTATTCGTTGGCAAGCGGCCTGTCAAAGAGACAGACGAACGACGCCACTCAACGTGTTTTCGTTTGCGTGGGGAGAATTCGGATTGGAGAGCATATGTATGTATACGCGTTCGATTTTTCTCTTCTGAATGGAGTATTTGGACATGGTAGCACCAGTGCATGGAAGGTTCCAGTTGCAATATGTACACCTAGAAAGGACGGAGACAGAAGGAAATCCGAGGCGGCGGTCAGTTTGTATGGGGAAGGCTTGGCGTCGTTACTAATCAACGTAAGTACGCAACGTAATCGGTGAGGCGAGGGGCTGTCCACCTTCTCTTCTACATCTTCCTACAAAACCACCACAATCCCCTTCGTTGGACCTCATTTCACTTGTCGACTTCACAACTTCAACCGGATAGAAAACTACAACCCGCAAGACATTAGAACCACCAATACCCGCACCCACTTGATACCTTTCCTCCGCAGAACCACCCACCATGCCGGAAGATCACAAGAAAGAAGAGCACAAGAAGGTCAACTTGGCGTGAGTATCCCATATTTCGAGAGAAAGTGTATTCTTTGAGGGGCCGCTTACTGACTTGCTTCTCCAGCGACTCTTCAGGAAAGGAAGTGAAGGAAGTATGTCGAATCCAAGTTTCGTTTGCATACGTCAGTTTGGGACTAACCTCTTCAACAGGAAAACGATACAGCGACCGCCATTCTCAAGAAGAAGAAGAAGCCAAATAACCTTGTGTAAGTTTCACGCTGCTCCTGTTATAAACGCAATCCCCCTTCGTGGCCCAACCTCCATTTGCTCTTTGGCTGACTTGAACTCCATAGTGTTACCGATGCCGTCAATGACGACAACTCAGTTATCGCCCTTTCGAACAATGTTATGGAAACCCTTCAACTCTTCCGTGGCGACACCGTTCTTGTGAAGGGAAAGAAGAGAAAGCAAACTGTTCTTTTGGTGTTGGCGGACGATGAGCTCGATGACAGTTCAGCCCGCCTGAACAGGGTGGCACGCAACAACCTGAGAGTTCGCCACGGCGATGTTATCTCCATCCACCCATGCCCCGATATCAAATACGTAAGACTTCCTCCGTCCATTTAGTAAGACTGAACAATGGAGTTAACGTCGGGCAGGCCAAACGCATTTCAGTCCTTCCTATCGCCGATACTGTCGAGGGCTTCACTGGAGATCTCTTTGAAGTCTACCTCAAGAAGTACTTCTTGGAGGCTTACAGACCGGTACACGTCGGTGATATCTTTGCCGTGCGGGCACCCTTCCAGAAACAAGCAGAGTTCAAGGTCATCGAGCTTGACCCACCAGAGTGTGGTATCGTTGCCCAAGACACTGTCATCTTCTGCGAAGGTGACCCTCTTGATCGTGAGGATGAGGAGAACAACCTCAACGAGGTCGGTTACGATGATATCGGAGGATGCAGAAAGCAATTGGCTCAGATCCGTGAGTTGGTAGAGTTGCCACTCCGCCATCCCCAACTCTTCAAGAGCATTGGTATCAAACCACCACGTGGTATTCTTCTGGTATGTGCCTCTTCCAAACGATCCAGGTTATTCTAACCATGAAACTAGTATGGCCCACCTGGTACCGGTAAAACTCTAATGGCTCGTGCCGTCGCAAACGAAACCGGCAGTTTCTTCTTCCTTATTAACGGACCAGAAATCATGTCGAAGATGGCTGGTGAGTCCGAGTCGAATCTTCGTGCCGCCTTCGAGAAGGCCGAGAAGAACTCGCCGTCTATCATCTTCATCGATGAGATCGACTCGATTGCGCCAAAGCGTGAGAAGACCAATGGCGAGGTTGAGAGACGTGTCGTTTCTCAGCTCCTCACTTTGATGGATGGTATGAAGGCCAGAGCCAACGTTGTCGTCATGGCCGCTACCAACAGACCAAACTCGATCGATCCTGCTCTTCGTCGCTTCGGTCGTTTCGACAGAGAAGTTGATATCGGAATTCCAGACCCAACTGGTCGTCTCGAGATTTTGCAGATCCACACCAAGAACATGAGAATCGCCGAGGACGTCGACCTTGCTCAGATTGCGTCCGAGACTCACGGTTACGTTGGTTCAGATTTGGCCTCTCTCTGCTCGGAGGCTGCCATGCAGCAAATCCGTGAGAAGATGGATCTTATCGATTTGGATGAGGATACTGTCGATCCCGAGGTTTTGGAGGCTTTGGATGTTACCATGGACAACTTCAGATTCGCTTTGGGAGTGTCAAACCCAAGTGCATTGCGCGAGGTTGCCGTTGTCGAGGTACCAAACGTTCGCTGGGACGATATTGGAGGATTGGAGAACGTCAAGAGAGAGCTCATCGAATCCGTGCAATACCCAGTCGAGCACCCCGAAAAGTTCCTCAAGTTCGGCATGTCGCCCTCTCGTGGTGTCTTGTTCTACGGTCCACCTGGTACCGGTAAGACACTGCTCGCCAAGGCTGTTGCCAACGAGTGTGCGGCCAACTTCATCTCTGTCAAGGGTCCCGAATTGCTTTCCATGTGGTTCGGTGAGTCTGAGAGCAACATCCGTGATATCTTCGACAAGGCTAGAGCAGCTGCTCCTTGCGTTGTCTTCCTCGATGAGTTGGATTCTATCGCCAAGAGCAGAGGTGGAAGCGTCGGTGATGCTGGAGGAGCCAGTGACAGAGTCGTCAACATGCTTCTCACTGAGCTTGACGGTATGACACCAAAGAAGAACGTCTTCGTCATCGGAGCTACCAACCGTCCTGATACCTTGGATCCTGCCATTATGCGTCCAGGCCGTTTGGACCAGCTCGTCTACGTGCCATTGCCAGATGAGGAGTCTCGCTTGTCTATTCTTAGCGCCCAGCTCCGCAAGACCCCAGTCAGCGAGGGTGTCAAGAAGGTTCTTCCACAGTTGGCTTCCAAGACCCGTGGTTTCTCTGGTGCCGATCTTGCATTCATCGTACAGCGCGCTACCAAGCTCGCTATCAAGGACTCGATCGCTGCTGATATCGCGCGTGAGAAGGCTCGTGAGGCCGAAGGTGATGACGCTATGGTTGATGAGGAGGAGGCTGATCCAGTCCCTGAGTTGACAATGTAAGTCCCGTTCCGGTGTGCTCACGGTGAATGAATAGTACTAACCATCCAATAGCAAGCATTTGGAGGAAGCTATGTCGGAGGCCCGTCGTTCCGTCCCAGACTCAGAGATTATGAAGTATGAAGCCTTCAACCAGAGCTTGAAGGCAGCCAGAGGCTCTACCACCTTCTCGTTCGACCTGGATGGAACCGAGCAGGCCGCGTCTGGTACAACCAGTGGTGCCAACTTCCAGGACGCTGGACCAGATGATCTTTACGAGTAAATTGTAGCTTTTGTGCGATCGGGCTCCCATTCCTAGTTTACTTAACTCTCTTTGGTCTTTAATATTTCATGGGATTCATTTGCAGGTTGTTTTTTTTGCAGTTTGTATGCATAGAAGAATACTGTTGCTTTTATGGTGCGCTTCTCTAATGACGGTTTCTTTTGTATTGACATGCTTGCGTCGGTTGGCGTTCGTTTTCCCGGTCCATATATATCTCTAAAGAAAGGGTTGGGACAAATGGCAGAAATATCAGGATGTTCAGCTTTGCTTAGTGTTGTGAGCCTGAGTACAAACTATGATGAATGTGTCTTGTGAACATGTGAATAAGTATTCTACAAACTTCCTGCGACATGAAAACGGTGCCAGAGTGCCTTACGTCACCCAGAAGGAGTACAATGAATGCCCATTATTTGCACCTTGCTCTAATCCTTCTTTCTCTAAAGTTGCAACATCGCTTCGCTCCCAAATGATCCAGCTTGATTTACTGCTGTGCGGCAGCCCTTGCCTTGTCGCCTGCTCTCAATGCGAGTAATGCCTGCTTGCGGTTCTCGAGTGTAGCGGCCTGTCTCTCCTCCACACCTTCCAACCAGTATCCGAAAGCACCACCGACGACGGCTCCGATTGGGTATCCGACCAATGTTTCCTTTCCGAAGAGTGGGCGCTTCTGGATTCCGAGACGCCAGAAGTTGACGAGGGCACCTTGACGAGAGCACGGTTAGTGGGGGTGTTCATCAATGGACGGCGTTGTGAGGGGTACCGAAGCCGGCCCAGCCGAAAATCATGGACGACATTTGAGCGATGAGTGTGTAGCGAAAGCGGCGGTGGTAAAGAAGGTGTAGACCGAGTCGAGGAGGAGGAGCGAGAGCCGACGATGATGAGGTCTCTTGTGTAGTTTGGTGTTCACCAGGGAACCAGTTAGAGTGAAGATGGGACGTATTAGTGAGGTTGATCCAAGCTTTTCATTAGCCACAGCAAATGGTTACACGAGCCAATTTAGCCAAGTAAAAGATGGAAAGGCAAGCCACTTTTCAAGTGCCACAGGTTTGTCAAAGAAAGTTACGAGTTAACTAACACAAGACGGTGTGTTGGGGGAGGGGATCTCGATGTTTGGCCCCTGAACAATCCCATCGTAGAAATAGATCGTGATTGTGACCTTTTTGCCTTTTGCCTCTTTTTATCCCACTGATGTCTGTCTTTTGTTGATTCTCTTCAATCTTTCTTTGCCGTCCCTTCACGCCTGTCAAGAGTCTTCCTGAAGTTCATACAATCGCCCAAGGTCAATCTTTCATTCAACAACGGCTTTCTGCGAACTACAAGGCAGGAACTTTCGGCCTTCTGCTACACCGCACTTTGTACATAGTATTGCCCGCCACCTCCCAAAGCCCGTTGGTACGACGCATAACTCACGAAGGACCGCGCCACGATCGATCGGTGTCAGCATTTTGGTGTCAACTTTTCTTTCATTCTTTCAACCCTTATACTCGAATACCAAACACTGAGCTACGCCTAACTACAGCCCAACCGCTGGTTACCCAACGTCGAACTCGAACTCGAACCCGCTTGCTTGCTCGGCTCACCACGCAACAATGGCTGTCCTTTCGAGGATATCCTACCCGACTCAGAAACGAATCATCGCCATCCTCCTGGTGCTAGGCGGCGTCGCAATTCTCACAAACATTCTATTTCAATCCAGCGGGGAAACACACTTCTGGTCCAGCTCAACAAATTGGGTTTCTTCAAAGGTCGCAGATGGGCTTGAGAGTATTGAACCTATCGTCGAGGGAATATGGAACCACGACGAACAGTACAACCATGAAATGAGTGACGGGCATCCTATTGCAAAGTTGATAAGGAAGGCAGAGGCCTTGCAGTATCTGGAGGATGAGCGGCGGTCAAAAACACTAGAGGAGGCCGTGAAGCGTTACAAGGAGAAGTGGGGTCGTTTACCACCTCCTGGATTCGATAAGGTATGTCGCCCGCCTTCTTTGTATCCCTTGCTCTGCTCGTGGTCAGTACCGTAAGGGTGTTGGCAGTCTTGGTATTTCTATTTTCGGTCTTGCAACGGGTTCCTGGTCCTATGAGCTTCCCAACTTTCCTATTCACCAACACTTGCTGGCTCGTGAGATGAATCATAGAACTGACTCGATGATATAGTGGTATAAGTACGCGAAGGACAAGGGCGTGTGGAACGTTGACACGCATTTCGACCAAATAAACCACGATCTCCGCCCCTTCTGGTCGATACCACCAGCCGACCTCCGCCGTCTTGTCCGAGGTTTACTGGAGGAGGATGCAAAACAGACTGGTTTGGCAGGATTCCACATCCGAAAGGGCGTTGTATCCTTGTCCAGTCAGACGGAAAAGGCCAAAAACTTCAGGACGGATCTTTTCAGCAAGATGCTGAAGACAGTCACCAAGAATATGCCTGATCTACCCGATTTGGACTTTGTCATGAACAGGCTGGATCAGCCAAGAGTTTTGGTTCCTTTTGAGGACCTTCAGGTCGCCTTGGAGAAGGAAGAGTCTCTCCGAGGGTTCCCCAAGACTGCAAAGAACTCATTCAGCAAAGACTTCACAGCGCCCGAACCAACTGAGAAGGATGTTGGCGAATGGTTTGGATATGCTGGAAAGCAGTACATGGACATTGCTGCGCCCGCTTGCCCTCCTGAATCCTACGCACGAAATCCGGATGATGACTTCAAAAAGATGGAAGCTCTAAAAAGCTATACTTTGGTTGATAAGGCGGGGTTGGTTACCAATTTTAACTTGTCTTCGGATCTCTGCACCGTGGGACCCTTCATCAAAGATAAGCACGGCTTCCTGTTTTCGTCCTCTACTACAAAGGCCACCAAAAAGCTTGTTCCGGTTTTTGGCGAGTCCAAGGTCAACGTGAATAATGAGAGTAAGTCTTCCCGCCTCCAAGTATGAAAACCGCTAAAATTGTGGCACAGTCCTCTTCCCCGCCAATATGTACTACAGTGACGACAAGCGCTACGTCTACGATCCCTCCCAGGATGTCTTCTGGTCACGCAAGAAGCCGCTTATGCTTTGGCGTGGCGTAACCGCCGATGGAACACAAGTCCAGGATTCCTGGCGACGACTCCACCGCCATCGTTTAGTCTTGATGACCAATAGCAGCATGCTGGCGGAAGAGAAGAAGACTTATCCAGTCTTGATTCCACAGACTCAGAAGCAGGAAATCGCGCCAACCGAGGTCGAAGCCGAGAACGAAACCCTGGAGCGTACTGTTACCAAATATACACCAACGAACTTCCATCCTCAATCTTACGCTCACAATTTCACGGACGTCGGCTTCTCGGGGATTCTCTGGTGCGTTCCAGACCCAAAGTGTGGATTCGTGAAGGAGGTTATCAGCGAAGTGCGTACAACCACACTTACCGAACAATTCACCTCCAAGTTTCTCATCGACGTGGATGGGCATTCCTTCAGCGGCAGGTGGCGGGCTTTTCTTCTCTCCAGGTCATTGGGAATCAAGGCGACCATCTTCCGTGAATGGCACGACAGCCGTCTTAAGGAATGGCTTCATTTCTTCCCACTCTCCAACGACTTTGACGAGCTATATGCTCTTTTGACCTACTTGACTGGCGTACCAGCTGATGTCACAATCGATGGCGAGGAGAAGCTTGGGCAGATGATCAAGGCTCATGATACCGTCGCAGAGAAGATTGCGGACAACTCAAGGGTCTGGGCCAAGAAGGTTCTCAGGCGTGAGGATATTGATGTGTACATGTACAGATTGATTCTGGAATACGCTAGGTTGATGGATGATAACAGGCAGACGGATGAGGACGGCTTTGCTGTTGGTTTTGATATCGAGGAAGAGGTTCCGAAGGTGATCAAGAGTAACTGAGAGAGAAGAAGCGAATATGCTGGCGATTGACAGGCGTGTGCGGTAATGGGTTGAGTGTGTTTATTGTGTAAGGTGTCGACCACAATGGGGACGTATCTCGGGTTTGTTTTCTTTTATTCATACATGTCCAGTATTTTTGCTGCGACATTGTTATAATATCTTGCCCTTTTCTCAGTTGATATGCTCGTCCATTTGGGCAAGGTCTTCTATTGTTCTGCTCTTGTTTTGTTTTGCTGGGCATAATTGCCCGAGTTGGAGTTTGGGTGCTTTACGTTCTACTCTGTGGCAGACGTCAGTAGTTGTTTTACTACGGGATCTATGCATGGATGTTATGACATACTATAGATGGACGATTTTTTGTTAGGGTATAAAGAGATTGCTTAATTCTTAGGACAATAATGCATATAATGATGGACCTATAGCCTCGTCTTTTCACATGATATATATGATGAACCTTGGAGACCCTATTCCGTCCGCTTGGCTTGTAAGACATGTGCGCCTTTTCCGCTCTCAATGACTGACGCTGTGAACTCCAGGGAATGATCCCACCTTCCTATTGGCCTTCTTCCCCATAGCAGCGGCTGCGTATTTCGGAATGGCACTAAGAATAGCCATATAGCTTCAACTGCCACGTTTCAAACCTTCCCACACTCCAGATGAAACGTTGAGACCAAACCGTTGACTTGACGATTATTCTCGGATGCTAGACGAAGCGACGGCTCGGACTTAAGCTTCGGACGGTCGAGAAGTACCTACCCATTCCCCAAACATCTTACATACGTCAATGCTCAATGCACCCCCGGCTACTACCCCGCACTATGGCCAACAAGCCTCCTCCCGCGCACGCACTGACTACGAACCGGAATTTGCGACTTGACCATAGCGTGCCTGCATTTCTCTGTCTTTCAACAAAGTACATACATATGCACGTTCCGTATTATATATCCGGTCTTGGGGTAGACTCGGCACTCGGGAGCTTGCATGCATCCATTGAACGTTTAGAGTTGCATCTGTTGTTTCTGGGCTTGAAACGTTGAAACGTTGAAACGTTGAGAACGTTGGGAGCAGACGGGAAGCGTGTGGTTTCAGGACTATATTTGTTTTTTGATGCAGGGCGGGGGTTGTACAGCGGTGCTTCAGAGGTGGGGAGAACCGGGCCAAAGGGTATAATGATGGGCTTGTTATGGTCAGGTACGGACCAGAGGCGGGGTTAATGGTGCCTAGAGGGGATTTGAGGTAACGTTGAGAGCATAATGCACGAGATGGGTGTATATTTAGGTACCGGGAGAAGGCACAGAAGACGGTAGTAGTTGTAAGGTAGGAATAGTGGAGCTTGGATTGAAGCATCAAGTAAGTATCAATTGTACTACTGGGTATAATCTAATGCGCTGATACAGAAAATTGAGCTATTACAAAATTATCTAAATATTTAACATTACTAACGGTAGCTCTACCACCATTTCATGGCCGGCATAATTCATGAATTAAAAGGAAGTATAGTTGAAGGAAAACATCATAAAGAGAAAGAGAAATAAGACCATGAATGAAATACCTGCCAGCAAATGGAACCCATGCCATAGGACATCCCGTCAAGTAGAATACCGCCACTGCATGACCAATATTGAAGGAAAACGAAAAGAAAAATCCGAAACTTGCCACCAGGGAAAAATAATGAGTCAACCTCCCAAAAAGAAAAGTGTTGAAGAAGAACAATAATCGGATGCAAAACGCCGGTTGAATGTGCAAAATCAAAGCCTCCACTAGGCTTCTACCGTAATCAATGAAACTGCATCCCTCCGTACCCAGGTCCCATGGCTCCTCCCATTCCCGCTCCCCAAGCACTAGCTTCAGGGGCCACCATACGCCCATATTGATTCCAGCCTTGTCCCTGGCTCGTGATGTACTCGTGCCGTACATATTCCTGTTGACTTGAAGGCTCAACGGCTTCTGGAGTTCTTGGTAGAGATACCGGTACCATTATCGAAGATGGCGCAGGAGAGCCTCGATGTTCGCAGACCATAGAGCCTGGCGCAAGCATTTGCTGTGGATGCTGTGTCTGGATCGGAATCTGGATGGGATGGTGCTGGGGTATTTGAAGTGCGAATGGGGTCGGTGGGGGTCCAGCTGGTGGAAATTCGCCCCTGAGATAACGGTCAAGACTTTGCTGAGCATTGAGCTTGTTCCGCTCTTGCTGTGGGTCCAGAGTATAGTCAATATGTGTCGTCTTTCCATCTGGGTTCTTTTTGACCAGCCTTGTCGTTGACTTCTGTGCCATGGCTCGCCTTTTCTTGTCTTGACTCCGACGTTCAGTGAACCATGCATCGATGCTTTGCAGTGACCGCTTGAATGTAGAGGCGTGGTTGAGCTTTTGTGAAGCGGACACACGCTTCATGGATGTGAAGGTTCTCTCAAGAGCTTCGATTTCGTCTTGCTGAAATGGTGGCTCGGCTTCGGGTCCGGGCGAGTAGTGGACTTGTTGCTGTTCGGGATAGAAATACTGGTCGCATCGAAGAGTCAAGGAAGATGCGTGTGTTGAGAGAGTGTCGGTTGAAATCATATATGCGGGGTTGAGCATATGAGGTTCCGAGTCGTAACCGGAGGAGGGTAGAGGAATATGTTCTGAAGGGCCGTAATATGCCGGTGATGGGACATACTCCGGCGCTATGCTGTGCATTGGATATAAAGGACCATTTAAGGGAAGGCCAGATGTGTCGTAGAAGGCATGCTCGTTACCGGACACGGGAGTGAAAGGCGATGTGACAATGGGAGAGTCGGCATTGCTGTCGTCGTAGGACGAACCATGACTTTCGACTCGGTATTCCATGGCGGTGGAAGAAGTGGTTGATGATAATGATCTATTCGAGTGACGGTGGTTGCGGTACTGGAGGAGGATTTGCAGGTATGCGGCAGCTTGAAGGATAGTTGATGGCGTGTGAAAGTAATTTTCGTAAGTGAAGCTGGTAGATGCAGCTTGACAAGATAGACAGACGATCCTCGGTGTTCTCAATGTCGATCCCGAATTCGCAGGTTTTGAAACTCTGATGCTGTTGTCAATGTTGAAACAACCTTGGGGAACGTCGCTAATGTTATATACCGTCGTCGTCGATGTAACATCACAATGCGGGAAACTTGTATTGAAATTGTTTGAAACGACAGAAGGCCACAGTTGGTCTGGGCGGCTAACATTTGTAGCTGTAACCATAGATGCGTATATGCGTCTTCTACCCCTGAGGAGCGGGAGCATCGTCACGAGGCTCATAGTAGACGGCCATTTGGCGCACTCATTCGCTGAGAGAAGAAATGGCAAGGTATGTCAAAGCCGTAAATAGAAACAGGGATGCGATGTGTACATTGAATCGGAAGAAAGGGAGTCGACATCTCATCTCTAGAGCATCGAAAGCATGAGGTTGACGTCGGAATGCCTCACTGCCCTGAGTTGTAAGTGAACCAAGGCGAGGTATCAATTACCTTCTAGAACCCTCTTGCATGCAGGATCGTGCCTAGAAGAGGCAAAGCAAGCAACTTGAGGTATGTACGTGCGCCCACGCGGTTCCCATGGTCCATGCAGGACGTGCATTGCAGCAGTAAATTTGGATCAGCACCTCAATGACATACGAATTCCCACGCTTTTCGGTACGCGAGTTCCAGGAAGACGGCGCTCTTCGATCTTCCATCGTAGATGCATTGAACTGAGAGCGCCCTGAACCAGTTTCCTTCTCGGTTGGAACCGGGGTTCCCTTCCATCATACAATACTAGGAATCATGGACATCATCAAACCGTTAGCAATGAATCCCTTAATTGACCTTATGCATTCTGAGTCAATAATTCTACTGATTTGTCTCAACTGCAGCAGGCTCGTCAGCATACGGTATGCTGAAACGTATGCATCAGGAGGATCTTGATTTGATATTGGAGATGGAGTACATACTTGCTTGTAAAAGGAGGAAACAATTGCTTGCAAGGGTTGCACTATTGCAGGAGCGGCCCGAAATATTGCGCGTGGGGCTGACCTATCTGCAATTTTGCACCTCATGGGCAAGTTTCCACCCAAAGAAGAACTTTCCAATAACCAGTATACCGGAAATGCATTTTGACGCCTCAAACGGCAAAGTCCTGGATATGAACAACAGCAATACTGTATCCGAGCGCATGTTAGGAACTGACGGCGGCTGGATCATGGGTAGAGGCATGTTAATACTTACATCAACCGTTCGGCTCAAAGAATTCACTGGACATGAAACACTCAACCCCACAAACTTCTCTCAAAATAGTTTTAAAGCACAATCCAGCCAACTTCTGTGCAAGTTCAACCCGTTTCCCCGTCTGTTCCCCATCAAAATGTTGAAGGAAAATAGTGTGGCTGCTCAGGTGTGGGCTGGAATGTTGACCAGCCTGGTATTTTCTCTCAATATGCACCCCTTGCATACTTAGAACGAGAAGAACTGCATGATCACTTGCCCTTCTAGAAGGATTCCATAACGGTGTAACAATTTCCTCTGCATCAATCTCATCATAGCTGCACCCTATTCAAGGCATCAGACCATAGGTTTGAGCGAAATCTGGTTCGTGGTCGTTTCCACGAGGTGCATCCTTGTCGTGTAAGATCGATTGCGTCTTTGTTTCGAAACTCGGAACCGTAGTACTGGGCCATCCACATGGCATCCTAGTAGATTGCCTCATCGTTGCATTAAACCCACCGTGCACTCCCTCCTGAAATAGACATTGGATACTGTAGTTTGATGGCCGCATGGTGTAGGTTCTGAGGAGAAGCCTCGTGTCCAAGGTTGCTGGCTTTGGGCCTCCTTTAGGAAAGCGAATCAGCTGACGATAAACAAGATGCCTGATTAGGGATTAGCTTGCGAGATTGGAGCGGCGATAGACCTACTTCGTACATACCTGAGACGGTCATTAAACAAGCAGATCCATACTTGCCAGAAAACAAGCTGCAGAACCTCAGTTGAAAGCTCGAATCAAGAATACTTCACATCTCCGCCAGCTTCTCCGCAGCATTACATGGTCGACTGGGCTGGTCATTATTGTCTCGGTTAAGGGCTGGTTTCCTTTGCCCATCTCCGTGGGAAATATTTTGTGGGGAGGCTCTGTGCCTCTTGCCAAGCCCTATTGACTGGCGGAATTTTGAAATGGGCAGGCTCTTTCTTGCTTCAACAACCGGACCGTTCGTGTGCGCTTGACTTTCTAACAGGCCCCGGCCAACCTCATCGTCATCTCCCCCGACCCCACCTCTCCACTCCCGCAACACCAACGCCAGAAAATCCTCAATTCCGGCGTTACACCACCACCACAAAACACCATCTCGAGCGGCCCGACAAACCATCACCAACAATGCTTCTCGGTGCAGGAAAGGCCGTTTTGGCCCGTCGTCAGGCTACCTTGACCCTCCGCTTCACTCTCCCAACTCTTCCGTCATCCGCAATTCACCAATTGCAGCCCACCCCGGCAGCCGTTCTCACCTCGATTCGCTTCAAGACCACCAGCGCCGCCGGTTCCGCAAAGACTGCTACTCCTAAGAAGACCGCTGCCCCAAAGAAGGCTACCGGAACTACCACCAAGGCGCCCGCAAAGAAGACCGCTGCCGTCGAGAAGGCCGTCAAGAAGGCCGTCAAAGCCACCAGATCCAGCACTGCCGCCAAACAGCTCCAAAAGTCCACCAGCAGACTCGCCGTCAATGCCCGTTCCAGAGCGAAGGACCAGGCCGCCGTCAAGAAGGCACCATCGGCCCGTTCCGAGCGTGCTGCTGCTAAGCGACTACAGGAGAAGGAAAGAAAGGCTGCTGCTGCTTTGAAGGAGAAGGAAAGGAAGGCTCTCCTGGCCATAAAGGAGAAGGAAAAGAAAGCTATCAAACTTCAGAAGGAGAGAGAAATAAAGGCCGCCAAGGTTCAGAGAGAGAAGCAAC
This sequence comes from Ascobolus immersus RN42, assembly GCA_003788565.2. Classification (NCBI taxonomy): domain Eukaryota; kingdom Fungi; phylum Ascomycota; class Pezizomycetes; order Pezizales; family Ascobolaceae; genus Ascobolus; species Ascobolus immersus. Next base: position 206,434 of record ML119718.1, on the reverse strand, counting down.
GCAAGCTCGAGCAACTTGAGAAGGCGAAGGCTAAGCGTGAGGCATTGAAGGTGAGGAAGCAGAGCCAGAGAGCTTTGGCTAGGGAGAAGGCCAGACTCCACAGGGAGAAGTTGCGAGCAAAGCAGCTGAAGGTCAAGGAGAGAGAGTTGAAGAAGAAGGAGAGGGAAGAAAGCACAACGCTCCGAGGCATCCTCAAGACCTACCTCGAACCTTCATTGGTCAAGATTGCTCCACCAGCTGGTAGTACGCGTCCCCACATGAAGGGATACGGAATTTTCTGCACGGAGCTCTATGCCAACAAACAAGTCTCGAGCCTCCAGGAAGCCATGGCGAAGTGGAAGAGCTTGTCCGAATCGGAGAAGCAGGTAAAGTACCCGTCGCTGGTAGTACCATTGCTAACCGTGTTGGCAGAAATTCATTGATCTTGGCCAGAAGCAGTCTGAAGCTGACAACAAGGCCTACAATGACTGGATCATGAGCATGCCAGGCCGTGACATCGTCGCAGCCAACTTGGCCCGCAAAAAGATCCGATTTGCCTACAAGAAGGCCGGCAAGAAGGTTCCTTCCCGCTTCAAGCCACTCCACGATCCAAGACAACCAAAGGGACCCATATCCGCCTTCCTACGCTATTGTGCACATAAGGACATCAAGCAGCTAGGAGCCAACCTGAACCGCGAGGAGCGCAATCAGATGCTCAAGACCTTGAGTGCTGACTGGAAAGCCTTGTCCGCCGAGCAGAAAGCTGTAGGTCCATTTTAGGATTGACTGTGACATGGTGTGCTAACAATATTCACAGCCTTTCTATGAGGAGACCGCAAAGGCTAGGGCTGCCTACGCCGAGGCTTTCGCCGAGTACGTCTCGAAAGCCTAAACAAATCACACCATAACGACAATCGGTACCTCCCACCATTATCGACATTCTCACAATGCAGATGAAAAGACGGAGCTGCAGCATTAACACCCTTACGACGAGGAGCAGAATAACCTGTAACTGCATCTTTCTGTCACTTTTTCCATGTCCCTCCCAAGCTATCCTCCTACCTCTTACTCTTAATTTTCCTTTGTTTTCTCTCTAAATCTGGATGTGAGGGGTTGGTTTGTTCTTTAGTTGGTTGTTCATTTTTACTACAACTTTACTGTCCGATCGTAAATATTCAACAAGTACAAGCGTTTATCTGGGATTTCTCGGTACAACTTTTTCTTTCTTTGGTGCTGTCACGGGTGTTGTGTGGGGAGTGTAAGAGTATTATGCGTAAATGCTAACTTGATGATTGACTTGTGCTTTTTCTTTTTTTTTTTTCACTTCACGAGTACTTCACGAGCTTTGCCTCGACCAAAGGCACCTAACCTATCTCTCTATATTTGTAAAACCTAAAAGCCGACTGTACTTGTATGCTTCTTGCTAATATTTGGTTTTAATTCTGGAGCAACGCGCCGTGGCTATTCAGTTGATTTCCCGTTTATGTTTGTATTTGGAGGGTTTGATTGCAAGAATCAGCTCGAGGAGTGGTGAGTATAAATAAAAAAGGCACTTTTGTCAGCCACATGTTCCCAACGCATCGTCTACATTGAGCCCGGCTACTTCTCAGCTCTAGCGAGAGGACGTGAGAGTTTTTGAGAGACGCATGGAGGTTGCAGTTGGATTCTGTACAGTGATAGGACACCAAAAACGAGTACGTCTTGCCTATGACCATGGTGCCGGTGACCAAGGTCAAGACAACGGCACCGACTCATGGGTACGAGTGTGAGTGAAATGTCCTTCCCAGTCAAGAGAGACACCTTTGGCCGGAGCCGCCTGTGGCGAAGGCTACATTTGGGTAGGGTCCAAATGTGAAGAACTGATCTTTAACCCAAATCAAGGGATACACTACGGGTAGGGTCCGAGTGTGAGCGATTTGTAACCCAAATCCAGGGGAGATACCTTTGACCGAGGTCGCCTGGTACTCTTGAAGGCAACACTGCGGGTGGGGTCCGAGTGTGTGATCCTGAGAGCGGATGAAGAGAAAGGAGGGTGAGGGGAGAAGGATCTTTTATATGTTATGAGCGCTGGTGTCGGTACTTGGCGAGGGTTAAGGGTTTCGATGGTTTGGGCAGGTTGTGCTTGGGGGGCTTGCTGGAGTGGGAAGGCGTGGCTCCTTCCGAGTTGAGTCCGCTCGGGGTTGAGAAGAATAGGAAGGACTCTTGCTCAGGAAGGGTCCTTCCCATTAGGGGCATGGCCGTGCGAAGGGGAGCGTCTTTGAAAGAAGGAACACAATAACCCAAGGTAGAGCTTGGATTACAACAAAATAACTGGAACGATTGTACGAAGCCTAAACTCTATTACTATATATCTTCACGAGCATTACAATAATAATGACACTATAATGCCTCCAAGGCCTCCTACTATCCTACTACGAACTAAAGAACAAGACACTCTAGAAAGACAAGACGATACAATGATAAGGTGATTGACTGGGGCGACTATAATTGACTAGATTTTGAAAGTTGACATGGGGTTGAATTAGAGTGTAACGGTCCCATTGATGGACTGTTCTAATGGTTGATGAGGTAGGCACGATCCGGCTCCATTCACGGAATTCGGCGCCGGTGTTTGTTGTTGTTGCTGCAGCTGCTGTGGCTGTTGTTCATTTTGTTCCGTTTGAGGTGGTGGTGGTGGTTGCTGCTGCGGTAGAGGTTGAGGTTGTAGTGACAGTGGTGGGAGTATTGGTGGCAGCGGTCTCTTTTCAATCTGCTTCTGCTGTGGTGCTGGACTCTGGGGCTGGCTCTGAGTACCAGTGCCATTCACAATAGCTGAGATATTAGTCGCACCCGGCACTGGCACTGGGATTCGAGCGGGCGTTGGTGGAGCGCTACGGTTGGCATCATCATCCTTTCCGACGACAACATCCTTGACAGCACCATGTTGTAGAGCCTGATCGGCAGTTGGGGCAGTCCCGTTGGCTGTGGGCATCGACCCAGACCCGTTGATATGCGGGGTATCCAGCTGCATACTCTCTGCCTCTACCTCTGGTTCTGGAGAGGGGGTCGGTGGCTTATTCTTGCAGCGCTCACATATGAACTGCTCATCTTTGTTGACTTCCTTGATGCCCAAGCAGGACGCATGCTGCCATATCTCACACTTGTCACACATTATCGAAAGCGATCCATCGTCCTAAGTTTTTGTTAGTTCTTGTTTCAAAGGTATTCGACGGGGGGACGGACATAATTCTTCCCATGGGCGCCACAAATACAGTCGAAATCCCAGCTAGTCTCCTTGTGCACAGTAGCACTCTGGCCCATATGCCTCGTAACCTTCCTCGTCGGTCTCCCAGCTTCCTCCTTCTCCTTCTCCCGCCGCAGCCTCTCGCGTTCTGCCTCTTCTTCCTTCCTCTGCTTCTCTTGCAGCTTCGCAAGTCTGGCCTTTTCCGCTTCTTTGGCTTTCCGAATCCGCTCATCACGAGCCTGCATCCGCTTTTCTCGGGCGGCAAGAATCTTCTTTTTCTTGTCCTCTTCCAGCTTCTTGAGACGAGCAGCCTCCCGTTCGGCAGCTTCACGAGCCTCGCGAGCCTCTCGTTCCGCCTTCTCGGCAAGCTTGTGTTCGACGCGGGACGAGCGCTTGCGGTTTGCGACGAGAGCCTCGAGTTCTCGCTTCCGGATCTCTTCTTGACGAGCTTTCTCTTTTTTCTAGTCATTGTTAGGACTTCCAATCTCCCTTGCTATATATGGTAGGGGAAGAACTTACAGCTTCCTCGGCCTCAAATATAGGGAACAATTCGTCCACAATATACTCTCTCAACTCAATCTCCTTCTCATTCTTGCTCTTCTTGAACTGCCCCGCAAACGCCCTCCAGTCGTCCAATGTCACACAAACGCAGCTCCAATTCCCGACCGTATTTCCCAGAATCTCTTCGCTCTCTGGCGTAACCCGTTGGCGCTTTTTGCCCTTGCCTTTCTTGACGTGTGTGGTGGCCGGGACCTTGATGTTGGCCGGTTCAAGGCAGTAAAGGCGGCTATCGTCGAGGAGGAAGTAGGTGTTATCTTTGGCATCTTTCCCACACGGCTCCATACGCCAATCTGTTTCCTTCTGGTCGGGAGAGAGAAGGGCGCGGAGTTTATCGGAGCGAACGAGAACCCAGAGAGATAGTTGGTGAATAACGTCCAGCTGAGAGGTGTTAGCTACACACTGCATGCCCGGAATAGTTGTACCTTGGTCTCCATGTCGAATTCAGTAAACTTGTTTGGCTCATCCTCATCCCCAAACGGTCCTGATGTCAAAAGTCTATACCTCCACTGTCCTCTCGCAACCTCATCAAGCTGCTCCACACTATTCTCGTTAGTCCTCACCAACCAGCACCTCCGCCTAGGACACCTTACTCAACAGTTTTCCCAGTCAAGAACGCCAGCAGCGCACACAGACACTTCTTGACCGATTGCTCGGGAAACACACCAACCAGCTCATCCTCCCAAGTCTCGATTGGTATCTCTTTGAGTTTGAATGCTTCAGAGAAGTTGAAAAAGAACTGCCAAGTATTTGCAAACTTCCAGTTGTTGCGAAGACGTATCCTCTTGTCGTCTATTGTCTCCTCCTTGGGCTCCGGTGTAGGCGACTTTGTTTGTACTGGAGCAATATTTCGGGAGCTCGTGCGTCGGGGCGTCGAGGTTTGCGTCGGAGTGGCCTTCTTTTGCACTTTCGCAGCTTTGGCTGGTGGTGGAGGTGGTAGAGCAGGCTCGATTTCGGCGGATATTTTCGAGGCCGTACGCTTACGGGTGACTCGGGCCATGTTGACGGTGGTAACGGAAGTGTCGCGGAATGCTGAGGATGTTGTGGTTTGGAAGTTAAGGTGAAGTTGATGTAATGGAGATGTTCGAGTTCGGTTCGTTTGCAAGGCGCTGAATTGTCGATTTTTCGCTAGTTAGAGCGGCCTTTCTGACAGGTCGCAAGAAATTCGACTTGCAACTGATCGCCGGCGTAAACTTGTTAGACTATGATCCGTTCTTCCGACACCGTTAAGCTGGCAACAGTCGAGGACGGAATTGTGGTGAATTGGATGACGAGTTTGAGCGGAGGAAGAAACACGAGAGTTGCTGGGAGACGCGACGTCCGAGCGCGTTTCGCAATGGACCTCGCCAAGTGTCAAGTCTTGGATTGTTCCAAAGTGGTCGAGCCCATGCTTGCAACGCACAGTTTGACAGGTGTCTCTGAAAGAAACTTCCATTTAATCGTCGTACATGCGATTCGAATTGTATTATGCAGTAGAAAGAAAGCAAACAAACAAAGTCTAATACATCCTATGCCTAAATAAGAGAAACCGGTCCAAATGGAAGCAAAAAGTAACTCAACTGTGCGTGTAAATAAAACAAAGCCATGAAAGAACGTTACAATGAAGATGAACATTGAGATATAGACTATACAACACTCTACCGTATCAGAAACCGGTATCAAGAACAAAGAAGTCTTACAGCTACCCACACCACTCTACGCCCCCAGTCGATCCAACGTCTCCAATCCAGTGACGACTCTCAAACCCATTCTCGTCTCCAACTCATAGCTCTCCCATCCACCGCACTTTTTGAGCTCTACCCTGATCTCCTCCCTGGCCTTCTTGCCCTGAGTAGTCCACAACAAAACAGCTTTCTCGTAATGAGCGGTGGGTAGAACCCAGTTGTCGTAGAATGGGATCGATTTAGTCTTTTTCTTATCCGATGCCAAAACTTCCTCGAGCAGTCGTGAGCACTCGGAGTAGTTCTTCTGGTAGCGATGAGTTACGGCACTGAGAAGCGAGACTATGAGACCGTCGTCCGTCTGGGCGGTATGGGCAGGTAATGGGTAGGCAAGCGTTTCCACTGTGCGGGTTATGGCCGATTCAGGCATGCGTTTGAAGCCGTCTACAAGAATTCGTCAGTAAGCGTCTTCGGGATAAAGGGAGATGAAACTTACTCCAGACGTAGATCATTTCAGCAGCTGGACTAGCACCCACTCCATCTACAATCCGACCACTCTTCCCAGGGCCTTTGGAAGCAGCATTCCACTTTTTGATCTTTCTATCTGCAAAGGTTTCTAGTGGGAGTGACTGGGCGAGAAACTGCTTCTTGCCCATATGTTTGGGGCAGTTCGCAAGCATTTCCTCTGCCAGCTTTGCCGCCTCTTCGGCCTTCTGCGGATCTTTATCCTTCAACTCCCGGTAAAGCTCAATGTATGATATTCCAGCAAAGTAGTAATATAGGACATTGGACCAGGAGTTCAGATCGACCATCTGCACAAAGGACTTGGCAGCTGCCTCATACCGGTGCAGGAAGAGATTATCCAACGCTCGCTCGAACACCACTAGGGCATGAACTTGTCTCATCTGGGTAGTCAGTGGCATCTCCAACTTCTCGACTGCCTCCTCGAGCTTCTTTGAGTTGGCCAACATCCGGGCGTCCTCCAAGTGCCACAATGCGGAATCTGGATACCATGCCTTCATATTGTTCAGCATCTCCATGCACTTCTCTCGTGGGAAACCACCCATGCCGCCATTTTCCGCCGGAATAATATCACAAAACTGCAAGGCATTGCCGTAAAAGTTGAGAAGCGAAAGAGCTGCGATTGCGCCGTGCACGTTGTTGACAGGGGATGCATCCCATAGCATTCGCAATCCCTTCTCCCTGTCTCCGGAATAGCCAATAGCGTACAATATCCGGCCCAGTGAAGGTGGAATGAAAGAGAGGATGAGCTGAAGCAGCCCAAAGCAGGCATTCAAGCCAGAGGAAATAAATATGTCGAGTTCCGGCGGTTCTCCCTTCGAACCGGTGGGCGAACCCGGGGGCGACTTCTTGCTGCCAATCTTCGATCGGAGGGAGCTTGTCTTAATGTTTCCCTTGGGTGGCGAGGGCGGCCTAGACCCAGGCACCGAGGAGATACCATCTTTCGAGTGCTTGTGGCTTACGCTCAGCTTTTCCATACTCAACCTGACCATGTTTGACTCGCTCCTACTCCCCTCCGTGTCTCTCCGAAGATTCGAACTGCCATGAGTACCTGCTGCTTCAATGGCATACAATGTGCCGTAGGCTCGACGTAGCTTACTGACACCTTTCATCGTTTCGATCAAGCTTTCACTCAAGAACCCCACGACCGCACCCATCAATGCAGCTTCAGCCGCACACAAGGCAAATTCTGTTCCCGGTGGATAGGAAGAGCGACGGATATTGTCTTTGACGGATTTCTGGCGGTCTTTCTCAGCGGACGTCTCGGCAAGGTTGAGCTTCTCAGCAGCCTCACGCATGACTTCTGGCTCGAAACCGAGTGAAGCTCGAAGGAAGGCTATTACGCCTCTTGCAAGCTAGAGAACATCGTCAGTTCTGATGCTTGAAATATGGGAAATACATACCTTGTGGTAGGAGGAATCGCCATCCTTGAGCTCAACCTCTGCTCCTGTGATATCATCATTCATGATGCAGGCCATGGCTACAAAATACTGTTAGACTGTTTCCATAATTGAAATCGCTTTTATTCGGGTCACCACACCTTTAAGAGCCTGCTCCACTATAAACTATTAGCTTCTTCTCAAGCAGATGGGCCCAACTAAAGGACCTTGGGAATGCTCTCTTACAATTCACATCTCCATCATGAGGTTCATAAATCGCCTCAGCGGTCGGTTTCCCGTTGCCGACACCCAGCCACGATGCTGCTCCTTTGAACATTTCTTGTGAGTGTAGTTTTAGATTTTTGGGAGATTTCAGTTCCGTAAATCTGACGAAAGTGATCGCTGTCTCCAGATGCTTCGTAGCAAACGAATGTGGGCTCACCAACTACCTGATGCCTGCTTCGAGATTCCCCCTTGCTCTTCTTTTCCAAATCAAATTATCCCACACAAAATAACAGCTTTCGTGAGCGCAAGATTTCGAAAGTTTTCCGGTGGTGCGGAAAGAAGAGATGAGGTTGAGATTTGTTCGATGATCGACGGTGACGAAACGGCCGGCTTTTTAATGTTCCGACGTCGCGGTATGTTGAACTAATGCAGTCGTCGTCTAGTTCCTGGTAATCTTTTGGACTTCGCCGGCCGCAACAACCGTCGAGAGTAGTGTTCAAGCTGCCGACAAGCTCGCTGGCATAGACCGGGAATGACTCGATAGTCGTCTACCGTGTCGTGTCTGACGAAAAGATGACGAGTGTGAGTGTAGCGAGCGGATGAAAATGTACAGGAGCTGATCTCCGACTAGGAGTTTGAGGTGAGGTAGAGGAGATGGTCAAGATGCTTCAGCAATACCGAAAGATGGTTGAAATCGATGTGGCGGTTACCGGTACTAAAATCTGTGGTTCCAAAGCCAAAATTGTTTCGCAATTGCTGCCTCGTGTAGCAAAATGAAGATTCCAAAGAAAGATTCAAAAAGACACAAGGGATCTGACGGTCTCTTTATAAGCCTCTTACTAAATCAACAGCCTTCTTGTAACATTCAGGTTCCTGAGCCTCCTCCGTATGTGGTTATCCGCCCAGCCAGCACCAAAGACTCTCCACAACTTTCCAAGATAAAACCGCTCGGGACTTTCTGACGGACCGGTCTTGACGGCGATGAGATGAGACGGCTCGCTTAGCCTTGCACTTCCAGAATGCTGCAACGAAGCTTTTCCGGGTTGAAGTGATTTGCTAGCGCTATGCGGGGAACCTGCTACGGCGGGTCGGAGAGACGGAATTGGAGAATCGTTCGTGTCAACTTTGTGTCTTTTTCCGTCACTGTGATACTTTATCTGCCGGTATGAAGTTTGAGCTGAGCTGGGTGCAGGTTTGGATCCGAGTCGTGATAAGCTGTGAGGAAACGGTGGAAAACGCGGATAAAAAGTTCGGACTGAACCGAGAAGCCAGGAAACAAGATTTACAAAAGAAGCGTAGAGATGTGCTTTTAATCCACGGTTCGGGAAGCAATAAAGGGAAAGGAGAAAAGGAGAGACAGTGATGAGATGGGATGAATGCGATGTGTGAGTCGCAGCAAAGACTCAGGAATGGGCCTCTGCCAGGAGTATTCTCCAGCCACGGCCCTGACGTAGTAACTAGCCATTCAAGCCACATCTGCCTGCTTCTTGTCTCAAATACGGTAACGCGCGTAAAGTAGCCACATCGGTTCTAGTGCACTTAGTTATGGTGTAACGTTTCACTCACAGCCCGCTCTGTACGCCACTTACGCGGGCAACGCAGCTCTCAACTCTCCCATCCCACAGCACTCGTCCTCAACACATCGACGACCACCAAACGAACCAACATCCCGAACCTCCAAACCCACTACACCAATCACCTATACCCCACTACAAAAACCCAAACTACACTACCTCACATAATGTCGTCTACGCAAAAGAACACCAAGCCCGAGGAGGCCGCCGACAAGAATGCACCAAAGGTCGCATTGCAGGACGAGGACGACTGGGCCGACTTCCCCGCTGAAGGTGCGTCTTTTCAATTTGCTGAGTCCGGAGAGGGATGGAGAAGGAGGCGACAGGTTGAGCGGAATGGAAAGGACGGCCACTGACTTGCATGGGGTTAGACTGGACACAGGGTACCAAGACGAGCGAGGTTGACTGGGAAAAGAGCTGGGATGATGAGGAGAACGATGAGGATTTCAGAAATGAACTAAAGTATGGTCTTACGTCCGGTGTGTGTCGGTGTTGAGTGCTAATTGGATAATAGGGCTGAGATCGCAAAGCGTGATGCTCAAAAGTAGAGGAGGACAGTGGTAGAGTTTGATGCGGTGCCGGAGGTATTGGGAGGATGACCGGGTAGCTTATTCGGTACCATTGGAAGACACTGCTAGCATTCAGTTATTCAATCTATTATTTTTTCGATTCAGTTCACCACCATCCAGTTCGCGGGCTAGGATGCAACGGAGCGAATACTGAGGGATACCATAGCATCCCGGTGGGGCTACAACATGCGATAAATGCATTGTGTTGTCCAGCCCGAGGATGCGTGGGATGTATGGTACATACTGGTGTGATCGGATATCCAGTGAGGCTAGGTCCGCAGGGTTCATAATACATAGTCGCAGTACGGAGCAGTGGAAGTAATGAGCAGATGCAAGTTAGATTTCGATAATGCAATCGAGTAGTTTGGCGAGTGGGTGATGCCGAGCACTACCGTAAAGTAAGATACCTTATGATCATGACAGGTGTGATGAAGGGATGGTGTTTCGATGCAACAGTTCACAGTTCAAAGGCACAATTAGATTCACAATTGCATGAGGTGGTATTTGCTGGTTACGATCAATTTCATTAGACTATCTAAAACCTAATAGCAATCCGTAACATGATTCCCCCCAATACTCCTTTTTTTGTTCACAACTCTCAAGCATTTATTGCTTGCTCTGTGAAGTAGTTAGTACTAGGTCCATTCAAACCGACTCGCTCAACTTACCGACAAGGCAGTAACACCTGGCAACTCCTTTCCTTCCAAAAGCTCGAGGGAACTATATACAGGTCAGCTTGTGGGTTAAAGATGGGTTTTCGGAGAAACTTACGCTCCTCCACCGGTCGAGACGTGAGACAACTTGTCCTCAACGCCGTACTTGGCAGCGACGGTAGCGGTATCACCACCACCAATGATGACGGTCTTTCCAGCCTCAGCAGCAGCAACAGCAGCATCAAGAGTAGCCTTGGTTCCGTTGGCAAAAGCGTCAAACTCAAAGACACCGGCTGGGCCGTTCCAGAGGATGGTCTTGGCCTCGCTGATAGCCTGCTTGTAGAGCTCAACGGACTTTGGTCCAGCATCAAGTCCCTGCCATCCGTCTGGAATACCGGACTCGTCGGTAGCAGAGCCAACATTGGCATCTGGGGCGAACTTATCGGCGGTAACGTAGTCAACTGGCAAGATGATCTTGACGTTGTGCTTCTTGGCCTTCTCGACCAACTCGCCGACCTTCTGGGAACCGGCCTCGTCGAAGAGAGAGTTGCCGATGTTGACGTTCTCCAAAGTCTTCTTGAAGGTGAAAGACATACCACCGCAAATGATCAAGCTGTTGACCTTTGGAATAAGGTTGTCGATGAGTTGGATCTTGTCGGAAACCTTGGCTCCTCCGAGAATAGCGAGGAAAGGTCTCTCTGGGTTCTCAAGAGCCTTAGCAAAGTACTCGAGCTCCTTCTTGACGAGGAAGCCGGAAGCCTTCTGTGGGAGCTCGACACCAACCATCGAAGAGTGAGCACGATGGGCAGTTCCGAAAGCGTCGTCTAGGCGGAGCCTGTTAGTACCTTCTTGACGACGGATTTCTCGAATCCAGGTTAGACTCACTGATGTAAACATCACCGAGAGCAGTCAAGCCCTGTCTGAACTTCTTGACGGCCTCTGGGTCGGCCTTGACCTTCTTTCCGTCTGGGCCCTTGGAGCTTCCCTCCTCCTCAGCGTGGAAACGCAAGTTCTCCAAGAGGAAGACCTGAGCGTCCTTGCCAGCATTGACGGCATCCTCCGTCTCCTTTCCAACACAGTCTGAGAGGAACTTGACGTCTCTTCCGTCCAAAAGCTTCGACAACTCCTTTGCTACTGGCTCCAAGCTGTACTTCTTGTTGACCTTTCCGTCTGGGCGACCGAGATGTGACATGAGGACAACAGTCTTGCTGCCATTCTCAATGGCATACTTGATGGTTGGGAGGGCGGCGACGATACGCTGGTTGTTGGTGATCTTTCCTTCCGAATCGAATGGGACGTTGAAGTCGACACGGATCAAGACCCGCTTGTCCTTGAGATCAACATCGGTGATGGCTGTAGGGTGGAGCTGGTATTAGTGAGGGTCCTTTGATGATAGTGTTGTTCGTCGACTGGAGATCAACTGTTCATCACGATGGAGGGGTAATTTGCGGGTACTCACAAAGCTTATTGCTGAGAGACATTGTGAATGGATTGTGGTATATTAGAAGTGTTTGTGGTGATGATGGTTTTTGTTGAAGAGTTGAGAACTGGGGGAAAGGAAGAGATGGGTGAAAACGGGAGGGAGGTTAAGTAATAAACGGTCGACAGTCGGGCCAGGGCAAACCAAAAGCGCTGCTAGAGGTGGGGGTGGGGTATGTGCTCGTTCAGGGTGGCATGGCTTTCGTATGACGCGAACTTAATGCTCATCGGCGTTCATCACTGAGAGATTTCTATGGCTGAATTCAATCTTTCACATTCTTTAGGGCTGAAGATGAAGGGCGAGCAGTTCGAAGTGGAATCGCCGTGTTTTCTGCGTATCAATATCACCTTTCTTCGGCCTTCAGCATCTTCGGGTATCTTCTGGTCTCAACGTCAGCCTCGACAGACGTCATACCCTCGGTAACTTTAAGGTTCGCCGGTAGCCTCCTCGAGCCAGCCACCCATCTCGTCTTGAATCGGAATCTGATAAGATGCATCAGTCTTTAGATATCGCTTGGGTCTGCTAGCCTGGTTAGGCGATCTGCCAAGCATCGCAGTAGAGCGGTGGGAAGAGCCTCCTCGAGTAAACACCAGACAACAACTTCAGTGAACTCGATCTCACAACTTCGCCAATGGCACTCAAACGAGACCGAGACGCCTTCGAGAAAGATAGAAACTCGCACGCTCCCTTCGTATCGTACGGAACTGCTCTACCACCTCTCGACCCCGAAATACGCGATGATGGCTCATTCGTTCCGGTCTGGAAGCAAGAAGTGCGAGATGAACGAGGACGCAAGAGGCTTCATGGTGCATTTACCGGTGGATTCAGTGCTGGGTACGTCTTCATTGATTCCCGCTGTTCCCCAATAAGATAAACATGCTAACAAGTCTGCTTTCTCTCTACAGCTACTTCAACACGGTAGGATCAAAAGAAGGCAAACACCTTCCGCCCGTCAACCTCCGCCGAACATGACGAACTGACCACCGGTACCAACAGGATGGACTCCTTCGACCTTCAAATCATCACGAGCGGAACGCGCTAAAGCCAAGGAAGCTCGACCGGAAGATTTCATGGATGAAGAGGACCTGAAGGAAGCAGCAGAGGCAAAGCTGCTGGAAACTGCTCGAGGGTTTACTGCGCTCGGCGGTGATGCTGCCGAGGATGGAGACGGATCGACCGCACCGACGCTAATGGATTTGCTCATGCCTCCACCGAGTGAATCCATGGGTGTTAAACTGCTGAAGAAAATGGGTTGGAAAGAGGGACAAGGCGTTGGTCCGAAAGTGAAGCGGAAGGCCCGGACGGAAGATGTTGACATGGAGGGACGGGACGAAGAGAAGGAATACTTTTTTGCGCCGGCGAACACAAAGGTTGTGACGTTTTCGAAGAAGACGGACACGAGAGGCTTGGGGTACACCGGAGAGCCGAGCCTGAGGGAGGCGGAGGAGGAGATGAAGAAGGAGCTCGCCAAGTCAAAATCATCAAAACCCAAGAAGGCACCGTCAAAGACTGCATTCGGAGTCGGCATTCTTAACGATGATGATGAAGACGAGGATCCGTACGAAATCAAGCCAATGAGCTTGTACAACAAGACGATAGGCGGCAAGGAGAAGAAGAAGAAAGAAAAGACTGTCAAGAAACCAGCCTTGCACACATTCGTCAAAAAAGGGAAAACACTCGCATCAGATGTCCGAAAATGCCACGATGGAAGACTGCCACTGGAAGGATTTGTACTCGCCTCTGAGCCTCTCATCCAAGACAAGTGGTACGCCCCACCAGAAGTACCGGTCGACTGGAAACCGTCTGTCTCGGAAGGTCTAGATTCTGAGGATGCCAAGCCTCATCTCAGCATGAAGGAAGTTGCGCAAGCCTCCACTCTTGATCCTGCATCCAGAGCCGCAATACTAGGAGAAGAGGCTCTGCCTGGAAAGTCCATTTTTGACTTCCTCACTCCCGCTGCTCGAGCCAAGCTGGTAGCCGCTACGGGCCGAACAGACCTACCACCGGCGTTAGGAGAGAAACCGGATGCGCCTCCAGATCCATTATTAGCACGAATACCCCACATCGATCCCACGACAGCAAGAAGTGCCCTAAATGGCTTCATGCCTTATCAGGACGACCTCGAAAAGCGCAGCCGGTATCGACGATATCTCGAAATAGAAGCCGGAATAATCTCGGGTCCGATAGAGCGGGTATGTACCTCACCTCCATCGTTTATATTTGCAGTTCGCGGCGTACTAACGAATAAACAGGCTCCAGGTATGAGCACAGATGATTTCCTTTCCGAATTGTCCGAGTTCAAGAATTCTGCTCGCATATTCAAACCTCTGCCCGCAACTATGGCTTCCCGTTTCACTTCCTCCGTCTCTCACACTTCCCAAATCGCAACGAACACCAGCGAGATACAGGACTCCGACGATCCAGATACATTTATCCACCGTCCTTCCGAACAAAACAAGAAGCCTGAAGATCCGGCTGAGGCTGCCGCGAAGCTGAATATGTACGGCCATCTCACTCGGTCAGTCGAAGGTTGGACGCCGAACCGGCTTCTTTGTAAACGGTTCGGCGTTTCGTTTCCGAAGCCATTTGATTTCGAAGGTAGTAGCAGCTCAAGAAGTAGGGCCAAGAGAGAGTGGGAGGAGGAGCTGTCAAGCAAAGATTCTCGTGGACCGGAAGCACCGCAGCCAGCAAGAGGTCCGGATCCTGCTGTGCGGGTACCGAAACAGTTGGTGTCAGATGCGGATATTTTGGCAATTATGAGAGATGTCAAAGGTGATGAGAATTACCAGCTTCCAGAGAAGGAGAAGAGGGAAAAGGTCAATGTTGAGGTTAATACGGCACTTGAGGCAGAGAGGGCGGGTGAAGAGGTGTTCAAGGCTATCTTTGGTGATAGTGATGATGAGGAGGATTAGATCACGGGAAAGAAGGTAAGTTCGCTAAGTACTAAGCAGCTCGGTATTATTAGAAGGTATTATAATTATTGCATTGATGTTATTAAACATGGTGCAAGCTATTTCAAGTAACCTTACATGGGGCTCTTCACCAGTTTTCTCCTAAAAACTCCTCAACCTTCTCCTCCATTTCCCCCCACTGTGCAATTCTCTACTGCTCCAAAGCTTCCTTTTCAAAAATCTCCTGGTCTTGCGGCTTCACGTCGCGCTCACCTTCCTCCACCAGCTGATTTATCAATTGTACGTAACTTCCATTGAGCGCTAGGATTTCGCTGTTTTCCAAGGACAACGCTTTGTTGGCCCCCTGCAGCGTTCTCACCAATTCCTTCTGGCACAGTTCAACTGTTAATAGTCTCTCCAGCTCAATGATCAGATGTCCCTGCTGGGTAGTGATCTCTTCCACCCTGGTGACGAGGTTCTTATTTTGTGCGGAAAGCTCAAAGACCTTGGTGTTGAGGGAGTCATTTACAACGGCACAGCAAATGTGCGCTTCGGATGCTGCGTCGAGGGCTTCCTTCTGACACCACTCGAGTGCTGACAGTCTCTTGTAGTCAAGGAGGAGGTGTCCGTTCTGGGTCGTGAGTTCTTCCAGCCTGGTGACGAGATCCTTATTCTGGCCAGTAACGTCGATAGCCTTGGTATTGAGGGCCCAGTTTACAGCTGCATAACAGGCGACTTCCTGGGACGCTGCTTGTAGAGCAATGAGCGTCTCGTGACGTCCGCAAACCAAATCATCAATGATTCCCGCCTTGCTATCCAACAGGCTATTCGCGGATTGGAGCTGGCGTTCAAGCTCCTTATTGTTCTTTTGCTGATTTTCGACAATCGAGTAGAGATGCTTGATCTCCAACCAGAGAGCATCATTCTGTTGGAGATAGTACTCGCTCTTTGTATTTGTGGCGTCAGTCTCGGCCTTCAAAGATGCCAGTTCCGCTGTGACCTGATCTGAGCTAACCTGCAGTTGACCGTACAGTTCCGCCAACTGGTGGTAATAGTAGGAATAGTACGAATATCCGTCTAAGGCTTGTTTCAGGGAATCCTCAAGGACCCGGATCCGTTCCTTGAATCCCATGCCGTCCGTCTTCGGGATACGGATATCATACTTCGAGACACTATTCCCGCCTTTCAAAGCTTCAGCGAGCTCGTCCCTTAACTCAGCAATTGTGAACTTGTGTTTCTGAAGCTCCTCCAAGTATGGATTATCCATGAGTAGCTCCCTCACCTGCTCCTCGAGATTAGCCTTTTGACAGCTGAGCTCATCTACTTTGATCTTGTATTCTTCCTCCTTCTTTTTGTGAGCTTCCCCTTTGGCGTGAAGACTCTCTATCTCTTCCTCATACGAACGACATTTTGACTCCAGAATCTCAACCTCTTTGGCATGTTTGGCCTCAAGGTCTTGAATCATCTTGTCGTAAATAGCGCGTTGATCTTGGCGCATTTCGCATTCCTCCCCAGATCCACTCCAACCCTCACACCCCGATTCGTTCCCAGCACTCATACTGGGTTTCTCTGTGTCAAGCAACCCGAAGTCCGAAGACACACTCTCAGAGATTGCACAGTTCATCTCTAGGTCGTTTTAGGATGGATCTGTTTGGTTGTAATGGTGTGGTGTGATGGATGATTTGTAGTATGATGTGATTGCTGTGAATGTATTGGAAAAGGAGGGAGCAGAAACAAGTAATATACCCAAGTTTTAAGAATTCGAAACGGAATCTAAGAAACTGACTAATTTGCAAATCGCCATCAACTAACGAGCACCGCGGAGCCACCTACACATATATCTGGCCTTACAATACTGGCAATGTTGCATGTTACGTTCGTTGATCTGGCGCGCGGGTTCCAGTCGTGCCAGCTCGGCTCAGGATCAGCCTGTGGGTAGATAGATACTTCTTAACCATTCACAAAAGATACAGTACCTACGTAGAGGAAGCCTCAATCCAGTCCATCAAGTGTCGTAACTCGGGGGCTTTGGCGTCTCACAAGTACGAATAGGAGTAAATAAGTATGGTATATAGAGGAGAAAGCAGCGACATATAAGGCGTCCACCCGACAAATATTATCATTATATTAGCTCCATCATAGCAATAAGCAGTCGGGAGAATAATAAAATACATTCGATCATAAACCTGCTCAAAAAGTACCGCATCGATATTTCAATTACAAAAAACCCAACCCTTAAACCAAATGATAACAAATAACTCCAGCCAATGAGGTATGCAAAACAGTAGAATAGGAAAATGATAATAAAAAGCATGTGTACTAGGAACGCTCCTCAAAGCAGGAAAGCCGCAGTAAGTAGTCCTGGTCACTTTAATCTCGTAACCTTGGTCTGCTTGACTTCGCTCGTGACTTTTCAACGGGCCGCGACCGTTGGGCGGCGTGCTTCCGGAGTCCTTTGTCGAGTTCCATCCGGAGCTGTCGAGCCTCCGCCCACTCTTCGTTTCGATTCCAAATACGGATACCAGCGATAACTGCGAGTGCAACTGCCTTGAGAGTAGGCCTCTTGTCTTGAAGACGGCGGTCTGGAACAATACCCATTTGCTCAATGAGTTGAAGATGTGCCTCATTGCTGTAGGGGTTGAGTTAGTATTATTTCGCAAACTAGTGACAAGCGGGAGTACACACCATGTATTGAACATCTTGACCTGCATGAGGAAGAAATCTTTCGTAAATGCAAGATCTTTGCGAAACTTCTTCTCGCGCTCTACCCTGGCCTTGAGATACCTGATCTGCTTGACAAGCCCCTTAAGCTCAGCTTCATGACGAATGGTATCTCTTTCTACGCGAGTTTGTAGCTCCATCAGCTCCGCATGGTCATGCTCGGCACTCTCCACCTGTCGATTCTCCGTGTGCTTCATGCGTTTCGCGATGAGATTGCGCTCGGCTTCCCAGGCCTTCTTTGTCTCTTCCACCTGCTGCTCGGCCTTACGAACCTTGTTTGTAAGCTTGCGCGTCTGCGACTCGGCACTCTGCAGATTATCTTGAAGATCCGAACGGTCTTTTCGAAGAGTGCGTAGCTGGCTCTCCAACTGGGCTTCCCTCTTGAGGTGAGAATCAAGCGCCTCGTTGCGAGCCTTCAGCTGAGCCTGAGCGGTTTCGAGTTGAAGGGTGGTCGACTTGAGCAGAGAATGGAGCTCCCTTCGTTCAGCCTCATCCACGCCGATATGTGGACTCTCACTTCGATTGGCACCTGTTGCCTTTGCTGTAATGTTCTGTAACTTGGCATCTTGGACATCCCGCTCGAGAGAGTAAATTCTCTGGCGGAGTTGGCCGATAGTCGACGTGGATTCTATAACTTTCTGCTCAAGATCCTCTTTCGATTCGCGAAGGGTCTGGATATCCTGTTCGAGAAGCTCCTTCTCGTGTTCGGCGGATGTAGCTTGCGTTTGGAGCTGCATGCACTTCCGCTCCATGGACTTTATCTGAAGCCGGAGGTCCTGCGTGTCCTTCTGACTACTGGCAAGTTTGTTCCGGAGAGTTTCAAGATCTGACTTCAAGGAAGCCCTTGGAGTCTGACTGCCAAATGCCGACTGGTCTCCGGAATTCCTGGCCTCATAGAGGTCCCGCTCTAGGCTGTCAACTTGTTGTTTAAGGTCGTTTATAGTCTTTCTGTTAGCGGCCTCTTTCCTTGTCAAATCCGATTCACGCTTCCTAGCATCCGATAGCTTGTCAGATAAAGCTGCAACCTCCATCTCCAAGCTTGTGGCATCACCTGGAGCAGGCGTTGTCCCATTCGAGCGAGAAAGGAGATCCTCGATACGCTGCTCAAGACGGGCGATTGTCCTCTTTGCAGAAGCGAGCTCCCGGGAAGTCGAATCGCCAACGGAAGAAAGCCTGTTCGTAAGATCCCAGATTTGCTTCTCAAGCTTCGCCTCCTCATCTCGAGCCGCACGGTATGCCTCCTCCAGGTCAGCCTCGAGCGTATCTGCCTTCTTGTTCATGAGCTCCCGTTCATCCGTCAGCCTCTGTACTTCGATCTCCAGGCGGCTCTTTGCTCTGCGCAGCTCCATCTTCTCCTGATCCAAGCCCTTTGTGGCGCCGACTTGTTGTTGCATTTCATTAAGGCGGCTTTGTAGTTCATCTCTCTTAGCTTCAACCTCCATCTTGGACAGCTTCAGAGAGTTGACTTGCGTGCTCGCGGTGACTAGCTGCTCATGTAACTGTTGCTTCTCCTTCTTAGCTCCCTCCAGTCGCCTGAGAGCATCTTGAAGATCCGATTTGGCTTGCCTGTGTGCTCGAACCTGGACATCGAGTTCTCCCTTGAAGCTATTGGCGTCCGCCTCAAGTGAGACCAATTTGTTCTCCAGAGCAAGAACCTCCGCCTTTGCACTGTTGAATTTTGTCCGAACCGAATCTAACTCAGCCCTCATCGAGCTAACTGTACCGTCCACATTCTGATGTTGATCTTCCGCTTGTGCGTTGAGTACGTCAATCTCATCATTCAGCTCCTGGATTTTCTCTTGCAGAGCTGCCTCTGACCGTTGCGAGATGCGCAGTTCCTCACTCAACTGGCGTACCTCATTAACCTTGCCTTCAAAAGCCCTCTTCCGCTCTCGTAGCTCGTCTGATAACTCTTGAATCTGGCGGTTGAGAGATTCCTCGGTTCTGGCGGCCCTTTGCTTCTCCGAGTTGTACGCCTCCTGTAGTCTCGCCTCCTTGCCATGTAGAGTAGTTTCATTGTTTTGAATCTTGTCAAGGGTATCTTGCAAGGACTGTATGTTGCGTTGAAGGGTCTCCACTCTGGTCTGAAGCTGGCGGTTCTCATGCTCCAACTCCCGTTCCCGCCGCACCTTGGCCTCCTGTTCCTCCTTCAACCTCGCCTTTAGCTCGTCCGACTGGGCTTCAAGTTCCTGCACATCCGCCTTCCAATCCGCTTCCAAGGCAGATTTATCCTCAGCTGCTTTCTGCCGCTCTTGGTCCAGTTCGGCAGCAAGCTCCGAAATCTCCCTCCGTGCCTGATCCAGGTGGTCGGCCAGATCTTTACTTTCGGAGCCGAGATCTCTTTGGCGGTTAGCAAGAATGTTTTTCTCCGATAGCGCGGCGTTAAGCTCGGTCTTTGCTTTCCGCAGTTCCATTTCCAGATCCGACTTGGCACGGGAGAGACCATCTTTATCGTCCTTGAGAAGTTCAATTTGCTAAAGACGTTAGCTATACGAAGGCATAAGAAAAACCGAAGAGCATACCTCTTGTAACGCCTTCACTTCAGTGTCGAACTCCTCCTTCATATCTTGAAGTCGCTTGTTTAGGCGCCGAACTTCTTCTACTCGAGACTTGTTGTCGTTATCGAGGTTTTGTTTGGCGATTCTAAGCTCTTCGTATTGCAGCTGCAAGACCTTCAAGCGTTCATCCCGTTCGGTCGCGGTGGATTTGAGAGAGAAGGATTTGTCGCGGACCTGGTCACGGAGCTGCGATTGTAGGGTTAGCAGTCACTCTTCTTTCGGAAGCCGGAATAGAGTGTACCTCTTCCACTTCCATCTCTAATTTCCTATTCTTCTCCTTGATGGCAGCCTCGGACTCCAATAGGTTCTCATTCTCTTCTTCGAGCGAGTGCTTGTCCTCTAGGAGTTCCTTATTCTTCTGTTGAAGTTTTTCCACTTCATCCTCCATATTGTCCTTCTCAAGCATGGCGTGATTCCTTTCCGTTCGCTCGCCCTCCAACTCATTACGCAATTGTTGCAACTCTGCTTCCAGCTGTTCGAGCTTCTGTTGCTTGGACCTGAGCTCCCTATCCTTTTCAGTGTCGGCTCCCTTTTGCAGTTCCAAAGATTTGATTTGATCCGATAGCTGTCTGTTATCTTCCTCGAGATCCTGAACCCGTTCCTCGGCTTCCTTCGCTTTGTCCTGAAGATTCTCTAGCTCATCTTCTTTATTCTGAATCTCGGCATCGCTGTTCCGCAAGTCTCGCTCCAAATCTTCCAACTTGTTCCGCAGGTCCTCGTTTTCGTCCCGTAGCTGTTGTAGCTCGCTGGCGTTGTCCTTCGAGCCCTTCTCTTGAAGCTGCTTGAGCTCACGTCGTAGCTTATCGTTATCATCCAAGACGCCATTCAGATCTCCCTCCTTTTCGTCGACTATCCGTTCGAGTCTCCTTATTTGTTCCAAGCTGTCTTTTCCCACATTCGAGCTCTTCCGCGAGTTGAGGTCGGCTTGCAGTTCGGTGATGATCTTCTCTGAGTCGTGCAGCGACTTCTTGTACCTTTTGAGCTCGTCACGAAGTGTTGCTACTCCGACTTTAAGGTCGACATTCTTGAAAAGCGTTAGAAACATGCACCAACCTGCATCATAGAAAGCCCACCTCTTTTATGGCCTGTTCGTTATACTCCGGTCCAAGTTTCTTGAGTTTGTCGTCCAAAAAGAACACTTTCAACTTCAATCCAAAGTTTTCCTTCTTCATGTCATCTATGATCTAGTGCTGTTAGCACGAGAAGAAGTGGGTAAAGTAAACTGGGCTTTCTACCCTTTCCTGCTCTCTGAGTGTCAGAGCTCCCTCATTACCCAGAATCCCGGCAGTTCCCTGATCTCCCGGTCTTAGCCGCGCAACTGGAGTCGAATGTATGCTGCTGTTGTCCAATGGTGGGTCCTTGTTGAGTGTCTTGTCGATACTACTGAGAGTTTCTGTATCTCCGCCTGGGAGACTGCCGGAGTTTTCATCATATCCCGATCGTCTTCTTGAGGGTGTTGGTTCCAAAGATCGGTCGTTGATATTCTTTCGGAGGTTCGTTCGCTGGACCGACTGTAATAGAGGAGTAAACTCGTGCTTTCCAAAGGCAGTTTGTCGATTCGGAAGTTGCGCGAGGGGTCGCTTCGGCGTTCGAGATACGGGGTTTTGACGGGCGCCTTTCGGGAGTATGTTGTGATTGCTGGGAGAATGAAAGGACTCCATTACCGAGTTCAGCTCCGGAGGGAGGTCCAAATCCATCTCGTCGGTGGACTCGTCCGCACGGGACGAGTTCAGGAAGTCACCGCCACGAGCCATGGCGGTGGAATATACTTACCGAATCGAAGGCGTATGATCGTACCGTCCGACAATGCCAAAGAGACGATTAACAAAAGTGAGGGGTTGCGTTGGTGGTGGTGCAGCGGGCTTTGGGTTTATTTCTGGCGGTGACGGCCTTGGGTTAACGCGCCGTTGCCGTTCATTTTTGTTGTTGCGACGCGCAGGTCATTAAACACGATGCGACTTCACGTGTAACGTTTAAGTGGCTGTTTGTTTAAGTGGCTAGTGGCTTGGCTGTCCCGCCTTTCACCCCACTGTCGAAAAAGAGGGAGGTTTGGATCCAGCCAAAAATCCGAGTAACGAGACACCAAGCGAAGGCACTACCCCGTCAACGCAACCCTTATTCCCCTCCGCTTCTTCCCCTAATAACTGGAAAAGCACCACATCCCTTTCTTTCTACCCTACTCTCCCATATACATCTACACAACATGAACTTCGGAGGACAGACACCTACGATCATTGTCCTCAAGGAGGGTACGTACTGCGAGCGTGGTCTTAAGGGTCCAGGACAAGGGGCTGCTGAGGAGCCATGTAACTAATCTCTCAACGACTTGTAGGCACTGATCAGTCCCAGGGCCGCGGCCAAATCATTTCGAATATCAATGCTTGTCTCGCAGTTCAACAAACTATAAAACTCACTCTCGGACCGTACGGAGGCGACTTGTTGCTTGTGGATGCTAGGGGAAAGCAGACGATCACGAACGATGGTGCTACCGTTATGAAGCTTCTCGACATTGTACACCCAGCAGCAAAGATATTGGTCGACATTGCAAGGTCACAGGATGCCGAAGTCGGAGACGGAACTACATCAGTCGTCGTTCTCGCTGGAGAGCTCCTGAAGGAGTGCAAGGGATTCGTTGAGGAGGGTGTCAGCTCACAGGTTATCCTTAAGGGATACAGAACCGCCGCACGATTGGCTGTCAACAAGATCAAGGAGATTGCTGTGCGGATAGACTCTAGAGAAAGGAGAGATGTTCTCCAGAAGCTTGCCAACACCGCCATGAGCAGCAAGTTGATCAAGAGCAACTCTGGTTTCTTCACAAAGAGTAAAGCTTGTGTTCCACACGCTTGACCTTATCTAACTCCAAACTATAGTGGTTGTCGACGCCGTCCTATCCCTCGACCAAGCCGACCTCAACGAGAGAAACATCGGTATTAAGAAGGTTCCAGGTGGAGGTCTCCAGGATTCGCTATACGTTGATGGCGTTGCTTTCAAGAAGACCGTAAGACCATCATGCTGCGGGTATGTGGTTGATGTTAACAGTGGTAGTTCGCATACGCCGGTTTCGAGCAGCAGCCAAAGAAGTTCCACAACCCTACGATTGTCATGTTGAACGTCGAACTCGAGCTTAGTAGGTTGTCTGGCTGGGGACGGAGGGCACTAGCTGATGGATTACAGAGAGTGAGAAGGACAACGCCGAGGTTCGTGTTGAGCAGGTTTCCGAATACCAGGCCATCGTCAACGCCGAATGGGAGATCATCTTCAGAAAACTTCAACTCCTCGCCGACACTGGAGCCAAGGTCATTCTTTCCAAGCTCCCCATTGGTGACTTGGCCACGCAATTCTTTGCCGACCGTGATATTTTCTGCGCCGGAAGAGTTTCTGCGGATGATATGGACCGTGTGGTGAAGGCTGTTGGTGGAAGTGTTCAGTCAACGTGCTCGGATATCCGCCCAGAGCACCTTGGATCATGTGAGCTGTTTGAAGAGAGACAAGTTGGTGGAGAGCGTTTCAACTTCTTCTCAGGATGCCCCAAGGCTAAGACCTGCACGCTCATCCTTAGAGGTGGTGCTGAGCAGTTCATTGCCGAAGTTGAGCGCAGTTTGCACGATGCGATCATGATCGTCAAGAAAGCTATTCAGAACGAGAACATTGTTGCTGGTGGTGGTGCTATTGAGGCTCGTATTCCCCGTTGGCGCCTTTAAGGGCGAGACTAACGGATCATTTAGATGGAACTCTCAAAGTACCTCCGCGAGCACTCCAAGACGATAGCAGGAAAGCAGCAGCTCATCATTGCCGCCTTCGCCCGCGCCCTTGAGATCATCCCAAGACAACTTTGTGATAATGCCGGCTTTGACGCAACCGACATTCTTAATAAGCTGAGAATGAAGCATGCTCAGGGCGGAACATGGATGGGTGTTGACATTATTAATGAGGGCATTCGGGATAACCTTGAGGCTTTCGTCTGGGAACCGGCCGCTGTCAAGATCAACGCTCTTCAAGCCGCTACTGAGGCTGCTTGCTTGATATTATCGGTAGACGAGACCATCAGTAAGTAACACCATACACCCCGTTGTTGGTTATTCTAACCAAAAACAGAGAACCAAGAGTCGGAAGCTCCACAGTCTGGGCCACAGTTGCCAGCAGGCGCCGCTCAACGGGCGGTTAGAGGAATGGGCCGTGGAAGAGGAATGCCTAGACGTTAGAGGGTGAATGCGGATGATTTAATGAATCATTTCAGGTTGCATATGGCGATTAGGTTGCATTGGGGACTTCAAAAGGTTGATTTTTGTAGTTGGATGTCATTTCCATCCGGATATTAAATAATACAACGGCTTCCAAGGCAAACGTTGTCACCCTCCTGCTTGTGCTTGTGCAAGATGTGAGATACCTACTAATTACATTGAGACGATTAGATGAATGCCTTAGTATTGGTATATGTATTGCGATTGTCGGTTAGGTATCTAATGCGGGCTGCAGTAAAATGACTTTTGTAAATAAGTAGCTGTCCCCTCTACTATTTTGAATTACTGGCGGCAGCCGAACTGGCTCCGTTTGCGGATGCAGATGGCTCCGTCTCCAGGTCTCTCAGCTCCTCTCCTTCAAACTCTACCGTGCCCGATTCAAGATCACCAGGCTCTGCTCCCGCATCTGTATCTGCAACAGCTGTGTATCTGCCTCTTGCATGTCGTTTGCGCTCCAGCATTCGTTTGTGATACCATTGATTCAGCAACAGGGCAAGCCCGCCGCCGATGAGATTCGCCAGGATATCGAATGCATCGAACGCCCGGTAAGGTAGTAAACCTTGGACAAACTCCGAGCCGACTCCCATTATTAAAAGGCAAACCTAAGGGCCAATCAGTAACTAGGACAGTATCCGCCGTTGCGGATCATGCTCACGATTATCGTCAAGTTGACAACTCTCTTCCTGGGACCCTCCAGTATCCAGTAAAAGGTCAGAGTCAGCAAGAAGAAGGCCAAAAAGTGCATGAATTTGTCGTTTATAGGCATCGTCATTTTCGAGAAGCCCAACCAAGCCGCTACGAGACATAATGCCAGGAAGGCCGCTGTAAACGAACTGTTAGAACGACCATTTCGCTCGGGATTATGGGCGGGCTAAACTTGCCTGCGAAGGGGGCGCGAATTCGCATTGTTTGTTAGGTAATCGAATTCGAGGTGTTGTGGATGTTGGTGTCGAGGAGGTCTCTCTCGCGTTTACTAAAGTTGACAGTGACGTTGCATGCTTCAACGTCTTCTACTTGTGAACCTGAATCCCCACCAATCTGAGCCGCATCTGTCAGGTGACCGTGATTTAAGGTTTAGCAAAGTTTCGTCCAAAGCATGGCTTGCAGATTGACGAAACTAGAGTTTAACTACCGACTTTTAGCTATTCCAGAGACGGTGCGACCCCAGTTGTGCATTACCTTGGGGGGTTCTAGTCTCGCACCCTTCTTCAAAGGACGTTGAAATATTGGTGAGAGTGATGATGCATGCTCAGCTGAGGATGGGATCTGCAGGGAGAATGCATGTATGAAAGTATCTTCTTACTTGTAGAATAAAGCACTTAAGACCGCCTGATTCAGATGAATTTTGGCGGAAACTACTCGAATACCCTAATAAATCGATTTACCATTGAATCTAGCCTGTTCTCTTCCTAGGAGAAAGTACGGACGGCTAGGAAGCCTCGTTCTGAATCTGGAAATATATAGACAATGTCACGTGTGGCCCAGTGTTCTGAAGGTGTCCGGGGCATCCCTAACAACGACATGTCTTCCAACACGCGAAATCGCATACAAGAGAACTAACTTATCACCACCACGCATCACGACCAAAACGACTCGGAATCGCTCGAAACTTGCGGTATCGGTCCGTCGCGACCTCTGGAACCCTTTGCCAACTAGCATCACTCTTTTACGGTCGCTACTCGGAAATCCTCGGTGCATTGCCTCAGCGCAACTCCTTTCAAACGTTGACGAAGGGGCGGACGCCCCGGAACTCCCCGACGATCATTTTTCAGTCAGTCGAGCGAGCCAACCCCAGAATATCGCGTTCCGAAAGTTTCAAAGAAGCATCACGACTGGAGGGGTTGTTGTCGACGAAATACCACACGCGCTGCAACAAGTCATTTTGTCGATTTCGAGATGGCGTATCTTCTGCCGAGACCCGCAACCACCAATTCCATTCGAGGTCGTGATGGATTCTCCGCATCGTTTCGAGAGTCGCCCGCACATTCGAACCCAGGCGACACAAGTTTGACAGATCTTGCGGCACAGCCTCCAGTCAATCCAGAGCTCGAAGCCAAAATGGTAGCGCAGAGGGAGGATTTCAAGGAACGGTATGCTCGAGGGGACAGATGGATCAGTCGCATGTTTGCGACAAAGCGGTCATGTTGCGCTATAGACGAGGACGACATGGATATGGATGAGCTGTTTGGGCCTTCAGGCCAGGATAATGGTGGAACACCGGAGCCTATCGCAAAGCCAGTAGCCACCAGGAACATGGACGACGACTACGATGAGTTTGACGAAGACGAAGACGAAGCTCCGAAACCCGCCACTCCGACACCAGCGCCCACCAACATTCCCGTCACTCCAAATGCGCAGCAGGATGGCTCAACAAAGATCTTGGAGGCTCGGGAGCGGTTAGAGGCGGAATCAAAGGATACGGAAGAGTCGGTCAGGGATGCCATGTACAAGCTATTCTTCACACTGGAGAATGACAGAGATGCTCTACTGGAACAGCAAAAACTGGAAGAGTCTGATCGGCAAGTACAAGCAGAGACAAATGGGCAGGGCACACCCGGACCTCAACCAACCTCGCACGCTCCGGGAAAGCTTTCGTCTACGAATCTAGGGGCTTCTAGTTTAACCCTTAAGCATTTGATAGCAAGAATAGACGCAAAGCGAGAACGGGTCAAACTCTCAGATCAAGAACTACGACAGCTCCTCAGCGACGTCCGCAAGAATCGGTCAAAATGGGCAAATGAGGACAAGATTGGTCAGGAAGAGCTATACGAGGCTGCGGAGAAGGTTGTTTTGGACTTGCGGGCAAAGACGGAACACTCTACGGCTTTCCTGAATCGTGTGAACAAGCGTGAAGCTCCGCACTATTTCGAGAGTGAGTATACACAGCGTTGTTTTAAGAGGGGAAGGCTTACGAAATATAGTAATAAAGCAGCCTATGGACTTGGGAACGGTAATGAAGAAGCTCCGGGGTTATGTCTACAAGAGCAAGAAGGAGTTTGTTGATGACCTTGATCTTATATGGGAGAACTGTCTCAAGTATAACTCCGAGCCCTCACATTATCTACGAAAGCATGCCATTGCTATGCGGGATGCTGCAAAGAAGCTTGTCCAACTCGTTCCGGATATCGTCATCCGCGATCGTGCAGAAGTCGAGGCAGAGGAAGCGGCGGCGGCAGAGCATGATGCGGATGGTGAGAGCGATGATGGTATGTGCCCCGAACTGGTAAAAGGTCTCATTTTCTAACGAGTATAGAACCCATCATGTCTACACGTGGTAGAAAGGCGCCTAAAGCCACGAAAGCTCGGAAAGCAGCTCGGGCAGAATCAAGAGCTGAGGCAACACCTGAAGCAAAGCCCCCGTTATTAAATCTTATCCGGGCGGATTCAATGCCGCCGAATGGAGGCGATAATGGAAGCCAGTTTGGAGATGGCAGTCAAATCGGACTTGGAACTCCCCCTATGGGTGGTACTCCTGCGCCAAATGGCCATCTTGGTCAGTTGGAGATCGGCGAGCCTAAAATGGATGATGAGACGGATCCTTTGATGATTGCCTGGAAAGCAATGACAAAGAAGAAGCGTGCTGATGGCGTGGTAAGTCGTCCGTATGATTAGAATGGAATATCACTAATATGCTCTCAGAAACGGCGTGGTGAATTATTCAAGGAGAACCGAATAGATCCTGAACAGCCTGCGCTCCTTCGCAGTCGGTTTGGAATGGGACGCTTTCTTAGGAACGAGGCAAAACATAGGAAAGGAACGGACGATAGTCATGATGATGCTCAGCATGACAAGCTTGCAGATGCGGAAGAGGATGCTCAAAGTGCTTTCTTCATGCCGGACTACGATGATCCAATGTCTTATATTCCGGAACTGCCCTATTTAACTGAATGGCGGAGTGGAGAGGGTGAGAACGTCGACGCTGCTATCACCGGAGAGTATGGGCGAATCGCTCCCAGGGGAATGTTCCTTCCCCCTTCAACTGGATTGAACACCAAGATCATGGCAAACCTCAAGCAGATGCAAGATACTCGGAAAATTTGCTCCAAGATTACAGTAATCAAGCAAATGCAGATGCAGCCACAGTTATATCACCCGAACCAGATACCAAAGTACGACCCAGAGCCGTTCAAGGAAGTCGATGCCGAAAATTTTGTCGTTACGGAAGACGGCCCAATCATGGACAAAGACGTCAACAGAGCTGTTCTGCAGAGATCGGTCGGCAAGTTGTTCTACCATGCTGGTTTTGAGCAGTTTCAGCCGGCTGCTTTGGAGGTTGCAACCGATATTTGCGCAGACTTCTTTAAGAATCTTGGGAAAACGTTCAAGCTCTACATGGAATCGGAGGAGCAATACACCAAGAAGGCAAGTTGAACAGCTGCTAACATGACTGGCGATGGTTTTCTAACAATCAGTAGGAAGTTTTGTACCATACACTCTTTGAAAACGGTGTCGAAACTGCGGATCTGGAAACTTACATCAGGGAAGATGTTGAACGCCTCGGCTCGAAACTCACCACTATTCAGGATCGTATGAAGGCTCATCTCGGAGATATGCTGAGACCAGCCATGCAAGAGGGTGCTGGAGAAAATATCTTCGAAGATGGAAGTGAGCAGTTCATCAGCGGCGACTTTGCGGCAGATCTCAACGAAGATTTCCTGGGTCTCCGTGATTTAGGTCTTGACAAGGAACTGGGTCTCTCGAGTTTGTCGGTACCGCTTCACCTCCTGACGTCGAGGATCACTAGCATGCAAAACCAGACAGCTGGTCCGGCGGCTTCAGTGGACGGTTACACACCGCCTCCGCCATTCGAACCGCTCACGGCAGAAGTTCTTGCGCTGCAAATCGACCTCATCAAGCCATATTTCGAGGAGAAGCTTGTCAATCTACCTGCCGATAAAAATGGCGCTGCCATTGAGGATGAGGATCTGCCACAACGACAACGTCCGAATAAGCCTCGATTGCCGCCAACTGGTAAAATCACACAAAGTCGGAAAAGAGTTGCGGGAAGTCAAGGGGGTAACTCTAAGAAGAAGAAGAAGCCTAATCCTATTGAGGACAAGAAGGCTCCCCCGACGAAGAAGGAGCGGGATGAAAGCTTTGGCAAGGGGACAGAGATGGATGAAGGGGGAATGATCTCTCCAGAGAGCATTGCCGCATAGTATCCGGAATGCTCACGGTACCAAAGGAAGAT
Source organism: Ascobolus immersus RN42 (assembly GCA_003788565.2). NCBI lineage: Eukaryota > Fungi > Ascomycota > Pezizomycetes > Pezizales > Ascobolaceae > Ascobolus > Ascobolus immersus. Next base: position 177,009 of record ML119718.1, on the reverse strand, counting down.
CGTTGTTAAGGTTTGAAGTTCTCGGGTTTGCGTTTGCGTTTGTGTTTCCATTTTTCCCCCTTATTTTCTTACCATTTTGCACCCTATGGGCGTTGTAATTGTTGCCTGTATGCGTAGTTTTGTTTTTCTTTCGATGTTTTTACAGGCTTGGGTCCGTTGCTTTTGTTGTTTTCCCTCTGGTTGTTCATAATTTCATGATTCTTGTACATGTTATTTACGGCTGGGTATATTGCTGGCGTGCATGTTATTGGGTCTTATTTACCACTAATGCTTCTCTTCATATTGGTTCATGGCATGGATCTTTGCTGGTATAGTACGTGCTCATTCTTCGGGTTTTTCTCTTTGGTTTCCCCTATTTCCTCATGGTGTTTCCTTCTGTACTTGTATAAACCTTTTGTTATAGATTCCTTTGGGCTGCTTCGATGTAATTATGTAGTACATGCGCCTGGTCATTCTCGATCCATAAGTATATGGCAGTATCTGTCGATGATAACGGTCTAGTACTCTATTGCGCACTGTTACCCATCAGAAAGCCCGAAAGTTGATGCATTTCGTTGAGCTTCTGAAAGGGGGCATGCAGCCAACGCCAGAAACTCTTATGGCGAATTATTAATACAATTCTGGTGCATGGTGTTTACTCAAGAAAGAATTGTGATGTATTCCTACGCAAATTTACCACTTCGTGGAGACTGGGAATGAGGCTAGATATAGTCATATTCCTGCTCGTTTACTTGACTAGATTCTTTGACATACCTGTTAATCTCGAATATACTTCTTACTCAGACTGCAGAGGAAGGATGCTGTACAGATGGGTTCACATCCGCTTACGAATAGAGCTATAGAGATCACGTGGCCAATTGGCAGCGGAGGTGTACTGCTTCGTCACTTGCTTCCTCTGTTTTCCCTCTGCGCAACAAACAACCTCAAACATTTTACGTTCAATGCTCTCAGAAGGATACCAGTTGCAACCCCGCCATCTCCAGCTCTATCTCTCTGCGGACATACATTACTGGAACCCGACAGTCTTAATCAGCAAAAGTCGCAGCAAACATTCAGCATTGCAACGACCACATTACTCTCAACAGCAAGCTTTCGTACTCGCTTGGAACAGCAATCGGTTGGAACGGCACAAAAAGGGATTCTGGTAACGAGCATCAGGATCACCAAGGACCGTTTGGATGTCTAGGGCCCATACAGAATTCAACAGCTTGTCAGATGAACTCTTGGAGCGTTGGAAGGCAAGATCAAACGAGTTTGGGCCAGAGTTGTGCTTTGTAAGTCTCTATTTTAGCAAGTACTTAAGTACGAAACTTCTCTCCAGTGTTTTGAATTCCTAGCATTTTCTAAGCTAATCAAAGCTCTCTCCTTGTAGCCGATTCGCCTGTAGAGAGGGCAAGTCAAGGCGACAGCAAACGACCGAGCAAACTGTCAACCCGTTGCTAGCAAAGATACAATGTAGCGGGTACTACATCGAGCACACTCTGGAAAATACGAAAGAGATGAATGTCTCACGTCCACTCCTGTGCCACTCGATCCTTCTTCGAAGCTTGCCGGTACATCCGAATCGCAGGACAGGTGGAGGAAATCAGCCGTTGTTGATGTCATGGTGCCAGATCGAGGACCTCAGTGAAGCATTGGTGCGTTTCGGCTCAGCTTTCCTCTTAGCAAACCTTGAAGATCTTGCAATGCAGACTTGGTGTGGCTTGGTGGAAACATCCAGCCCGGAAGACATCCGAACCAGAGTTTGTCTTGTCGAGCCATGCAGGTAATCGATAGGGAGCCTTGGTCGAAGTCGCTCCTACATACTATTCTAGGTCGTTATCGAAGGCGCCTCGACAAGAGTACCAACAGTCAAACGCTTGATGAAGGACTTTCGATAGACAGCATTGTCGATCATAGCAGCCCGCAACCGATAGCTCGCCTCTTATGAGATCCGCCCAATTCTCACGGTAGTGGTTTTCCGCTTCAGACCCGTCGTTACATTTGTGTTCGGAGAATTTTTAGTTAGAGTACTTATACAAGGAGCCTGCGAAGCAACTCGTTACGGCTTCCATTTCTCCCCAATATTAACCGTTCCAGAAACATGTTGGTGCATTGTGTTGAAACAGGAACTGTCTGTGAACGTCCCTCCAGGAACCTGCGGCGTCTAACGTTAGTGTACTTGTAGCTCCCACCAAAACCCAACCTCCGTGTGGAACTCGCGAGCTCTCCACTTCCGTTCTCCGATTTCTAATACCGACACTTTCGTTTCGTATAGAGATGTTTACTGTACAAACGACCTCCATTGTCTAACATGTGGAATAATATGTATCGGCATATCTTGAATTGTGGATCTGCCGACTTGGGAAAGACAGTTCTTCGGCCCGGCTGCGAGAACGAAACGTGGAGCAGAATTGATACGATGAGCGTAATCATACATAGTAACTCGAATCGGCCATCCTCTACTTCCCGTGAAGCTGATTGAGGAATCGAATACTACCTCTCGACAGTTGAATGTGGATTGGACTGGGGTGTCGTAGGTTCATGATCCCCTATAATTCATCGGCGCCAAGGTCGAGCGATAGGCGCTGCACGATTCGAAGCGAATTTTCGGCTCCTCAAGCGACCGCTCAAGCGATCTCTTCCACCTGCAGGAAAGTCAGGAACTGTAACTCGATTACAGATACACTTTTTGCGACATCTAGAGATCCTGAAGGGCTGAATTCCTATTTTGGTAGCATTTGCATGAGATGGAAGTTCATGAAGATTGAATGAAGGACCAGCGGCGGTCAAAGAGCCTCTCAAAAATCTTTAACTTTTGCTCGCCGCAGTTTCAGACCAGCTGTTGAAACGCGCCCAGTGGTCGTCAGGCACGGAAGCTTGGACCCTTGCAAAGGAAACAGTTCTCGTTTTTGGTTTAGTCGGGGATTCTCCCATTGAGCTAAACTTGGCGACAAGGGCCAAAAAAGGTACCAACAGAACCATCTCCGGAACCCACCCGTTGCAATTGAGTGAAGTCATTGATCAACAAGAGCGAATGAATGGGCTTGACAGAAGCTTGATCTTCATCTGAAAAGCATCTTTCCTTCCTTTGGCGCCTCGCTGGTGCCTATGTCTCTATTGCTGCCAAACCGCACACGGCAACATGTAGCGTCCCGCTATTATTCTCGCCTTCTTGAGTTGAAGGCGGCGCTTGGGGTCATGCCTACCCGTACGGAGTACAGAGCTTCGGTTATCTTCAACAAGACAGATATTTGACACGAAAGGCAAGCTGGACGATGACAAGAACTTATGGCCCACAGGTAAAGCATTAAAGCCGAAATCAACTCCTGCGAGGCCTTGCTGCTCGAGATGGGGTTAACTGAAGTGTATCGGGGTTCCGAGATGCGGCGCATCCACACTAGGGGCAGATTGTTTCAATAGAAGCCGTACCGACAAAATAGGCAGAAGCACTGCAACTTGCACTCCCTGAATCTTGTTCGGCTCTCCTTGCAGTCGCTGTGCCCTCGCAACCCTACAGCCCCTCGTCTTGGTTGTTTCTATGGTTGCACCCAAGAGGTAACACGCTTGCCTGTGCTGATCACAAGTGTTCAAACCCTTGTCACCTCGATCCTTCGGACATCTCCTCGTGCCCCCGTTTGTTTGGGAATTTTGACGCACGATCCAACAACGGGAAGTTCATATACTCCGTGCTCCCACCTTCTTGTCGTTTTCTTTTTCCATTCTAATTCTCACTTTGAGTGTAGATTGTCATTCATTCGTTCGAAGGCTAGTTCGTCGACACCGGGTTCTCCCTTCTCGTTCTTCTCTTTCTTCTCTTCGGAGTTCCATTCTTTCCCTCTTGCATCGATTGCAACGGAGTCATTTCAAGCTTTGAAGTTGGTAAACGCCTGTCTAGACAGCTTAAACTCTTCCTCTCGATTTACTCGATTTCTGTCGGCTCGACGCTGAATATTGTTTCATTTTTGACCTGCGACATTCTTTGGAAGCCATCACAGCCTGCGGCTATCATCTCGAATTCACCTTTTCATCAACTTTTCGACCTCACGTTACCATCGAAATACCATCACCATGAAGTTCTTTGGAATCTCCACTGCTGTTCTGTTCACGCTTTTGGCCTCTGAGGTTATTGTATGTGTTTCCTGCTAATGTGAGATGATCATATACTAACCGATGTGAAGGCTGCACCAATGCCCAACAACAGAAATGTCGGCCGTCAGTTCAACCGATTTGGTAACTTCAATAAGAACAAGAAGCCTGCTGCGTTTACTCCACCTAAAACCGGCTTCGGCGGAAACAACAACAATAATGGTGGAAACGCCAACAACAACGGTGGAAACGCCAATAACAATGGTGGGAACAACACTGGCAACAACAACAATAACGGAGGAAACAACAATAACAACAACAACAATGGTCAAAGAGTCCTTCGAGCAGAGAACGTTCAGGATGCTTCCTCGAAGAACGGTCAAGAGGGCGGAGCCGAAGCAGGTCAGAAGCCATCTGCTACGTAAGTCTGCCTTTATTCTACCTAGTGAAATACTAATATTCGGCAGTGATAATGAGAACTTCATCAACTTCTGCTCCGGCAAAGGCGATCTCACCAACGGCCTTCAGAACCAACAGGGTAGCTGCAATGGTATCCCCATGGGACGAATTCCAGCTCGTAACAAGATGATCTCGGCCATCATTACCAACCCAAAGAATGGAGAAGATGTTCCAGCCAACCAAGCCATCGAGTTCCGTGTCAAGATCAACAACCTTGCTGCCGGTGCTTTCACCAACCCAGCAAACACCTACTACGCTGCTCCCCAGGATCTCGATAACAATGGCCTCGTTATCGGACATACTCATATGTCTGTACAACGAATTGATTCTCTGACTACTGATCAAATGTAAGGACTCATTCCTAGTATCGTCTTCGTTCCTAACATATTTGCAGTCCTGATCCAACCACCTTTGAGTTCTTCAAGGGTATCAACGATGCCGGAGATGGCAGGGGAAACCTCGCTGCTCAAGCCGCTGATGGTCTTCCAGCTGGCTTCTACCGTGCTTGTACCATCACTTCCGCTGCCAACCATCAACCTGTTGTCATGCCTGTTGCTCAGCGTGGCCCACAGGATGATTGCATTCGCTTTTCTGTTGGACAGGGCAATGGCGGAGGAAACAACGGCGGTAACAATGGTGGTAACAATGGTGGTAATAATGGAGGAAACAACGGAGGCAACAACGGAGGCAACAATGGCGGAAACAATGGCGGAAACAACGGTGGAAACAACGGAGGAAACAATGGCGGAAATAATGGAGGAAACAACGGCGGAAACAACAATACCGGCGGAAACGGCGGACAGAACAACACTGGAGGAAATGGTGGAAACGTTCGAAACCTCCAGACCTTTACCGGGGCTCTTGGTGCTCCGGCTGCTGCCATAACTGCCTCCGGAAACCCAGCTCGCCCATTCAAGGTTGGAAACGATACATTCGCCAACTTTGCCGCTGCCGCTCAGAGAACCTGCGATAGTCAGTTCAACGCCTGTGCCGATATTGCCAACAGACAGAGAACTATCCAGTTCTCGGCCTGTGGTCAGCAGCAGCAACAATGCAACGCAGCACAGGCTTCCACCAGCAAGAAATCCTTCTAAGGAAACATTCGTGTCCTAGATACCATTCACACCCCCTTCTACCAACTTCAACAATTCTCTTTGTAGCTTGTATTTTACCACACCAGTGGGCTGGGCACCCAATTGTATCTTGATCCTCGGAGAGGAGAGAGAAGGCGATTCATGGATAATTCTATGGGTAGCCTTGTACAGTCGACGAATTTCACTTCTTTTTTGTAAATATTCACTTGTATTGATCTACTTCACTTAATATTCGTATTCTTTTGTCCAGTTTGTGGCTCTTGTGTATGTGAAGCAGATGTAACCAATCCTCAAATCCATCAATCGCTACTCAGATTTCTACCATCGTTCAAAAGTAATTAGCTTGCCTCAACTCCGAAGGCTTAGCAGCATGTCTTCTGTTTCGAAATGACAATAAGCGTACGAGACAGAGACGAAGGGGAGTCAACACCAAGATGTTTGAAACATTGGTGATGCAAGAACATGATTAAAATGTGTGTAAGTACTTCTTAAGAGTTCAGTCCCAAGCGATAATGTATAGAACCATGTCCATGCCCCAGTGCACTTGTCACATCTCGTGTTTCGGAATTTTACGTTTGGGCTCTTCCCCTTGCCGTAGCCTCCTCACGGAACACAAGGAGTGGCGAGGCTAATTAATTATCCGAATCAGGATCTTTGTTTTTGATTTCCTTCTTCTCTGCGTCGCCCAAGCAACGGAAAGGTGACAATTCTGGGGACTTGTAAAGTTGCGTCGAGACAACGCAGCATTCTCATTCTAGTTCACATTCCAATCCATTTATACCCCTCTTTATCTCTTTCTTGATTTCAGAGAGTTTATTCCCAGATACCTTACGTTCTTCTCCCCCTTTGTACCTACCTCAGCAAGCTTATACCGAGTGTTTGCTCCGAGCATTAACCATACCCCACACTGTTTCAGCACAGTAGTGTCACGGCGAAGAAGCAAACGAACCCTGCCACATCGAATAACCCAGCACAGGCGAGAGAAACACGATGGCACGACCTTCCAACGCTGAAGCAGAGCCGCTCGAAGTCATTGATTCTCCTCACAAACGACAAACACCAAAATCACGAAGCTCAGCAGCCCAGATCATAGCCTCACCATCACCAGCAAAGCGGGACAACGAAGTCGAGGACCTTTTCGCAAACCTAACACTGCTCAACGCCGTTGCATTCGACTCGGACGACGACATCAACAATCTCAAGCCGCTCCCAAACCAGAAACCGACCAGGAAACCACGAGCTGCCCCGAAAGAGCCCGCCATGCCCAAGGCCCGTCCACAGAGAAGGAAGGCTGCACCAAAGAAATATTACAGCGACGACGATGACGAGGAGGATAGCAGCGCCGAATCCAAGCCAAAGACGACGGCTACCCCAGGAAGGAGGGCCGCTCCAACAGCGCCTTCCACCTCGCGGAGGACTGCTGCAGACCAACCATACCCCGCCACTCCTAGCAGGAATACGCGAACAGCCCGCTCGAGCACGCCCATGGGATCTGACACCTCGGAAGTAGGATCGCTCTTGGGCTCAAAGACACCGGGAATCATGAAAGGAGGACGCCGCCTACCGAGCTTGTTTGACGATGAAGATGAAGATCTGACACCCAGGAGGAGGCCCGCTTTCAGACCCGCCAAGCCAAGGCTCTACGAGGACGACGAGGACGATGGACAGTTGGCCTTCTTGCAGGGATTCAAGGGTCTCAAGGGCGCTCCACAGGCTACGAATCTGAAGAAGAGTCTTGCAGAGCTGAAGCGGGACCTGGATGTCAACAAGCATCACGACGACCATGAGCTGGAAGAGACGACTGCGAGGAACCTGAAGACTACTGCGAGAGCTGATGATGGCTTCAAGGACATTGATTTCAAGAAGCCACAGTTTACCACACCACGCTCGAAAGGCCCGGTTCATCCTCCGAAAAGCAATAGCAGAGTTCCACCACCACCGGCCTTGAAGAAGAAGGAAGAGTCAGAGTCGGAACAAGATGTTATAGTTGTTCAAAAGCCGCCAGTCCATCGGGGTGGAAGTGTGGGTCACCATCAATCTCCTCCCGCTGATGATGAGAGCAATATTTATGGTGCCAGCCATGGATCTACTCCAGTCGACAGCGACGACGACGACGACGATGATGATGACGATGAACCCATCCGCAGGCCGACAAGGAAAACGCCCGTGGTTCCTGATGATGACGAAGAAGAGGAGGAGAGCAGTGAGATGAGCGAGCTGAGTGAACTTGAGAATATGAGCGATAGCGATGCCGATCCGGTTGCTGCTCAGTTGATGGCTGATGCCGCTGCTGCTGCTAGGAAGCAATCGACCCGGGGCCAGATGACTGAGAGCGATGATGATGATGATGATGATGAGTCTTACAGAACCCCGAGCCCAGAGCCAGTGAAGCCTAGGAGATCAGTGTCAATTGAGGTGCAGATTCCTGTTAGAAGGTCTAAGCAACCTTCACGATTGCCCTCAACAGCACACTCGGTTTCAGAGCGGGATGATTCAGACTTTGAGGAGGGAAGGTCAGTGGGGGATAAATCCGCCATCGATTCATTTGCACGCAACAAGTCGAGAGAGAAGTTCATCGAGGATGAGCTGTTTGGAAGCAACTCCGCGGACTATATCTCTCGCAGATTATCCGTGCTCTCGGTCAAGGATACAAAGAAGCCAACGAAGCAGCCCGATATCATCACATTGTCAGACGACGATGAGAACGACGCTGATGCTTTTGTGGTTTACGAAGGGTAACAAACAAAGACCTGCGCGTTTCCGACACTTTACTAACAGATACAAACAGGCCATCTCTCTCCCCGACGAAGCCCCGTAAACCATCGCAGACAACAAAACCCGCAAAGAAGATAGCCACCTCTTCCACAGCCCCTGGTGCGGCGCCGGAGCCCACGATGCGCACAGCAACAAAGTCGAAAGTCGAAGCGCCAAATAACCGATCTCCGGCCGAGCTGCGGAAATTCAAGAAGAATCGTGAGGAGCTCGCGAACCAGATTCTGTTTGAGTTGGAGGCAAAGGTCCTGGTTGGAGAATACGCTGGAAAGGCACCAAGGTTGGACATTGAGTGGAGCGAGACCCTCCGTAAGACGGCGGGTACAGCAAAGAGCAGTAGAACTGGTCGGAGCAAGATCACTCTGTCGAAGAAGGTTATTGACGATGAGACTCGTCTGTGGAATACTCTTGCACACGAATACTGTCATGTTCTCAACTGGGTGTTTGACCACCACAACGGTCACGGGAAGAGTTTCTACAAATGGTAAGTCTCGTTCCATGCCCTGTCTCTGCGTATGAAGAATGTGGGCTAACAATACTCTCTAGGGCTGATATCGTTATGAAGCACTTCCCCAACCTCAACATCACCACCTGCCACTCCTATGAAATTCAGTACAAATACGTCTGGCAATGCACCCTCGACACCTGCCAACAACAGTACAAGCGCCACAGCGCCTCCATCGACCCCGCCCGCCAGCGCTGCGGACGCTGCCAGTCAAAGATTGTCCAGATCCTCCCCGTGCCAAAGGCAGCCAAGGCTCTCTCCGAATATCAGATCTTTATGAAGGAGGAGATGGCTAGGATGAAGAGAGAGACGGGGAAGGCTGATATGGGTGAGGTTGCAAAGAGATGGAAGGTGGAGTCTGCGAGGAGAAAGGCCGCTGCTGCTTCTGCGGGTAAGGATGATGGAAGGGTTGAGGTGAGAGGGAGGGAGGTTGTGGCTCTTGATGATGATCCGGTTGAGTCGGTTAGGACCGGGTTTTCTGCAAGGATTGATCTCACAGAGGACTAGACTTCCCCTGGTAAACATTTGTTTGTTTTCGTTGTTTTTCTTGTATTTGCTTTGACTTTTTGCATACTTAGATAGTGTTTCCATATTGGGTTTCCAGGTTGTAATTACGTATGTTGGACTTTAGGTGTCATGGAGATGGGCTGCGGCGGTGAGGTGGGCTAGTATTACGGATATCCTGGTTATGTCTTAATGTATTCCTTATTGTTCTGTACTTTCTGGCTGGTGTGAGCGGTGTCTTTCGTATATGCTCAATTCCTGAAGCTTCTTTTCACATCCTGTCATACTAGGACATCCACTCACCACAGCTCCGACTTGGTATTGTACAGGGCGAGCTCTGCGGTGAAAAACCCATCTCACCTGTACATCATCACATATCAATAACTGTCAAATAACGATCCAGAAAGCCACGTGGAGGGCTCAGGCTTACTTGTGGCACCGATTTAGACCAGAGTTCTCACCGCTGTCCGCCCAAGTCTCAGCATGGCTGTGGCTGACATGCTTGGCGGTCCCGAGCCACCGTCAACGGCCCAACGCCATATGGAGGTGCAGAAACTCTATTTCCACAGCAAGTAACACACGCAGTAGGTTATTTGCTTTTGTTGAAAGGGTGCACGCTAATCTGATGTCAGTCTAGTGGGCTATGGAGCTATTCGAATATTCGAAGGATCGGACTATTACCATGGTTTGCGGCTGATGAGACATATTGACAGATTTGGGAGAGATCTCACCTACATTGCTGTGAGATACTATAGTTGGGAGATATGGAAGCAAAGAGGTCAAGATGCTACTTTGGCTCTATATAAGCAGTATCCATTCCTTCCAAACAAACTCAACAGCTCACAGCTTCCCAGTTCAATTACAAGCAACTACCACATTCACACTCTACCAATTCCCCATTCAGCATCCTCAACCTTCTTACTATCTCCCACCAAACCACCTAATTCATCACCATGCAATTCACCACCATCCTCGCCTCCCTCCTCCTCACCCTCACCTCCGCCGCCCCAATCGCAGACACCCACCTCACCTCCCCCAGCACCCTCGCCCCCTTCCGCCCGCAACTCTCCGACCCCACCAACGCCATCATCCTCCCCGAGCGTGAGCCCCAAAACAACGTCGACAACCGCAACTTCGTCTTCCACATCCCCTTCTCCGCCTCCGGCAAGACCTGCTACCCCTTCCTCGACAGCAACAACGCGCAAGACGAGGCCGGGCAAGTCGAGGTTGCTACTTTGCAGCCTGACAGAGCACTCAAGAATGAGGTCAATGTCTACAACGTTGCTGAGCAGGCTGTTGATCAGGTTATTGGGACGTTCGGGTTGGTGGGGAAGGGTGGGGTGCCGACTGTGCAGACGACGGGGGCTTTTGAGTTTCCGTGTGTGGGAGGGAGCGTTGTTGCGTTGAGACTCACGGCGAATGGTATCTTGGGGCTTTATAATGATTCGGGCAGATTCAGAATCCAGGTTAAGGGTGAGTAGATGTGGATCGAGGAGTTTGAGCAACGGTCAGAGTTTGAGATTGCGAGAGTTGCTGGGCTAGAGACTTGTGTTCTGTTTTTTTTTTTTTTTTTTGTTGTTTATTAGATTCCCTTTGTTTTTCACTAGAATTCCTCAAGTCAGAAGTATCTTCATAGATTAAATTACAAGCGGAGAGGTGGCCGCTGCGGCGGCCACCATAAGGATTTGATATTTTTCCTATGATTGCACGAGGATGACATCTCAGGATAATGTACTTGCCTGAGTACTTGTACATGAAGTATAGCCTGCACCTAGGTCTTAGATAAATATACTGGTGCATTAATGGACTGCTTCGTCGCTCGCTTGCTCGTTGTGCTCGCTCCGCTCTCTCCAAAGCGTGTAACATGACCTCGACTCTGGAAATACGCTATGAATTACCACTGCATGAAGATTCATAGTAATTAAGCAGAACTGAATCAAGTATCAATTATGACAGGATCGATCTGATCCATCTCCCTTGAGCAGTGCATTATCATGGATAAGATGAGGATTACTCGGTTGAGAGGTAGAGTTCGCGAAGCTTAATTCGCTTGAAGCGGTAAACGGAACCTCGAAAGACCTCGTCAACACCACCAATCAGAACAACGTTTTAGACGGAGAATGCATGAAGATGAACAATCTTATACTGTGTTAATAACATTCAAATATCTATTTCTTCAACAACTGCTGTTTGGGTGCTAAGAGATTAAACTCAAATCCAAATATATTCGCCTTAGTGGTCTAGTGGTATGATTCCTGCTTTGGGTCTTTCAGATCATTCTTGCAGGAGGTCCCCGGTTCAATCCCGGGCTGAGGCCAAGCTGATTGTCAGTTTCCTTTTGCTCCTAGGCCAGAACAATAATAGCGCCTCGCCTCGAGGCCCATCTTTATTTGCCTTCGGCATCCGTGCAGGACACGGATCTGAACTGAGCAATGTACCCTAACAACATCGAATCTCCCTGTGGTGTAGTTGGTATCACAACAGACTGTAATGTATGAGTGCTCCGGAACTCAGCAGCTTTATCTGCAGGTCACCAGTTCGACTCTGGTCGGGGAGAGCGGGACACACGGTGTCTCTCTTTTACCGCTCAACCGCAACGATTTTTGAAAATTGCGGACTCGGATGTATTCTGTATTGGCAAATCAGATTCTTTGTGATGAGTGCAAGCTGCAGGAGCACTGTACTGTACATATACGCCGCCAGTGAAGCAGAGTTCCAGTACTCCATTTCCAAGTCATTCGAAGGAAACGAAAAGACAAAAGATGCACGCGTTATAATATAATCAAGTTGGAGTACGAAACTTCAACTCCATAAATATCCCACTTGTAGCAAAGTCAACAATAAGTGACGCCGGGCTAAACTACAAATGACGGGCGGGCTCCAGTAACTATCCAACCTCAACAGCAACGCTCGGTGTAGGTACAGGAACAGGTGAAAGAAAGGAATAAAGAAAGAAAGAAGACCAAAAGCTCCGCCAAAAAATGTGATATCCCGCTAGAATAACTATAATATGCAAGACAACTGAAGAGAATAGCAAGAAGTATGTGAATCTGCCGGAGGTAGGAAGGCGCCATGAAAGAGGTATTGATATGATAATCTGCTAAAATGCGCAGTGGACGAAGAAAGGCTCAAGGAATATATAAAGGGTATCTGTACAAGAACGGGAAAGAATAAGTGCCTAAAGTAAAGACGGATGCCTGTAATCCAATAACGTTATAACCAAGAAAAGCCAAGACAAGTCTAGAATACATACAATGAAGGAAAACCGAAAACGAAAACGAGGAGATGCAGTAAGAAGAAGCATTGGCTGGAGTTCAGTTTCGAGGGTTGCATGGGAGGTGTGAGCTGAGGGGTTGAACCAACAAACGAGAGGGATGGTGAAACTGCTTGTGTGAGGCCTCGAGGTACTTGGGTTGAAAATCCCAGCCAGTTATTCCAAGGGCCATCAAGCCCGTGGAAACACCCCATAATCCAGCGTCCTTTCCAATTTTGGCCGGAACCTCTGGACGTCCAGTAGCCGATCAAGGCTCCCGCTTAGGTAGCGCTGCATTTCCGCCCGTTTCTCACTCATGCTCTGCGTCGTGGTCGAGCCTTCTTGCGTCATGGTGTTTTGATTATCCGTAATGATGCCCATCTCTGAGATTTCCAGCTCAGGCGCACTTTGAGGCGGTGGGGTCGGTAGACTTTCATAGACGGACTGTGCCGTCTGGAAGCGTAGTGGGTACCGTTGTAGTGACCATGGCCCGTCTGTGAATCCTCCTCTCATCTGGAAGTCGCCTTTCCAGAACCCCATCGTCCACCGCTCCGCGCACCGGAGGTAGGCTTTGATGATGCGTTTGGCGGAGGTCATGTGGCGGATGTGGAATTCGACGACGAAGAGGTTGAAGAGGGCCACGTCCATCAGGTCGAGCATGAGGTAGGTGCTTTCGAACTTGAGGTCGGGGGCGATTTTGTTGATGAAGGAGTATGTGTTGTAAGTTCGGACTCTGGGTGCTCGGACGGCTTCGTTGATGTGGCCGCCGTTGATGAGGTAGTCGAGTTTGTTGAGGAAAGGGAGGACTTCGGTGGTGAATTTGGTTTTGGTCTTGATGAGGTGGATGAGAATTTGGAAGCGGACGAATTCGTCGACGGTGGAGCCTTTGAAGGTGGGGGTGTGGAGGCGGCGGTTGTAGTCTTCGAGGGGGGCTTCGGTGTGCTCGATGCCGGAGAAGACGGTGGGGTCCATGCCGTTTAGACGGAGGCCGAGGGAGGCGGCGTTGAGCCAGGTTTGATGGACGAGATTCTTTTGCGAATCTCGTTCTTGTTGTTGGGCGAGAACTCGGTCCTTTCCGTCAACCATTACGGCCAATGGTATTATCGATTCCTCTAGGTAGTGGAGTTTCTTCCGGCTGTCTTGGTAGGCTCGTATCCGGCGCCGAGTGAGGTAGTCCCGGAGCACCCGACGGTCCAGGCTGTATCTCTCTACGACCTCTTCCTCTGGTATGGTGGGAAAGTGATGTTCTTCACAGTATTCGCAGACCCTTAAAAACCATGCAAACAGGCCCTCCCTATTGCAACTCCGGTGGCAGAAACCGCATCTCGTCCAAATAAATTCGATAAGCTGGGTGCTTCGAGGTACGCCGGGAGTGTCGGGTCTGAATTCAATCTTGTTTTCTGCTATCGCCGTTCGGTGAATTGTGAGGACACAGGTATTGCAATAGGATTCGACAGCTGCCCGCATATACCTCGAGGTTGCTCTCATTGCGAGTAAGGGATGAACATAGCGTTTGCTGCCTAGGGTACTGGGGGTTGCCGCAGAAAGTGTAAAGGCGAGGTCGTCGGCGATTTCCTCGTCCAGGTCCGCTTCGAGATGCCGCACAGTATCCAAGCCTGGCACTGGCTTAAAGTCATTGAATATTCGTTCTTGCGTCCTGCGGACAAAGTCAAAGGTATCCAAGCCGAGGCCGCTGTCGTAGCTGGAGCTCAGCAGGCCTAGTTGGTGATTTGGGTTGTTTCTCGCTCTCGCTCGTGCTTCCCACTCGAAATAGTTGAAGATGCCGTCCGGCGTGGCGGTACCTTTGACGAGTTGGGAGAAGACGCATCGAAGAACTTCACCGGGTAGATCTTCGAGACGCTTCATGACAGCCGACGACACCTCCTCTGCAGACTTGCTCGACGACGGGAAATGCTTGGGATCTAAAGAAGGGAAAAGAGAAGCATTGGTGTCAGTGGACAAGAAAAAAAAAGGTGAGGTTTGTGGGGGATGTCTCTTTCTTGACTCTAGCTGCGGTGATGCAAGTGGGAAGAGAACAATGCTAACGATCGGAAGACCGCAATGCAGCGCTGCACCTTGTACGATACAGGCGCGATCACAACAGGACAAAGGCCATTGTAATTGATGCCAATTTCTTCTGGCAAACTGAGGAAGGAATAAGAAAAGAGGGTTGATTGTTGGGCTTACATCAAAGACCATCTAGCTTGTCATTGAAATGGCTTTCGTTTCCTCAGGTTCCCGACGATAGAGAGGCTCAAGGCGAACTTGTGTAGAGTAAATTGTTACCGAAGATTTGGATTTGGGTTCGTTCGTGACAAAGTGTCGGGTCTGGCGCACTTGTCGAGACAAGAACTTTCTGGTGCCCCTGACAAGAATTTATTTGGGGGGAAGAAGAGGCTCCTGTGTCCCGGCGTGGGTGCGTCTCTAGCTTACCCCAACCACCAAGGTGAACTAGAATAGCTTGGAATGATTCCAGTGGAAATCTCAAGGGAAATGTGATAGAGATGGTGATAGTTAAACTTGAAAGTGATGGTGAAGTTAGGGACGACAGTTTGTGAAGGGTCTACAATTCTCGCGAGCACCTCTCCGTCATCCTTTATGGGTCTAGCTGTGCGGATCCTTGGACCTTGGGTGGTCCGCCATGAGTGGATTCTTTCCCTCCAACCAACCCTCACCGAAACAATTTCAACTTCTGGTCGTAATAACGTCCCCAAGTACAGCACTGCCCACCCCCGCAACAAATCAACACTGTTTGGCAAAACCGATCCTTCGATGAGCCTTCGATGATATCACGCCGTTGAGGGATTGCTGGCAGAAGATCTGTCTGTCACCACTATATTTCACCACGTATGAGATGTTTTGCAATCGCCATATCGATAGCCGCGGCTTTCAGTCTGCCAGTGAGTGTGGCATGATATGATGTCTCCAGGGTCTCCAGGTCCCTGGCTTCGAAAGGTCGTGATGTCAAACTCGACCGCCATTGGAATTGCTTCCGTCTCCTCTCCGGGCTAGTCAGGGCTCCAACTCACCGCTTCCATCTCATCTCACCGACAACACTGGCCTTGCTTCGTAGTTAGATGCTCTCGTATCCAGTCCTCAGTTGGTGATCCTCAAGCGCTGCTCTACCTAACGAACAAGCGCAACCTTGTCCTGTCCCTGTCTGTGCCCTTTTCCAATCTCGCATTTCACCTTCGAGGATTCGAATCATCATTGCTTTTTTTCGACATTGATTGGCGAGGTGATCATGGACCTCGGAATGATTGCAGCGAGACCATACGATACTCGTCCTAAAGTTTGAATGCTGAGCCACGCCTTGACTGCATTCCGCAACGTGATTTGCACTCCGTGCCAGAGAGTCTGCAGATGAAGAGTCCACGTTTTGGAGTGGTGCAGGCGGAAGTATGGCTCCGTCTTTGTGGTGATTGCTTTTATTGCAGGCAGCGTTGGATTTATTGACAGGTCCTTTCTGTCAGTGTGACGAGTTGTTTGGTAGCAAACATATCCTTCCAAGATTCTTCCTGACTGGTATATATCTCAGGCATCCGTCTCGAGCAGATGATGATTACGAACGTCAGTACTGTTGCGATAAGGGAAACAAGTTCACCTCGTACTCGTACAGACAGCACCGACCCATTGGATCATGGCTCCCCATATCGTGATCTGCCACCAACCGCAATCTTGAGCTTGAAGTCAATATGGGATGAAACCTCGTGTACTTCTGGGGTTCTGCTGGTCGTGGAACCATAAACTGAAGCGCACCAGTTGCAGTCTATTCGACCTTCATCAGGAATCAGAAACATTCCTGTATCCAGATCCAGATAAACCACACGACAATCCGTATTGCCTGGCGCTTCTACCTCCTCCATCCGGTTGCTGCCATGTAAGAACGGGCCATTCTTCAAGTGGTCTTCACATGGCCTCCACAGGCTATCGATATCCGCTCGAAATGGCTGGAACTGATCGCTTGGTCCACCCTCGAGGGTTCGGAAATACCGGATCCCTAACGAACTACTACTTACTAAGTAAGTATGGCAAATCATTGCACCTCATAAGACAAACCATCCCAACTTTGCATCAGGAGGTCGCTCCGACCGGCGGTGGGACCGGATTGAAAATCTTCAGCATGGCTCTCGGATGGCATGTTGATAAGGCGAGGCTCGTGCATGGGGGTTTGACAGGCGAGCTAATAATACACAGCATACGCACGAAACACTGCCCTAGCTTGACGAATTCAGGTGGTTTTGCGGTTGAGCAACTTGGGCTTTGGTGTTGCCGCACGGTTCTTGTCTGAGGTCGTTGGATGAGATCATGAGGAAAGTGCAATCTAAGTAAATATGTATGCTATGTTGGAGTCGATTCGGTGGGTGTGATGTTGTGTATGAGCAAGTGGATCAGAACGCATGCAAACTGTCGAGTGTCATATACGGCCATAGATTGAAGAATATACGGGATCCCGTCCGCTCTCCCATAGTCAAGCTTCTAATCGCCAAGTTAGTACTGCGGTGGGTGACCACGCGGGAATCCTTGGTGCTGTATATTTTTGGTTGGTGCAAAGTACAGAAGAGACTACTGAAGAAGAGGGCATACCGTTGCCGTACTGTATTAACTTGCAAATCCCAGTTAACTCGGATATGAAGCCTGGGGTCTCGATGATCACAGACTCGGGATCCTGAAAGTAATTGTCAATTAGTTGTGCAGTCAAGCTGTCAATGCACATACATAGTGTTTCCGTCTCGGCCCACGCCCATGGATTCGGGTTGTGAATAGTAGCACCGCCAGACCGGTGCGCACATAATTGGCAGCCACAAGATTGCTCGGCATACCCCGAAATGAATAAAACTCGACGCTTTCAGCTGTATTAAATACCCTTCTTTTAAGCTTTTTTTCTTCGTGTTCCACTTGAGTACCTACCTAGCATATGTTAAACTAGAGTTGATTGTTCTTTTGTCGAGAGTCAAACTGTATAACTTTAAGAGTCGTCGTATTGGAACGAGCCTGAGTTTCCGTGGTGGTTCTCTCAATGCAATGCGCAAAAGTCTCGGAGAAACTGCGGACACCAAAGTCTTTCGAAAATTTCACTTCTCAACAACCCTTTGACCTTTTTCCAATTACAACATGCCCCACAGCAGCCTCCGAGTCAAACCGACCCCCGCCTCTCCAACAGACAAAGCGACCTATCGACATATGCAGCTGGCCTTCAAGGTCTCGATCACGCTCACAACTCACCACCAAAATCCGGTTCTGGAGCCTTCTGGACGACAGGGGGGGTTGTCAGAATAACATTGGATGCACATTCGACGCGCCGAGCCCTTGAAAGGTCATCTGTCAGACAACCTTCTGGTTTCAATTCCCAAATGAAACTGTCTAGACACTGGTAGTTTGACACTGGCTTGAGCATGCAAACCGCCACGGAAGAATATGGACAGCCCCACAGCAAAACCAATGTGGATACATTTGTTCGAAAGTGGGATTGAATTGGAGGAAGTGGCTGGAAGGTATCTGCCGGTTTGTTACTCGAAGTAGAATTGGCTATGAACCCTCAAGCTGACGAATAGTAGAACCCCTTGTTCGCCATACCACAAATCAATTTATGGACAAGGTGGGGAGAAGGACCGAAACACGATAAAAATTATCATTTCAAGGGACGATGCTGCACATTAGGTACCAGTACGACACTGAAATACAAACGGTGGAAGCAAAAAAAACGCCATAACGCCATTTTCCAGAACCTATCCTACGCATCGAAAGTCCAGACTACTACCGCTCTCCACATACTCGGTCCTCCCTTCGCCAGCATTATCCCCTTCCCTATCAACAACAGACCGCCTCTCCCCTAATAATACACGCTCCCCCTCCGCTCCTCCACCAGCCCGTTTCCCGACGAATACATCCCAGTCTGTCCGGGAGCCTGGGCGGCGACATACCCATCCTGATACACCTCCTTCTGATACCCACCACCGCCGGTCCCTCCATATCTCACCCTATCACTATACACCCCCGGCACAGGAGGCAAGGCACTTGCAGCGACCGCCATGTCTTCTTTCCGCTGGAAGTAATCTTTTTGCCGCGGGAAGAAAAGTGGTAGAGCAGTTAGTTAAAGTGTCTTCCGGCCAAACGTGTCCACCTCGTTGTGGTAGTGGTATGAAAGGAGGTCAGCTGGGCTGGCTTGGGATGGATGGAGGGGAGGGGGGCACGAACTGTATTCAATGTAGAAGGCGTGGATGTGGCCTGGGATGTAGCCGAGACAGGTGAGGAGGATGTTGATGAGGAGGTCGACGCCACAGCCGGCTGTGATGGCTACGCCTGCTGGTGGGACTTGAGGTGGTTGTTAGTGGGAGAAGGGGAAGGGTAGATGGAGATGTACAGATGATTGTGATGAGGATGAGAAGGAAAGTATCGCAGCCTCCCATTGTGATGCTTCTCGAGGTTTAACTTGGTAGGGTTGGGTTGGTAGAGTATAAGCGGTTAGAGTTGGATATCCTGAGGCGGGGTACGTTTGAGATGGTTGATGTGAGAGGTCTGTACTGCATTTCCTCCCCTTTGTATAGGTTTTGACTTCACATACAGGTGTATGTCATTGTTAGCAACCCATTGCCACACAGCGTACCTCAAGCGAGCGCATCGACACGACTATTCGAATACCGGGCGGAAGATGGCTTCCGAAGTTCCACTCCCCTTCCTCTCGAACTGGGTATGACGATGTCTGCAGACCTGAGGATTCGCACGGATTCTCCGAGCGTCATGGGTCGTTCAATATGGAAACGGTAACTTGGCTATAGACTTGGCAATATCACCATGAGCATGGGGTCAATTTCCAAAGTTCGAAACTACAGATCGAATTGCAAAAGCCAATACATATTCATTCTCTTATCACCAGAAATATACAGACCTGTGAGTATTGTGCATAGTATGTACTGGTAGGGCTGAAGCAGTCAAGAGCTGAGGAATTTGGCCATTCCGTTTAGAGTTGGGCTCCGAGGTCCATTCAGGAACGTCGATTGCGGTACAGAACCACGTCACTCCGCTTACCGGCTCTCCAATCAGAAAGCCCCCTCAACGTGAACTACGGCATGCACGTCTAAAACACTCCGAAGCTGAAACTCTGGATTTCTAATAGAACTGGCTTCATTCGCAAAATTGTGAAGGATGGCCCTGGATGGAACGACAGTGAGGAGTACGGAGAATTGGCATCTCGTTGTAGATACGAGTTCACTGTGCCCCTTGGAATACTTGCGGTGAGAATACTGGTACATGGAAATCGCTCATAGCAAGGTAATATATGCTTGCTCTCCTACTTCATAATACTGCTTGAGTACTACTAGTACCTACGAATAGGCCATGCATATGGTCTCAGTTGATCAAGACTATGGAGTCAAGCCCATTGGTGACACATTCTCTCCAGTTAAAGACCCGCTAGCTTTATGGCCAAACACATTCTTTCCAAACAACTGTGAGTTTCTCCCCGGTGTATAAACACTGCTCTTTTCCCAGGTTTCAGCATAAACACCTCTAGCAACATCCATATTCACATCCTCCTGACGCAGGTGATGCAGCAGCAAAAGCTCAAGCCTTTCCGACCTAAACCTCGGAGACGCAAAGAACCTAGTCAATGCCTGAGTTGCAACAAGGATAGCATCATTGAAGTCCTTCTCCAGCTCCGTGAGATTCGGTTCATTCATCGCCAAAGTTGTCAGCTCATCCTTCAGGCTTCTAAGCAGTGCCTTTATCAACTCCATCTGACCCTCTCGAAGCATTCCTTTGCGCCACCGGTTATAGAACGCATGATATGGGCTCGAGGTTGAGTATGGCTTGGATCCACCCATAAAGACTGCTGTGAGATTCCACGTATGGTCGAGGACTTGCATCCCACCATGGAGTTCGTGATCGCCATATTTCCCAGGTGGGCATCGGTAGCCGCATTCTTGGACACTCGGGACGAGCTTGACGACCAGTGCTAGCACCTCTTCCATTATCCTTCGGAAGGGTGTGATGAATGGACTGACATAGAGGAGGCGGAGAATCGGGAGAGCTTTGGTGTTGGGTGCTTCTGTAAGTGGAAGCTCTGAGGATGGAACGAAGTATTCGCGGGCAAGTTGCTCGAGTTCTGGCAGAGGGTCAAGGCTAGCTGGGAGTGGTTTGCCGTTGAGGACAAAGTCATGCCAATAGTCTGGATCTGTTGATTCCATCGTTTCTGTGGGAAGGTTATGAGGTTTCGAATGCTCGAAAGCTGACTTGACCCCGCACTGAGATTTGGGCTTGACCAATTAGCAGTTACTCTTTAGGCGCCTCGGCCAGCTGACACGCCTATGTACCTTACCTTGGTATGTAGCCAAAACCGATAACCTACCCATGATCCTACAAGCACGATCTTGAGTTACGACAAAATAGAAAGGTAAAAGATGAAAACTTCATGCAGATATCATATTAAAAAAAACTATTCATAACCACCCTAACTAAACCCAATCGAACAAAACGCTAACGGTATATTAATAACAAGTCATTACCTTCCATCCTCCAATCCTCTACTGCCTGTGTTGCGGGAAATGAACACCGTCACTTCCACTCTCATAACTCTTGACACTCTCCCACCTCCTCGGTACCGTCCCTTGACTCTGCTGACTCTGACTCGAGCCAGGAGCCGGAGGATAATGCTGCCCATGGGGCTGGAGACTACCGAGTCCAATGCCCTTCTCTGCCTGCCCTTCCGGCACAGTATCACTACCAACTTTCTTCTTTCCGAATAAACCTCGGAGACCCTCTCTTGCACTGCTTCCAGCCCGGCCGATAGTGCTGGCCGCAGCTGAGCCTCGAGAGCTCATACTGCGGTGTCTGTCGACAGGAGACATCGGGCCGATATCTGTACCGGTTGAGACGACAGCTAATGAAGGATTTGAATTGTTTTGCGCTCTGCGTTGATCCTGCATATCCGCCTCTGACTCTTCCTTGACACGAGCGAGAAGATGCGAGGAAGCCTTTGGCCGTTTACGGTCTTGGTAGATATCGCCGCTGTCGTCGTCACTAACCATCCTAGACATGCCGAGAGACATG
Source organism: Ascobolus immersus RN42 (assembly GCA_003788565.2). NCBI lineage: Eukaryota > Fungi > Ascomycota > Pezizomycetes > Pezizales > Ascobolaceae > Ascobolus > Ascobolus immersus. Next base: position 155,306 of record ML119718.1, on the reverse strand, counting down.
TCAACTGTCTGGACTGTACGGGCACGATCAGCTGGTGCGGGTAGTGGGTTTTGGTGATAAGGGTTAAAGTTGTTGTGAGGTGACGAGACGGTGTTTGGTGATGTCTGGTCGTCGTTAGGGGATTGAAGACCTGGATGTGGTTGGTAGGGCGAGTTGCTTGGTGGCATCATTTGGTCTGCTGATGGTGCCGGGAGGGTTTGCAGAAAGAGAGGAGCGTTAGCCTTGTGGCCTGGCCAACGCATGTGAGAAGACTCGATTCCGAGATCAGTGAGCGTCGTCATGAGGGCACAAATGAGTTTGTTACGGCGAGATAAACGGACAAGCTCATTCTGCCAGTTCGATTTGTAGAAGAAGACCACGTTGAGCTTCATATCCCATAGTGGAGAGGTCATTTCCCTGTCATCATTATTAGCATCGCGGTTGATTGAATACAGGGAAGAAACCCATACTTCAATTCGGTCAGAACCTTTCCTTGGAACTCTCGCTTCTCAAACTGAACAAACTCAATCAATCTCCTCTTCAGCTCGTCAATCTCTTCGAGGGTGGTTCCATATTTTATGTATACTGGGATGGCCTCTGCCAATGGACCAGTCCTTCTCATGTTGAGGATAACAACAGTATTCAGATAAGAGTTTGGCATCTGGACAATATGACCCTCCATCCTCTTCAGCTCAGTGAAGAGTAGTGACAAGTTCTTGACGTAAAAGCTGGTACCGGAATCCTGTCCAGGATGGATAATATCGACTCTGTCTCCGACATCAAAGGGATGCTTAATGAAGACAAAAAGGATCGAGGAGACAATTTCCTGAGCAGTCGAAGCGAAGGCGAAGGAACAGGCAAGCACTAAGGCGGATGCCGAATTCAAAACTGTTGCAGTGCTCGGAGAAATGAGGGAGACGAAAAGAAGAATAGTGAGAGCAATGACGATACACATGATAATGTTGTCACTACTTTTGGTTAGCTTGGTTTTCTCGGTCGAGAAGATTGACTTACAGTTGCGATATGACGATATCAAGATCTTGAAGACCCGCAGTGATGGCCTTTCTTTCATGAGCGACTTCCTGGCAGGCCAGCTCCATCTCCTCGCAGGAGATGTCGCCATTAAGATCACGATCAAACATCTGAAATGTCGCTTCCGCCTCTTCCTCAGACAGACAGGTCGACAGTCCCTCCAATGTCACTCTGTCTTCGCCCTCGTACTCGACCGAGAAGGTACGGAATAGTCGCCTGGCCAGAGCGAGAGTGCCTTCTTTTTCCTGGAGTAACTGAATTACCACCGACTTTGGGGAGGCGCTTGATTCTACAGCTCTACCTGTAAAATCTCCAGCAACCTTTCCCATGATATCACCAAACTTGGTGAGAGCAAAGCGAGCATTCTCCAATATGATTCGTGGTGTCCTCATGCCTGGCGTTACGGTAGTCGACGAAACGTCTTGATCCATTCCTGGCTTCAGATTCTGACGACTGTAGTTGTAAAGCTTTGCCAAGCTGTTGACCTGAAACTTATTCACCGTGATACGGTCTTCATAGGTTCTGGTGTGAAACATGACAGAGATCATTTGAATAATGATCTTCTCGACCAGGTTCAAGGCCATTCCGACGAAGATAGATAAGAGAACGATATTGAGCTTCTCCTCCCAGTGATCAAGATCCGTATCTCCTGACCGATGATGATTCCTCCTGCAAGGTGTTAGAGGGGAAAAGCAGATTTGGGAGCGGAATGACAAACATCGTAGGCTGGAAGGATATAAAGATCGCCATCCACCAGAAGAATAACGTCAATGGCAGTTCCAAGTTTCTAGCAAAGTTCCTCCATTTCTTCTGATTGTTGGTAAAGACGGACGACAAAAGGCCCACGGCTTTGGGTATGAACTTTGCACACAGCTGTCCCCTTTGTCAGCATTAACTTGTCTATGGCCATAGATTTAGACGACCAACTTACCCTTCCGGCCCATAACGAAAGCCAAACAACCATAAGCCATACACAAAACCATGTCATAAAGACATCTCCGACAGTTTTCTCCTTGTACAGCAGAGCACCCAACAAGGTAGGGATGAGTATTATTAACGCCACAGGCACGATATATGTGAAATATCTAACCAGAATCGATGACTGATGTATCCTCTTCACTACCTTTGCGAAGCTGGTTGTAGGCTTCGCTGGCGGTGTCCATGCAAGTGCAGCTGGCTTGATCTCACCCGGTTCGGGCAGGTCAGTAAGCTCTTCTTCCTTGATGGTGTCCTAGTACTTGTCAGATGTGATTCCAGCCCTTAGGACCGTGCTTGCCTCGTGGTGTATCTCGCCTTCCCTTTTTCCTGCATCTGAGAATCTGTGCCTTCTTTGGGTCCGACTTGAGCGGTGCATATTGATGCTTGCTGCTCGTTCTGCTTTCAACACCGAAATCTCATCCATTATCCGATTTTCCTCCTGCCTCGACTTCGTCCGCCTCACACTCAACTTCTCTTCCAGTATCGAATTGTTGTCACCCACTGTGTGGGAATCATCGGATGCCGGTATAGCACCACTGACGGTCGCTTTGGGTGCGACATTGTAAGGTTCGGTGGGATTGGCAGCGCTGCTGGAGGTTGCGTCCGGTCGAGGGTCCACTGGACTGGACATGTTGTTGCTGGATCGTAAGGGATCTCGATATGTGTCAAACTAATCGTCAATTGCTGAACCGAGAGGGCTGAAATGAACGTCGTGTGTAGTTTCAGGGCAACGTCTGCATTTGTTGGTAACGACCGTGTTTGATCTCGTAAAAGAACCGGGAGGCGGAAAAGCTTGTCTTTGGGGCGGGTTCGAAAGCTTAAAAAGCGGATTCCAGAAAGCCACCAAACCTGTCGATCCTCGGGAGGAAGTCGACCGACTTTATAAAGGTGGATATCGCATCATCCATGTGAGGACTTTAGGGCCACCTGCTAGACGAGGTGTGCCGCGTTCCAATTTCCTGTTAACTAGACGCTCTTCTTGTCTCTCCCTATCCCTTGCGTGCATGCTCTCTTGCCCTTCTACAGTTCGTTCTTGTCGTCTTGGACAAGTGAGAATACCCGTTGACCGTAGTCTTGTCGATCGGTCCATTGATAATATGTGTAATAAACTTCTGGCGGTCGGATGCTGGCGGTCCCTGAAGCAATCTGGCACACGCAAGGTGACACAGCGTGGACAAAAGTAACTTTAAGGCTTTGCTGTATGCAGGTTTTTCTTGCCGAAGCTACCGAGAATTGGTTGGGAAGCTGCAAGGTTCCTGCTGGTTGAACACGTCCGCCTAAGAGACGTCATGCTTTGTAAACGTTCAAACGGCCATGATCGCTGTGTAAACGACGAAAGGGTGGTTAGGCCAAACGATAAAGCGAGGGGATAAGCAACCTTGGCCGAGTCTTCAAGCAGCCGAAACAGACGGAATTGGCAATCGGCACTGAGGAAAACAAGTTTTTTAGGTGGGACTTGTTACTGCAAACAGAATGGTTGGAGTCGTTGGACGTTGCAACCGAGATGGGGGGGGCAAAGGAAAGACAAAGCCGAGTGTTGGATGCGGGATGCGGAACAGTCTAAATCGAAAGCCGAAGTCTCAGGAATGGGCTCAAGCTGATTAGATTGCTGATTAGATGGAAAGCACATGACAATATCACATCTCACAGGTCACACAGCGCCAAGTTCCAGACAGTGACGCCAGGCCCGAAATGTTGAAGTTCCCAAGCCGGACACGACAACGAGCCACCAGCACGCTTCACCCCTTTCGGTCGGAGGCTTCTGAGACCGCTTTCTCAACGGTCAACCAACAGCCACTCCTCTACAACAATCCTCACGCCTGCTAACGAACCCTTACGAGCCCTACTCCTTTCTCCCCTTTTTTCCTTCTATTATAATTGCGGTCCGAACCTAATACTGAGAAACAACAACACAAAAACACAATGACTCGAGGAGAGGTACGTCGACACATTTCAGGGGCGGACTTTGGTGGGGCGGGGAGAGCGGTCGAGGCGGATAAGGGGATTTCGAGAGGTTCGCGAATGCTGACGGGAAGCCTCGCGTTGGAACGGATAGATCTTGCACATCCACGTTGGTCAGGCTGGTGCTCAGTTGGGTAACAGTGCTTGGGAGCTGTAAGTCGTGATACCCTTGTTTTTTCCGTCGCTACTGGACCCTGAATATCGCTGACATCCGGCAAAAGTTACCTGTTGGAACACGGTCTCCTCCCCGATGGAAAGCCAGACCCAGACAGAGTTGGACAGGATGTAGGCTGCTTGGAAACATTCTTCACTGAAACTGGCTCCGGAAAACACGTTCCACGGTCGATTTTCGTTGATTTGGACCCATCTCCAATTGACGAGATCCGAACTGGTCAATACCGATCGCTTTTCCACCCCGAGCTCTTGGTTAGCGGAAAGGAGGATGCCGCCAACAACTGTACGAACTGAAGCCCTGAGATTGAAGCAAGGCGATGAGTTGCTAACCGTTGTACAGATGCTCGTGGTCACTACACTGTCGGAAAGGAGCTCGTTGACGGCGTTATCGACAAGGTCCGCAAGGTAGCCGATGCCTGCTCGGGTCTTCAAGGTTTCTTGCTTTTCCACTCTTTCGGTGGTGGAACTGGTTCCGGTTTTGGTGCTCTCCTCTTGGAGCGTCTCTCCCTCGACTACGGCAAGAAGTGCAAGTTGGAGTTTGCCATCTACCCAGCTCCTCGCGTCTCTACTGCCGTCGTTGAGCCTTACAACGCCGTCCTTGCTACCCATAGTACCATTGAGAACGCCGACTGTACCTTCCTCGTCGACAATGAGGCCGTCTACGATATTTGCCGGAGAAACCTCGATATCCCACGTCCTTCTTACGACCATCTTAACCGCTTGATTGCTCAAGTTGTCTCTTCTATCACCACTTCTATCCGTTTCGATGGTGCTTTGAACGTCGATCTCAACGAGTTCCAGACCAACTTGGTTCCATATCCACGTAAGTTTTAAAGAGGAAATGGACAGTGCGAGGCATTGCTAACGAAAAATTCCAGGTATCCATTACCCATTGATCTCCTACGCCCCAGTTGTCGGCGCTTCCAGATCGTCCCACGAGTCTTTCAAGGTGTCGGACTTGACCTTCCAGTGCTTTGAGCCAAACAACCAGATGGTTGTCTGCGACCCCCGCAACGGAAAGTACATGGCTGTCGCCCTTCTCTACCGTGGAGACGTCATGCCCCGCGACTGCACGGCTGCTGTTGCCTCCCTCAAGGCCAAGGCTGGTTTCAACTTGGTCGAGTGGTGCCCAACTGGCTTCAAACTCGGTATCAACCACCAGAAGCCATCCAGAGTCCCAGGATCGGAGTTGGCCGAGGTTGACAGATCCGTCTCCATGTTGTCCAACACCACAGCTATTGCTGAGGCCTGGTCCAGATTGGATCATAAGTTCGACCTTATGTACGCAAAGAGAGCTTTCGTCCATTGGTACGTTGGTGAGGGTATGGAGGAAGGTGAATTCGCCGAGGCCAGAGAGGATTTGGCCGCTTTGGGTATGTTCTTCCACTATTTGATTCCCTGGTTATGGTGCATTTTGCTAATCCCTGCTACAGAGAAGGATTACGAAGAAGTTGCTGGAGATTCCATCGAGGAGGAGGGAGAGGTTGAATACTAAACGGAGGAGATAATGTTTGGACGATATTCATTCCCGCATTCTCGCCTTCTTTAGACCTGCAACTATGCCCAATCCCCCCTCTTCCCCTACTTCCGCCTCTTCCCATTGTATGCTAGCTGCCGGTGTCTTTAGCTAGTTACATTGCCTTCTTCATACATTGACTTTTCTTCTTGCTCGGGTTCTTCTCACATACATTCCCTTTTTTGCTGTACCGACCGTATTAATGTTACTATTGGCATTCATTCCCTTTTAATATACTTTGTGTGTGTTGTTTATCGCAGCCGTCTTATGATGTACATGCCCGCGTTCCTGTATTGTGTTGCATTTTGCCTGAATTTTATGAAGCTGGGATGTCTTCAAACATGGGTCTTTCAACGTTGGTTCTCGCAATTGAATCCGCGAATATGTACTTAGGTGAACCGGATACAATGCATGCAAAATGGTTCCTCGTACATAATGCTTGCTTCTTCATGGGATACTGAATTGTGATGGCCGATCGTTTGGCTTGGGCTGTTGAGTCCCGTAACGTGCAAAGCATTTATGTGGCCATGATCAGTTCGTTTAAAGTCCAGGTTCCTTTGGTGATTGGGATCCCGTTGCAGATGCCAATGCCGCATTTCTCAACTCGTTGGTACATACAAGTAGTAGCGTTACGTAGCGGATCTGTGTCTAAGTACCAAATATGTAGTAGTGTCTCTGGGGGTTGAGCTTGAGGCTGACTTCGGAACTGACCAGCGTGCTTAGCATATCTGCATCTGGTGGAGAATCATTAATGCTCTCTCCCCGGTCACGGCTAACATTTCCGAAGGTGCACAAGAATCATCGTGCGCTTCCGGAATTCAAGCCTCTCGTACCAAATCAAGCTTGGTCCAAGCTCGCTTGACCTTGGCAGCATGCCTCAGCCAAGGCCAACCCCACCAGAGCAACTCTCCCCCAAACTGTCTCTTTCCCGCGCAGCCCGTTCCCTCAACCTGCTCACCCACCCACCATGTCCGGCTCAGCTCCCAAACAACAGTCGAGTACTTATACCCCCATCCTTTGCCCTCCTCCCCTCTTCAGTTTACTTGCAATTCCCGTCCCCCATAGCCCAATGCCTCCGCCTTCCTCCTTTCCACTTTCCTCCACCATACTATACACTCCCACTTGAACACCATGAAGATGGAAGATATTGATTCTGATGCTCAAGTCCCTTAACACTTTGTAGTCGACCTCTCCACCCTCTCGGTCCAGAACCTCTCCGGTAAGAAGCGCTTGTCCTCCACAACCCAACACCCTCAACTCAACGCTCACACTGCCCAACAGCCGTCAAGCAACAGCTCGATGAGGAACTCGAGCACCTAACCAACTCCTTCGCGAAGCTCCGCGCCGCCCAAACCCGATTCCGCGAATGCATCCGCGCCATCAAGAACGGCGTCAACCCAGAGATGGCCGACAAGACTATCCTCATCCCCTTGACCACCAGTCTGTACGTCCCTGGGAAGCTGGCCGATACGGAGAAGGTGTTGGTTGATGTTGGAACGGGGTACTATGTTGAGAAGGTATGGACCGCCTATATTTGCTTTCTGCTTTTTCGCCGCTTCAAGTTGAGGGGGAGGTCGAGATGATGGCCACATTAAGCATGTATTACAAGACCACTCCATGGTTAAAAACCAATCCGTGGCACTTGCTGATCGACCATTATTGATAAACTGTCGTTGTTCATGCGGGGTTCGATAGGGAGGAGATGGCTAACAGCTTGCCTGTGCACCCGCAGAAAACCGCCGATGCCATCAAGTTCTACACCAAGAAGATTGATGCTCTCAACTCCAACCTCCAGGATCTCGAGAAGATCATTGCGCAAAAGGGACAGAACGTCAAGATTGTCGAGGAAGGTAAGAGCAAGAGCTTTTGGACAGCATGGAAAATGGGATTGGATACTAACGGAAATAGTCCTCAGACAGAAGGTTATGGCCCAGAACAGCAGCGCTCCAGTTGCTGCTTCCGCATAGTTTTGGCAACCGTGTCTTCTTTTCTTGGAATTTACGGGGGAATTACATAGGCATAAATCAAAATTTTGTATCTGTGTTAATTTGCATACTTCAAGGTTGTCTCATTTGTCAATCTCAAACTTAGCATCACCGTGAATACTATGGAGCGAAATGGAAAACTACTGAGCTCAATCAAGCACCCTGAAAATCCTGTCTGTACATGAACCGGGAATCCTAAAAAAGTACACTGCAAAAACACCGAATTGCATACGCTCGCGCCTCATAACGAAAGCAAAAACACCACCCAAAAACAAACAATCACATCTAACCTACCATTTCTAAATACATCCATCCATCCATCCATCCATCCAACACCTACCTCCTCCCCCCTCCAGCCTCAATCTTCACATCAAACACCGTCTCCACCAACCGATCCAAACACTCATAAACCAAGCTATAATTCAACCTCTCCACATTCAACCCGGCCCAAACCTTCCTCCCCCCCTCCTTCGCACTACTCCTCCCCACCACGCCCCCCACAAGCTCCGGCAGAACCCTCATAAGGCTCTCCTTCGCCTCACTCTTACTCTTATCCTTATCCTTCCTAGTCCGCTCCTCGGCCGCCTTCTGCTCGTCACTCTTCTTGGTCTCGCCTGGGCCCGAGAAGAGTGCGGACCGGAGTTTGCGGATGTAGGCGACGAGCTGCTCATCGCCGGTGAGTTGGGAGACGGCATCGCGGAGGCGCTTTTCGATGGCGCCGCCGAGGAGTTGGTGGAGGACTACGACGACGGCGCGGCCGCGGAGCCAGGCGGAGGTGGAGGGGTTGCGTTTGGATGCTGAGGGGGGGGAATGGAGGTGGTTGGCGGAGGAGGTTGAGGAGGAGTGGGTATGGTGGGGGGGGGATTGCTGGGAGGATGGACCTGCTGTGGCGGGGGGTGGGGGGGTGGTGGCGGAGGAGGAGAGGGAGAAGACTTCGAGGAAGAGGTCGGCGATGGGTTTGATGAGGGGTTGTTTTGGTTTGTCGGTTGAGGGGAGGGTGGAGGTGGAGGCTTCGAAGGCGGAGAGTTCGGCTTGTGTTTCGGTTAGTTGGGAGGCGAGGTCTTTGGAGCTGAGACCGGTGGTGGTGGCGGAGTGGAGGCCGGAGTTGGGGGAGGGGAAGGGAATTTGGAGTTGGTCGAGGAGCGGGAGGTTGCCGACGAGGTCTTCCATGCCGTCGGATATCGAGTTGTAGAGACGGGTCATGAGGTCGGCGGGTGTTTCGCCGTGAGCTGCGACGGGGACTTGGGCGATTTGTTGTTGGGAGAGGAAGGAGCGGAATTCCCGGCAGCGGCAGACTTCGGGGAGGAGGATGAGGGATTGTATGTATTTTTCGAGAGCAGAGCGGCGCTTCTCGAGAAAGTCCTTGTTGAGCTTGATGACCACTCTGCGGCGGGGGAAATCGAGGGTACCGACAGAGGGAAACTTTGTTCGAAGCTCCTGGTGGAGCTGGAAGAATTCACTGTAGCGGCGGCCAACTTCCCATACGGCTGGCGGTATGGTGTCTCCATTCGAGCGGATGACCTCGATATAGTCTGTTCTGCTGTTAGAATGGGAAGCCGTTGACGACGTCTGGAAGACTTACAAATACCATACTCCTTCCCTCCCTCATTCTTCACGATATAGCTCTTAATCCTCAGCGAAGCCCTCCCAAACAGACTATTATCACTCTCTTGGACAATATACTGCTGCCTCTGCAACTCCTTTCTCCTAATCTCCCTATCCAGACTACTCTTTGATTTTCGCAGGATCCTCAACTCAACAGTATTGTTTGTAAGTTCCGCCTTCTTCATGAGCGAGTCCACCACAGCCTCCTGCGTGCACAGCTTCTCAATGTCATAGGTCAAAGTAGCAATCGCCTCAGCCAAGCCAAGATCCCCCGGCGCCGCTTCATGGATCTGATCTTCTGGATCCTCTTGTTGGAGCTCACTGTCTGACTCGTCGAGACCTTGGAACTTCTCTGCTGCTTCGTCGGGGAATAATTCGTTGTCAAAGACGCTGCCGCCGCTGTTGGAAATCAAGCCTAGAGAGGCAATGCTGAGAGGTCCCTTTCGGGTTGATTTGGTGGACTTGACAGACTTAGCGCTCTTAACGCTTGGGGCAGGTGAAGAGCGACGCTTTCCGACTGCGCGCAGGTTGGGTATCGAAGAAGTTGGGGAATCGTTAGACTCTGGTGAATCACCAAACAAAGGAGCCCGACCATCGTCGAAAGGATCGTCCATAATGTCGTTGAGAGCCGCCTCCATTGCCTGCACTACACCTTTATCGGGAGTTCCAGTCCGCATCACAGCACTGCTACCAAAGTAGCCTCCTGACAATGGATCATCGTCCCAGCTATCCTCGTTACGGATACTGCCGGGTTTACCACTGTCAAGAGAGTGAATAGAGCTACTCATTGCTTCAGAAATCTCGGAGGTTTTGCGTGGGTCGGCCCATGATGCACTTCTCGACATTTGGTCGATTGGGTCTCTGCTAGAAGTTGCTGCTTGCGTAGTCGCCGCTAGGTCGTCTGCTGCAAGGTACTGGTAGAATCGATCCGACTTTTTGAATTCCGGAAGGTCATAAGTCTGCATTTCCTCGAGCACTTCAGACTGGGCTCGAAGGATAGCGGCTCTGGCTCTGTGGTAGACCTTGGACGTGGCTTCTCGACCGGCCTCTAGGAACGCCCGGACTTCATTCTTAATTTTTGAGTCGATTTTGAGCTCTGGTGCAGAAAGGTAGACTTTGTTGATGTTGTCGATGTCGTCCCGGTTGGACTGTGTCCAAGAATGGGTTGACGAGGAGGCATTATGTTCTTCATCTAGCTCTTCTAATGGGTCCCGTAGTCCATCTACAACGAGCCAAAACTGAACCAACTTTAGTCGTTTCCGCCGTTCCATGTGTTCCTAAAAGCATCATTAGCAGGCTCACCAGTGCCTTTATCATCAAGACTCACCATGAAGTAAGACAGTCCCGTTGGGTCTCGTAGGATATCCGCGCATTTAGCACCCTCAATCTGACTACTGGACCGTCTCTCCATATCCCCATTCCCCGTAACCGCCTGCTTTACAAGCTTATGACTATCACTTCCCGCATTCGACAGAGTCGCAACCTTCTGATCCAGCATCCTCTTCCCCGCCTCCAACCGTCGAATGTAGGTTTGGTCGACATCGGGCAACCTTTCGTCTCTCTTCATCTGACTTGAAATCTCATTCCTCATCCGTCTCGCATCCGACAAGTTGTTGCAAAGCCGTATCGCTCGGATGAAACGCTCAAATGTCCTCTCATCATCTTTGGGTTGCAATCTAATGAAGGGCGTGGGGCGGTGTTTTCCACTGCCGTGTCGTGAGTGCTTCGGGGGTGTCGCGTGTTGGTCGAGGGCGGCGCGGAGTTTGCGTACATTCTTTCTATCCTGGAGCATGGACCGACCCTACTACCATTAGCACTCCAATTCCACCTAGACTTCCCAATTTCCAATCCAGTGTGCACTTACAAAAGCAGAAATGACCTGGTTCCAAGTGTCCGGGTCCGCCAGCAGCTTGACCACCGGAAACAACACCGCACAAGCCACCACTTCCGTAACCAAACTACTCACCACCCTGCTTCTAATTTCCTGAGCCGGCAGCAATCCTGGCAAAATCTTCTCCACAATCCTCCTCAAATGGTCCTTTTGAGCCAGCGTAGTATCGTCAAACCCCAGGTTCGCGGCCGGATGTAGCTTCCCATCTCTGTACTTTCTCGCAATCGCCAGATCCAGCTCCTCCGATTCCGTCAGATTCTTGTTGAGATACTTGCCTCTCACAATGCGTTCTGCCGTCGTAAAGTCTGCCAGGTGAGAGGTGATGAGCGGGACGATTCCGTCAATGATGACTTCAACGAGGTCCAAGTCTCCCAGACGCAGGCGGATGGTTTCGAGGGCATGCCGAATTGCGGTTTCGATGTGGCCGGAGAAGGCGGGGTTGGTGGTGATGTGTTGGGACCAGGATTGGACGTATTCGCGGATGATGAGGCGTAGGAGGTCGTCGATTTCGTCCGAGATGATGAGCGAGGGTGGGTATGCGGGCTTGTGGGTGATTTCGTCGTGACGTTTGAGGGCGTTGCGGAGCTCGATGAAGGTGGTGGGGTCCTGTACTTTCAGCTTCCACTTGTCGTCGTCTTGACAAACTCGAGTGGGGCGGAAGGAGCGCTTGGTGGTGAAGAGAAGGTAGAGCAAGACGACGATACCAACGAAGGTGCCGGTGAAGAAGGTCCAGACGAAAAAGCGAAGGAGGGGTAGGTATTTGATGACAATGTTGAGAGAGAGGATTGCTCCAATGCTGCCATAGACGAGGAGTTGGGACCGAGAAAGTTGCAACGCCGGCATTTGAATACTGTTATACGCCGAATCAAACGGTAGTTGAGTAGATTGACCACAGAATTATCATCTCGGAACCGTATGAAAGCCGCCTAGGCCCTGGGTTTGAGGAATCGTTAGGTCGCCGGGTGGTTTGCTTGCTCTGAATGACCCAGCCCTGTTGGTTTACAGGCGCATGTGTCCACCTCGGGCTTAAACAAACAAGGCCACATAAACATGTTTCGTGGCATCATGTGACCACATTAAAGTACTTTTCCCGGAGATTATACGCCGTCAACATGTCTCTCAAAGCACTATGTACTCAACGATGAATGGGCTGGAGCGATTCATCTACGAGGCGAAGCAAGTCTAGAAAACCGCTTCATTTTCTCGAGCTTACAGGTAAAGCAGCATCATCACCAGGAAGACAAAACATTCAAAATAGTAGGAGCTCGAAGCGATCCATATTATTAACTTGCTACTAAATCCAACAAAACAACCAAACGATGAACCATATACAAAGCAAAAGCAGAAAAGCAAACTTTACAAACTACCAGCAAACCAACACGATTAAAAAAGAGCCAGAAACGAGCCATGTATTAAAGTCCTATTTTGGACAAAGGAGATATAACGGTAAAGCAAGAACACCAGATTAGTACTTTAAAGAAAACGATACAGCAAAGTATAGGGGTAAGTAGCATTGCGCAAAACAAACAACGGCGGGTGGGTAAAGAATCGAGGGAAGGGAGTGTAAGAAAGAGCAATACTACGAAGTACTAAGAGTGCAGCCATGCAAAACATATCAACTTTATCCCACCGAAGACCGAATTGGTACAACCGTATACAAAAACAAGAAACCGCGAAATAGAAGACATGGATATCGGAAAAGACATTAGTAAGTTTTCGCTATCCCCACTTCGTAAAGTCAACATCGATACTTTTGGTCGTTACGGGCAAATTTAAGCAGTGGCTTGAACTGGCTTTGGAACAACTTCCTCAACGGCAGCGGCTGGCTCAGTAGCGACAACTGGGGCCTCACCGGTAACGGCTGGGGTCTCGATGACTGGAGTGACGGTCTCGATCTCTGGGACCTCTGGGACGGCCTCTGGGGCGGCATCCTTTGGCTCGGCGGACTTACCGCTCTTGCTCTTGGATCTGCCGAGGAAGCCGGAGAGCTTCTTTGGGAGAGGGGAAGATGGCGACTTGGCCTCCTCGGTCTCAGAGTCAGAGGTGACACCCTCCTTCTTCTTGCCGAAGTTTCCGAAGAAGCTGGATCTTCTCTTCTCCTTGCCAGGAGATGGGACAGCCTCTGGAGTCTCAGTAGCTGGAGCAGCAGTCTCGGCTGGAGCGGCAACAGCCTCCTCAGTCTTGACCTCCTCGACAGCTGGAGCAGTCTCAGCTGGGGCAGCGGCGGTCTCCTCAGCCTTAGCCTCAGCCTTGACCTCGGCCTCTTTCTTCTTGTGGAAGAGCTTCATGAAAGAGTCCTTTGGCGAAGCGACAGTAGGTCTGGTCTCGGTGGTCTCGGCAGCTGGGACGGCGACGGCGTCGGCGCTCTTCTCAACTGGAGCCTCACCCTCCTTGGCTGGCTCCTCGGCCTTCTCCTCCTCGACCTTCTCGGCCTTCTTCTCGGCCTTCTTCTCGGCCTTCTTCTCGGTGTGGGCCTTCTTGTTGAAACCAAGTCCAAAGAAAGACTGTCTCTTGACGGCCTTGCCAGAGGTGGCGCTCTCAGCCTTGACCTCCTCAACAGGAGCCTCAAGCTTGCCCTCCTCGGTCTTCTCGGCAACAGGGGCAGCATCTACAAGAAAATGTTAGCAAAATGTTTTGGATACAAAGAGCTTCAAAGAGAACTTACCAAGTGGGGCGATGACTGGGGCAGCCTCGGTGGTCTCCTCCTTGATGGTCTCTGGCTCGTCCTTCTTGGCCTCCTCTTCCTTGACCTCAGCGACCTTCTCCTTGTGGTCCTTCTCCTTCTTGTCCTTGGAGAAGAATGGGGCGAGGAAGGAGGTTCTCTTAGAAGCCTTCTTGGAGGCCTCAGCCTTCTTCTTCTCTTCCTTCTTCTCATCCTCATCCTCGGAGCTGCTGGAAGAGGAGCTATCGTCATCCTTGTCCTCCTTCTTGGCCTTCTTCTCCTTCTTTTCCTTCTTCTCCTTCTTGGCCTCCTCCTTGACCTCCTCCTTCTCCTCCTTGGCCTCTTCCTTGACCTCCTTAGCCTCCTCCTTGGCCTCCTCCTTGTCTTCCTCAGCGGCCTCCTTGGTCTCTTCGGCCTTCTCCTTGCCCTTGTCGGTGGTCTCCTTAACAGCCACAACTGGCTTAGGGGCTGGCTTGGCTACAGAAGTACGTTAGCAAATGCGGAATAGTGTCTTTTTTTGGTATAAACATACAAATCTTCTCAAGGGCAGCCTTGTACTCCTCAGAGCTGACGACGGACTCGACAGACTCCTTGGCCTCAGCAACCTTCTGCTTCAATGTGTGGACCCAGCTGTCGCGCTCGGCACCCTCAAAGTGGAAGTCGCCAGTGGTGAACTTGAGAGTGAACTTGGAGGCTCCGCTTGGTGTAACATCAGTGACGCTAGACTAAAAGGCGTAATTAGTTTTGGTTCGCGGGGAGATCAGCGCAGAATAAGGGGAACGTACGAGCTTGAGGATACCCGATGGGGTCGACTTCTGGTCAGCAGACTTTGCGAAGAACAAAAGACCCTTTCCGGTGACAGTGGCGTGAGCAGCGTTGGAGTGAGCGGCGTCGGACTTCTCCTTCTTGAGGTACACGGCCAAGTTGTCGTGAGCGATTGGCTCCTCCTGGAGGTAGAAGAATCTCTTGGATGGCATGAGCATGCTGTGTGGTGAATTAGCTGGATGTTCGACGGGGGAAAGGGATGAAAGCGGGTCGCAAAAAAAAAAACTTACTGCAAGATTCCTGGTGGCTTGAACTCCAACAAGCCCTCAGAGATTGGCTTTGGGTCCTCCTTAACCTCTGGGACGACATCCTCCTCCTTCTTCTCCTCAGTAGCCTCAGCTACTGGGGCGGCCTCAGTTGTTGTGGTCTCCTCGGTCTTCTCTGGAACAACTGGGGCGACCTCCTCAACTGGCTTGACCTCCTCGACGACTGGCTTAGTCTCTTCAACCTTGATGTCCGACATTATGTGTAGTGTGTGGTGGTTTGGTGTGGTGGGGAGGTTGTTTGGTGGGTATATGTGAAGGGTGGATGGGCGGGTGTTGCGGCTCTATCCGTGTCGTTACTGAACCCTCGTGTGATGGAGTGGGTTGATGGGAGAGGTGGTGGTGGGTGAAGGTGGAAGGTGGTTGTTGGTTGGAGTGAGAAGTGAAAGAACAGAAGAAGGAAACGAGAAAGCGAGACAGAAGGTGGAAGAAATAAGGGAAGGGAGACGAGGAAAGGGGAGGGGAGCTTTGGTGGCCCGCAACAGGTCAGAATGCGGCAAAGGGCCAAGCGGCGGCAGGGTTGTCCGACAGGCCAACTAGAATATTCCGTGGGTGGTCGCCCTCTCTACTACAGGCCTTTGAGGGGCTGGGTCATTCTCTGCGGCTACCGGGCCAGTATCACCTTTCAAAACAGCGGAGGTTCAGGGTCGCAGGGGCACAGGGAAAGGTGCGAGATCTACCTCAAATTCAATGCACCCCCCTGGCACCCTGGAAAAGGAGGCCCTGCGATGAGGAGGCCCATCTCCGATGAAGACTTGCACCTCATTTCGTTAAGATTAGGAGAGCGCAAAGAACGAGTGTTTCTCGAGAGGCCTGCTAGCTTGTTTGTTTGGTCCTTTGTTACTAAACACCAAGCAAATCCTTATGGGCCCGCCAGAATGGTTCATCTCATAGAAACACTCAAATTTCTCAATCTCCTGGCTTCCAACTCATTCTACAGAGACATTCAGCAGCGCTTAGGTGCCGCCCATTGTCTTGTACCTTGCTCATCATTTGCTGGTCGTTATCAAAAGTGAACTAATCTTCCCCTCTCCTGAACAAAGTAAGTGTGAGGCGGGCCGCACTCTGCTACCCATAGTTACATAGGTTTATCGCCCAGGGCAACCCTTACGATGGCACGACAAGCGGCACATTGGATAGACTCAAGTCGCTGAATGCACGGGACTTTCAGTGCGTTTTCGGTTGTTATGCACGCTAAATTTCCTTAGCCAAAAGCAAAATTGGACGACACTCAGAGCGGATGGGGCAACTCAAAGCGGCACAACCACTACGACCCTTCACCACATTCCTTAGCACGGAGGGATAAGAGGGACACAACGAGTCGATATGGGCATGATAGCGGTTTCGAATTTTGCGGCCCTTTGTTGCTAGAAGGCTCCTCGGTCACTCTGCATATTGCACCAGTTCCCTTCTCGTCTTCGTCATACTTGCGATACTTTAGCAGTCGTCTCGCTCGACTCTGTCTTTGTTGTGCCTCGCATCTCGCATCACCTGCAGAATCTCATTCGCCAAACGACGACGAACCTAAACCGTTATCCGATCGTTTCGAAGACCCTTTTCGATTTGCATTTCTGCAGGTCGACAGTCCACCACCAGGACATGGCCGGGTTGCGGCTGCAAACTTAAAAAAAGGCAACTTTCTACTACCGGTATGTACCGTCTACTTGGCAACAGATCGCACCAGGGTGAGTAGACTCGTCTCGTCTGATCCCTTCACCCAATTACATACTCACTCACCCTCCCATCTTTGGCCTCGATGGCTCATTCTCCCCTCTTTCTGGCCCCCCATGCTACCTTCGCCCCTTACTTAGCAACACATCCCAGGTTGAACAACGTTTTACGACCCTCGTCGAGAGAGAGGGGCACGTTGGGCTCGTGGAACGCGGGCTGACAGGCGGAGACGAACGGTCACCGCATCTGACTCCCACCTTTAGCAGATTGTGCTGTTGCGTTGCTGTGGTTGAGCAGGGCCAAACACCATTGCTTCCACCATCAGCACATGATTCGTCCAAAGAAGCTCACAGAAGCATCACGGCAGCCACGAAACCTTCCAACAAGCGTACGAGATTGGCGGAAGTCGCTGACGAACTAGCAAACAGTCATCGAATCAGAACGTAGTTTATTACTTCTTGGACGACAAACAGTTCGAAAGCTCACCTTATTTCAGTCCATTCCGAAATATCGATCTCTCTTGGCGGGTCAGCGAGTCCTCCTTTTCGACAGTGCAATCAAAACGAGTTAGGATTTCTATCGGCTTTCGCAGATCATTTCAATTTTGCATCTCTCCAGCTGCTGCCTTTGCTTCTTTGGGGCCAGTGTTGCTCGCCTTTACAAGGCATGGGTTCAGCGCAATTCTCCTTCAGACACGGTCGAGTCGACGTTCTTTGATGAAAGAATAATGAGGATATCCGCAACTAGCTCTCTAGGGATGATGTGTGAGGATTGCCGTCTGGCCGAGTTCGCCTTGGGAGCTATTTGCAGTTAGCCGGTACTACTTATTCTCAGATCTTCAGGGACCATCAAACTCGACAACATCTCGAAATCTCGAGATTGGTTGCTTCCGCACGTACGACAGCAGCACACAACTCGACGGTGAGCAGCAAAAACACAACGATCGACGAGTCTCAGAGTTCGAAATTTCAGATCCCACGTTAAGCACAGACAGTCGCCAGAAATCTGAACGCCAACTGATCCTGGGCTAGTGGCCGTTCTGACCCTTTCTCGCCAGCGACAAGAAGTTTGTTTCTGCGGTTCAAACACGCGTGGCCCCTGTGCGCACCCTTCTGGCCTGCTCGGTTCTCGCTTCTTTCGTCCTACTTTTTCGTCTCGATTCATAGCTCCGAAGATTAACTTTGTACCAATTACCGAGGCCGATATGGCCCGAATCGGCATCGTCTGTTCCTGAAAACCGCTCGGTCGAATGCGGAGAACGTGTCAAGAGCCCCAAGGCCATCAACCCTACCGTCCCGAGATTGGCGCAAACCAGCCCCGGAATATCCAATCTCTGCTTCTGGAAACTATGCCATCTCGTTTCTCACGTTGATAGTTATGCTCGTACTTGTATCTGGTGGGGTGGGCGGATGTTTACCCCTTTGGTGGAGGAGCAGTTCATAAGGTTGTCGGATGTGACGACGGTTCCTGCAAGCGTTTGATCGGTTCAGCATGGCTTGACTAGTTGCAGCTCGGATCATTTCTTAAACCCGGAAGCTATAAACGTCAAATATAGCAGCCTTGGGCGTTTTTCCCGTTTCGATTAATCCTCCTTGCGGCTGCCAAAATTGATTCATCCGGCTCTTTTGTCGAGATGGCGACGTCACGACAAACAAAAAAGGGCATCCCTTTAAGGGCTCGTCACGGGTACCAATGAAAGTGATGCAGATAGGAACATTTCAATGTCCGCTTGTGTTGGATGTCGTGCCTGAACGGGTTGCCATGATCTTGATAGTCATCTTGATAGAATACAGCGTCTGAGACATCACCAACTTGTGCATTGTAACCCTTCGGGAACCGTTCCTATATCGGATGGCTGATGAGCACCAGATTGATCTATGTTCTTATCAACACAGAAGCACTGAAAGTGGAGTTCGACGAGAACTTGGTGTTGCCAGTGTTTTGCTGGGTGGATACGCAACACCACCACAACATTGCAAGCTGGTTCCTATTCCTGGATCTCATCTTCCTAAGATGTGGCTTTGCAAGTCGTTCTTAACAAAGATCGAGATTGTAAACGAAATATCGGCGCATGGTTGTAAGTTTATTCCCGCCATTCTTCCCGAATGAAAGTGACAAGGCAAGCAGAACTCAGAGGAAGGCTCCCGGCGCCGTGCCCCAGCCCGGATTCAAGGAAATGGACAAGCAAACGCTGGAGGCGGCACATAGTCAGAACTGATATCAGTAGGAGCAGAGAGCACATCGATGCCTTCCACGTGACAGGATCGCTTTGGCCTGCCTCGCTCGCCGCCTAGAGCAACCTGCAACCTTCGTTCCATCAACTTCATGACCCATCGCCGCTTGAAGCCACAACGGAGAAGCACTCAGGATGCACCATGTGCAGGGTGCATGCCATCTATAACGGTTTCCACGTCTCGCCATCCTTTTCTGTATCTACCCCTCTCTATGCAGCGAGCCTAGATGCCTACGAGACCATGGTGGTTGCAGACTTGCAGATCTCGCGAATGGGACGAGTTAGGTCTGGTAGATGGTGAGTAAACGGAATGGGACCCGCACACAGTATATTGACCAAGACCTTAGGACCTCACACGACCCATCAAAACGAATAGAGGGTCAGCTGCGACTCTGGATCTCGATACTATCACGCACCCAGATTGGAGATGACATCTGCTAACCAGTGGGAATGTCAAGAAATCGCCTTCTGTATATGATCAGGTGCCGGATCAACCTCCGGTATCAGTTATCTCTGGTCCAGGCAAAGTGCACCTCGGCTGCAGTTACGTACCAGTTCTGTCACATTCCTACTTGGAGTCTGCTCTGGCGTTTGTTTCTACAACGATCTACTGCTATCCAATATTCACAACCTCCAAATATAACTTTTAGGTTCTACATTTTGGAAATACAGAAAGTCGCCTTAGCTCCTCCGGTGTCATTATCTTGTCGGGATGAATACCGGAAAAGGCCAAGTCGGGGCACACAGACTGGATGCAACCAGGTGCTGTCTCGCGTTACATACTTCGTACAAATTCCATGGATAAAGGTTGTCCAAATGCATAGAGCAAAACGGAGAAAGCTGTCTGCGGTGCTCATGGTTGCAACATCTATGGTGGCATCTTACGACATGTCACTATATGGGTACATACGTTGATGCAGCTCGTAATCCATATAGAAGATAACGAAACTGTAAGCGGATGTCGCCTACTCCCACAAATATGCTGTAACGGAGAATCTAGAGTGTGGAGATCAGCAGGCTGTTATTGCACTTTTACGAATTAACTGTCATCGTCATCTCATAACGGCAGTCACGTAAGGTATGTCACTTTCTCCCGGGCCGAGCTCTCTGGCCTACAGAGCCCTAACTAATATGTGCTACAGATATCACTTGTCGATCACTTCCGAAAGCGGTGATGTCATGAGAGCCAGTCAACGTCTATTTTCAACATGACCATCTGAGCGCCGTGGTATACGTACTGTCGTGCAAGCCAGCCAATACGATGTCCAGCAGTGGACCAGCACTGCAATATACAAGATTCGAGAAGGAACCACAGACTCCTCACCACCACTCAAGTATTGCTTTTCAACTCGTCAACTCGTAAGGCGCCGTAGTCAAGGTAAACTCTCCACCATTTCCCAGTCAAGTGATTCCTCCATCTTCTTTGATTTTCCCTTCTAGTTACTATGCTCCACAGCATCTCCACACCACGAGATGAGATACCTGCAATGCAGCCTGCACAGCGCTCATCCTCTCACTATGTACTTGCATGTACATACTTCATGTACTTATACCAGTAATCTCTCTTTATTTGTTTTCGTTTACCACTTATACAACCCCACCTGACACCACCTTCATTACTAATACACTTCTAGTACTTGCTCTACATACATCGCCACCCGTTTACACCACCCCACCTTGACATTATGACGAGGGCAAGACCGCGGGTCAGGCTGAAGCGGCGAGTGGGTTTTGTTTAATTAATATATGTTACAGGTCGGCAAACACATGGAAATGTCGCCTCTAATGTGTTGTTACGAGGAAATCGTTACGGAGCGGAGGTAGGGTATGACGTTTTGGGGTTCGGATATACTGCGGTAATGCAGGTTTCGGCTCGGCAGCGAGGTTTGAGAGTTGGGGTATGTGCCAGGCGATATTCAAGTTGCTCATGGAGGGAGTCTGCGGAGTGTGGCTGGCTTTGAGGATGGGGGTAAGCTGGTTGGCTTGATTGCGCATAGTTGCAAACGAGGAGGGACTTGTCGACTATGGATCTTCTGATGTATATGTACCAAAGGGCCATGTCACAGAGACGGCTTGGTTACGTATAGCAAGATATCGATCGGAGGCCAGATCTATAGATGTTACCTTGGATCCTGAAGAGCTCGATGAGAAGTAAACAACCCACTGATCTTTTGACCCATACTTACATTTATAGAATCTTTATCATCGGGCTAAAGGTCTACCTCTCCCCAGCCATACCTTTGGGTTTGATAACAGCTAGAGCAGCCTGCTCAGGAGATGGGCATTACAATCCGATGCTTGGACACGAAGACACAAACTGTCGACATGTCCTAGAAGCACTTTATAACGAGTTTCGAGTACTCGAATCCCACTGGCACTTGCTGCTTGTTCTGCAGACTGGACCAGACAGATTTGTTCGTATGGCTACCGCTCAGCAGAGGCCGGTACGAAGAATTACCACCGCTGTCATTAAAATTTCGAATATTTTTTACAAAAACGCAAAAAGGAGTGAAGCCCCCGGATGGACGTTTCAGAGGACTGGTGTTTTGCTGTACAATTGGTCTGCTCGGCACGGTAACTTCTGGGCTCACAAATCTCATCGACATCAATGGCATTGCAATCGACGGACCTGGAGCCATCACTGCATAGCTATCAACCTATGGTTTACCGAGAGTGTCAAGTCATGTAAACTGTTCTTGAAAACATACTTCTGCGCTGGAGCGAGATTTTGCTGAGTCAAAGGGTTTCTATTGTTGGGGTGGAAGTGACTCTGGTAGTTCTCTGAGCTACTCTGAGAATACTCCCGAGGTGAAACAGGTTACAGCGGTTTCCGCATCTCTGGAGTTTTATAGTCATACTAATTGCGAAATGTAGTACATTCAGGTTTGTTAGATGGCAAATCCCGAGTAAATCTCGATGAAGTCGACTTGACGGCTGCGGCAGCCTACGAACCTGATGCACAGTAGTCAGACTCCCTCACTGCGACACCGATCAGTGTATGGTTGAGCCCAGAGTTTCATGATCTTCTGATTATGATATGCCGGCCTTCGATAACAGTTTCTGGTGTTTCTCGGTATCTGCGGTTTCTTCGACTTTTGAGGTCTTGGATATTCGGCGTCGGTTGCCGGGCCGGATTACACCCCCTAAGGTCCGAGACAGTCAGGTTGGATTACATACCTCCTCGAGCTTCCGCCCAAGTAGCCTTGTCAACCTGGTTTATTATCTGTCTCATGCCCGAGAAGCTCAAGAGCGCCCACTTCTAGGCATCCTAGCATGATCATCCCAGTATCGCCGGGCCGGTCAATTAAAACGTTTCTACAGCAACGTCCGCTGCTCACCCCAGAAAGCTCACATCGCTGCATCTCCAAAACTATCTGCTTACTTTAGGCAGCATGAGCCGTTGACTCTCTCGGTACTATTTCTGGAATGAGTTCTATCGAGTGGCAGCTCGGATGTCGCTTTCCGGAGAGTGAGTCGACCTTCATCAAACTGAAGAAGATCCCGGTATGCGATCGAATACGAGGTCTTCAAAGGCTCAGACTCTTCATGCGATGCATCGGGGGCTCTGTCGTGAGAAGACGGTCGATGCTGTAAAGTACAAATGTGCACTTAAGCTTCACAACAAAAAGACTCGAGAGGAGAAATGCAAGTGACGATTCTATTCCTACAGGTTATGCTGGTTACCGTACAGCTTACGATATGTCTTTTCGGCTCTGCGAGCGTTTCAACATGTGATGACTGTCAGAGGGAGATTTGTGGATGCTTTGATGCATGACTGACTGACTCGGAGATGATCGATTGAACAATTCACAGCCGGTCCAACGGTGAGACCTGCATTTGGTGTCCAGAACCACCCGTCTTTGCTCGGCATTTCACGAAGTAACAGTTCGGCTTGGGTTAGACTTACCTAATTTCAGTGCTTACTTATTTTCCCAGCGCTTGTCACAAGACAAGAACAGTCGATCAGTGGAAGTGAGAGACAAGCTTGCTTGGGGCCTGTGATGACAAGTTATGCAGTTGTGTAGGAATATGCTACTAATAAGAAGTGCAATTCTAATTTCGTTACAGTTGTCTCTTCGGTTCACATATGTATCGCATATTTGCCCACAGTTCTGTGAGTTGACGTTGTGCTTTATTGACAATTGTTCCATGCAGTGTGAAGTCAATGTTCCATTGGAAACCCAGAGTCCTGGAACTCGGGAACTTTGATGGCTCCGACTTGATGGATTGGGAACGTCTTTTTAAGCTGATCTAACCAATCAGAGTGACTGTGGAACAGCAAGACTAGTTCTTTACTGCTTCACCTCCAGAATATTTATCTGAGAACGGAATACACAGTCATCCTTCTGAATGCACCTTGCGAGCGTTAAAACCGGAATGGTTCTCGAGAAGATTTGGAATATGTTCCGCTTCGAGTCCCAGTAAGGCTGGCTGCCCTCCGGTTGCCGACGTCAGTTTGGACAGTCTTGCCACACCATTCAGGTTCCTCATCTCATGGCAAAGGGTCCTTTACGAAGCAGGAAAAAAAGGTGCTCTTCCAACAATTGCTTGCTTGCTCGATCCATTGCGCTAGTTCTCCCCCTGGTGTCAAATTGCTCGGTTAGATGTCCAAGTGGGGGTATCTTATCCTTCTCGGCACTCGGGTGTTCCCAACTAATTGGTTGACAGTTGTGACCTCGTGGCCATATTTCAAATTCTTCAGAGGAAGCTAGCAACTTTCTTTTGCTCTGAGTCTCTGGAATGATACTCTACATAGGTCCGAGGTGATTTATGCTGGGAGGCGGGTGATTATGGGACAATGATTCCTTGGGAAGAAAGAGCGAGCTGTTTGGGTGGAGTGGAAGGTGCTTTGTCCCAGAGACAAACTGTCCTATCACTGCTGGCTGAATGGATCGCCGGGACGGACACTTTTGTAGCTCAGATTTCAGGCGGCGCTGGTCATACCAGCACATCTCATGCAGCTGCTTGCGTGCGCCTTCTGCACACAGGAGGCACAGAGAAGCGGTGGAACAGCCCGATGTTAGTTTCAACGACATCATAGGGATACTCACCTCTATCTTTCAGAAGCATATTCTGCTCAGTTGCCATCATGGCTGCCATCATGGTTCGATATCAAAAGGTTCAGCTCATGATGAGGAGATTGGAGGTATTCCGCAGCCTTGACGACCTTTGGTCAACGTCCGTTCACTTGTCGTCGTCGTCGCACTGACGCTCATCAACGCGATGCAAAACCCGAACCCGAGCTAGTGGTATGATAGGTGGCTGCTTGCACTAGCTAAATTCCATTTCCCATGTGTCTATCGAGAGCGGTTTCGTTACTGTCATTTGGGAGCCCAAACCGGTACGTTTACCAGAGCTCCAGCGGCAACTATATGCGATAACTGTGTAAACTAATGCTGTTGCAGACAAAGGATGAGGAATCTCTGCAGAAGAGAGAAGGACAAGCCCGGAATTCTCCGTGTCGAAAGAATATGTTCTTGTGCTATTTGGGAAGTTCTGCGGGGTATCAGGTTCTTTTGCGGAGCCCTTCTGTTGTCGGTGGGTTGCGTCTTGCGATTCTCAGCACCTTCAGTCTAAGACCTTCTCAACAGGGGTTGCCAACTTAACGAAGCCCTGACAAATTAGCAGCCGAATGATTCACGTCCTTGGTGGAAAAACTAGCCCGTTCTCATGGTGCCGTTGCACCTTGACATCTATTGGTGGAGCAGTCGAATTCTTCCTAATCCCATAAGGCTTTAGATATCGTGGGGTGTTGCATGCCAGTGTTCTCCTCACCTTTTAAAGAGGTCGACACCCCCCAGCTTCGCTCATTTGGAACCTTCCTTTCACGAACGCCACCACCACAACAACTCACAAAAATGTCCAACGCACACGGAGACGAGCACCCAATCGAGATCGGTACTGAGGATGATGAATCCTGCTATGGATCCAGCATCGGCAGTGATACCACTTCATTGTCATCATCGGTTTTCGATTATGTCTATGAGAACGGTCGTCGCTATGCCAGTCAACGTTCCGGAAACTACCTCCTCCCAAACGATGAAATCGAACAGGAGAGACTCGATATGTTCCATCAGTAAGAGCCTTGAACCCTCCAACTTGCGCTGAGCTGACCAAAGCATAGCATGTACAACCTTATTCTGAGAGGAGAGTTGCATCTTGCACCAATTACAGAAAGGCCACTAAGGCGTGTGCTGGATCTTGGAACTGGTACTGGTGTTTGGGCTGTTGATATGGGAGATTTGTACCCAGAGGCGGAAATTCTCGGCACAGGTTCGTTCTATCCTTGTGAGATTTTGGAAAGGCGCAGAGGCTGACAGTAAGGCAAGATCTTTCGCCCATTCAACCAAACTGGGTTCCACCAAATGTCAAGTTCGAGGTCGATGACTTCGAGCTAGAGTGGGCATACAAGAAGGACGAAGCTTTCGACTACATCCATGGTCGTGGTATGCTTGGTGCCGTGAAGGACTGGCAAGCTCTCGCGAACCAATGCTACGAGTAAGTGAAACCCTGTAATGAACGTTTGTGTCTTTCTAACGAATAACAGGAACTTGGTACCAGGTGGATATGTGGAGTTCCAAGAGTCAGCCATCACAGAGGCTCTCAGTGACGATGGTACTCACGCGGGTACCCGTATTGAGACCTACTCTACACATGTCGAGGAGGCCAGCAGGATTGCAGGAACCAACCTGCATCTCGTTAGTGAGATTGACAAGTTCTTGAAGAACGCTGGATTTGTCAACGTCACCAAGAGAGTCATCAAGGCTCCAGTTGGTAACTGGCCAAAGGACCCCAGATTCAAGGAGATCGGCAAGATCTTCTTGGCTATTGGCATGTCTGGCGTCGAGGCATACGGCCTTGCCTTGTTGACCAGAGTCCTCAAATGGAGTGAGAAGGATGCCAAGGAGCTCATCAAGGGTGTCTGTGAGGATCTCTCAAACAGAAAGATTCATGTCTATTATCCTCAGTAAGTTCCTCTCGGTCTGCGATTGTTCTGGATTGAACTAACACTTTGTAGATACATCTATGTTGCGCAGAAGCCTCTTACAACGGAGGCCACAACTGCTGCCGTCGAGGCACCGGTTGCTGAGGTCGAGGCTGCTACCGCTTAGTGCTCTGTAATGACTTTGTTCTCGGATGCTTAATGTTTTTCCTATGGTGTTTTTGTCGTTGATAGCATACCTGTTTTGCAAATTTGTTTACTCTATTTCTTATGATGATCTAGCGATTGTTAATTACATGACCAGTATGGGCACAGGTTTTTCTTTTGATTGTTGGCCGTTTTTGTAACGTATTGTACTATGAAGGATCCATGTGATTCTGTGTCCAATCTGAACTTGAATTGATTCACATACTTTACTGAGCTAAGTATTTATTGATGAAAGCGCAATATCACGACATCGACCTTGTTGAGCCGCAGAGTTCGTTCTCATACCTAGGTCAACAGGCAACGCAAATGTACATGCAAGTACTACCTAGATAGGTACTTACGTGGTTGCTGACAAGCATGCAGTCACCTCAGTATACTAAATCATAATGATACGATGGGCGCGGAGCTACTAAGTACCTCTGAGTACGCCGACATATATATATTATCGACTTCTCGGGCCCATTCTTGCTACATATCCGCGGAAATTGGTTCCTGTAGAAATACACACCGTACTTACCTCACCAAGCCTAGCTCTACAGACTGACAGTTCCAGATACCGGTTACCGGAACGGCCCCCAGCCTTAAACACAACAAATTCAGGAACCGAAACAACACATTTTCACATCGTCAACGGTCACGAATCCAAGCTATCGCTTATGGCTTTACTTGAATGTTGTCTTAAACGCTTTTGACGCTTGCTCGCGTATGTCCTCCTTTGATTAGCACTGGCATTGTTTGTTTCTTGCAGAAAGGCGGGAAGGCGGGTAAGAGAATGGGAGATTTGTACTGACCTTTGTCAACCCCGCAGAGAGGAACAAACGACACGCGAGAGAGGTGCTTCATTGGCCTTTGAGCTCAGGAAGATGCTGTCTTGCTCGCGAGAAAAGTGGCTATGATGGGCTTCTGTGCCGCAGACCCACAGAAACGACGATTCGATAAAATACGGTCGGCGGCTAACTCATGAGGTGTTCCAACGAGAATGATCTCGTAGCCGCCCTGCTAACTGGAGCACCTTACCGCCTCTGAAAGGCTGCACCAAATTGAGCAGTGATCACCTTCGCCCTCTGCAAACAACCCCGGCCAATCACCAACATTAGCCAATTGGAGGCGACGTTCCGCCAGAATGAAGGCTCGCCTCAATTACTTATCTTCTCCCGATGTCCCATCGAAGGATTCTCTCGACGCAGTTCAAGGTGCTTGAAGGTACACCTCTCTCTTTCCTGGTTGAAAACGAAGGCAGGTGAGTTCAAAGATCCCGAAACATTGCACAGGTTCGTTTCTAATACGTTCAGAGGCGAAAGAAGTAGTTACCTGAAAGACTTTGCTCGCTCGACAAGATGGGAGACGACACGACACCGAACGATGAGCTCTCGACAAACTTGTTCTCGGATATTGCGCCGTTCGTCAAACACCGTTATGTGTGGCTTCGGGAATACTAACTCCGGCTAGGATCCTGGCGCTATTCGGTGAGCCATTCGCTCGACAGTTCATGAGTGAATCGAGTAAGGACTTCCAATCATCAACATGGATACACCGAGGCTGACAACTGATAGTGGGATGGCTGGACCATTTTATCTTCGCCTTGGCACCTTTGGGTATCTTGACTGCAGTTGTATCTGCGATCAGAGTTGGAGGACCAGGATGGCTCCGGGCGATTGTTGGGCGGGCTCGGGAGAACGTTACCACTGTGGAACTAGAGCTTATGTCTTCGACATCAGAGGAAGTTTGTGAGCTATGGAACGGCACAGGTGTGGTGAGGACCGCTGGAAAACCGGAAGTGAAGGAAATTGTCTACTTGGAGCACTTGAAAGATGGAGATTCCTGTGGTCTGTACACGGTCGAAACGGCTTTGGCTGCGATTCAGGAAAGGAATAGGTCTGGACGCACATCTAGCTTCTCAAGTGGCGATGAGGCCGAAGGCGAGAAGAAGGCTGTAGAGATTATCTCTCAAGCAGAATTGAGTGGTCAGCAGGAAGAACTAATGTTCCACTTCAAAGGTATGCTTCCTCGTGATCCGAGTCATTGAGACTAACTCAGATACTAGAATGCGAGGATCCCTTTATGAAAGTTATCCGAAAACTGCGACCTTGGAAACGAGATCAAACCGATATTGAAATACTCGAAAGAACCAACGAGTTGATGGAAAACCAGGAAGGAGCTCCAAATATTTCGCTCAACTTGCATGGTGGAACAAATCCTTCGGAACAATGGTTCGCAACGATTTTCGGTTTTTTTCTGCAGTTTGGAGTTCTCGTATTTTCCGGTTTCACGGCATACCATCCGCGCTTCAGGACACGACTTACGGTAGAGGGCAATGTCGTCGCCAACTTCGCTTTTCCACTCATGGCAACGGGCACCACAATGATGACAGTTGGTCTCATATTATGTTCAGCAGTGGTGGATCATGGCAGTCATGAAGGCGAGCTTTCATTCCTTGATCCGAAATCTCGAACCGAAATCAAAGCAGCGAGGATACTTTGGCTGCAACGGAAGCATGAAGTTGGTGATCAGAGATTCAGCACATATGCCATGTTTGCTAGGAACAAGCAAAGAGATGAGATGCTTTCGAGAATACTGCTGTCTCGACGAGCGAAACCGTCAGTCTCGGATTCGGCTTTCCTGAAAGGCTTTCCAACATTACGAAAGCTTCTGCAGAACAGAGATCAACTCGATGCAACCGTTGGGGCATTATGCAGCTTGATTGGGTTTTTACTCCAACTTATCGCAATCAGACAGCTTCACTGGTCCACATCAATTGCGCATCTGACCGCTCTGATTTTAATGTCATTAATTCGGGCGTGGCTTCGCCGTGGGTTGATCATTACGCCTTCTGCTGCGCAAGTCCCTGACGAGCATGAGTTGGATTGGCTGGCTTTGAGGATAGGAGGAAGCGGTGTCGATGATGAGGAACATGAGGTGAATCAGGAACATCCTCTTGACACTACTTCTAAGCAATCGGAACAACCCGGCTGTAAATGGTGGTTGACTGAAGGAGAATCGGATGATGTAGACAACGGTACTGCAAATAAGCAGACGGAGTTGTGGATTGATAGTGGCTTGATCGACGAATGCATTCCTTCGAGAGCGCCAGGACCCATCAGCCGGACTATTAAAATTCGCCAACGACTAGGCTCCCTGACACAATGGAAAGGTCCCGCCTCCGATATTTCTGTAACTCTCGCCAAATCGATATCTGTGGTGATGAACACGCTGGGCCTCTGCACAGACGATCGAGGCGCCCCAGTCGTTTCGTTCCAATGGAATCTACGCGCTTGCATGAGTAGCCGTGACCTAGGACGGTTTTCTGATGCACAAGTCACGGTAGAGAAGATTGGGATGGTAGCCAAAAAGACAAACGCTGGATGGGAAGTCGATGCGACGGAGATCGAGGCAGTCTTATCATTGTGGCTTTGTCATATCGTACAACAAAGTAATGATGGAAGAGAATGTGCGACCGAAAAGAAAAAAGACTCCCGGGATTGGTTACAGCACAGTAACAGCACCAAACGAAAGGCAGTTCATTTGATCGGACCGAAGACACTTCAGACAGTTCAAGATATTAACAGATGGACGGACGGGTGGGGGCAAAGGGTGGAGTTCTGGGACGATTCGCGCCTGACGAGTCACGCATCGAGTAACAATGGGTCCAGTGATGTCTTCATGCTTGGTGCCGCCGCCGCTCCGTTAGCTGCTCGTGAGTATTACGGTTGACAGAAGACTGACTTCGATTACTGACGATTTCTCTGCAGAAACCACGCAGGCCGCTCGTAAGGAGACTGCTCAGAACGCGTCCAACCAAGGGGAATTTGACAACAGATGCTCAGAGTATATGGTCATCACTTCCGAAGCTGAACAGGATCTCTTGGTTCTCATGGCCCAGCATATATTTTCGGCCTTTCTCAGAGACTTCGTCGTCGCAATCGACCCTGGGCAGCTTGCAATGGCAGCATCGCCGAGGAATGCCGATCAGGTTACAGTTTCTGATGCGAATACATTTTCCATCTTGAAGCTCGATTGCGCCCCTTTGAATGACATCAGTCAGAAAGTTGCGAGTCTGGGCCTGGGAAGCTACCATGAAACAAAGCTTTTTCTAGTTTCAGCTTTGAACCGAGAACGGAAGCTCCCATTCAAGCCTGTCATTGAAGTAGTGCAGCGGCTTGTCTGGAAGAATGAAGTTGCGGGAGAATGGCAGGATGTTATTCCGGTGTATCTCAGACTTTTCAAAGGAAAGTTTGGACTCTGCCACGAAGCAAGCGAGGATTACCGAACTTTGATAGTCATTGCTGTTGGATTACTTGATGCTCTGGAATGCTACATCGCCAGTAGCCAATGTCGGGTTGCTTTCAGACGCCATCCGCGGGCCAGCAGAGGATTCGTTATGGACACGAGTCAGCTAACGACCTGTAAGCTGAAGCTCATACGGATAATCTTCTCGCTTGCCCGACGTGCCCCATTCTTCACCCTTCCTATGCTGAGAGATTGCTATCGGTTCCAGAACCGAGATAGCTACGACGTTGCCTTCAAGGTCCTAATGGAAGCGTCAGAAAACAATACAGATTACCAGCGAATGCTTGCTCAGGCTTTACCGACGTTCGGCTCTCCTCAGGACAGGCGATACATGATCTTCGATCCGACACACTGGACAGCATTGCATTATGCAGCCGTTCACCAAAATACTGGCAATGGCCGGAGGTCTCAGGGAGACGACGGCCCACGGCTGCCTCTTACAGAATCAACCCGCATTCAAATACGGAAATATCGGGAATATGCTGGGCCGATACTCATGAGGCATGGCCGGAGAATGATTGATCAGCCTGATGCATTTGGCATGAGCCCTTTCTACTGTGGTCTTGCCTATCGACCATCCGAAGAAGCAATCGCCTTCTTTTTGGAGAATGGGGCAAGTCTCCGCATTAAAGACCGACGTGGCCGCACCGGACTACATTATTTGAGCTCACGGGACTCTAGTACTTTTTCCACCCACAACTTCTTGATGGAGCTTTTGGTAAAGGAGACCTTCCAAGATCACGTGGATTATCTTATGCGGACGGCATATTTGCACGCTTCGTTTGAAGGTGCCGTCGAGAGCGTGCGGACATTTGTAAACCGAAAGTGTGAGTTGGAGTGCCGGGACAGGCTTGGATGGACATCTTTACACCTTTCTTTGTTGAAATTCGACAATCCTGTCCTTGCCCAGTTCTTGATTGATGCAGGCCTCAGCGTGGAAGTGGAAACCACCGAAGAATGCCAACATCCGTTGCATATTTGCGCAGCTTTGAACAGGGTCAAAGTTGCCGGTATACTCTTAAAGAGTGGTGCCGATGTCAATGCAGCAAACTACAAGGGTACTACCGCTTTACATTACGCATCTACTCCAGAGATCGCCAAACTCTTGATAGATGCTGGTGCAAATGTCAATGCTCGGAACGAGGATGGAGAGACACCGTTGCACTTTGCACAGTATCATTTCACTCACAGTCTGGAGATCAGTAAGCTTCTGATTGATTCCGGTGCAACAGTCGATAACTCCACTTGGATGAGCAAAGGACTTGATAGTCCTTTGCAGCTTTTAGCCAGACTTCGGAAGACGAGCGACATCAACATATTGGAATGCGAGCCGACCCTTGGAGGAGCGGACCTTATTATTGGGGGGTTTAAACGGTGCGAGTTGCTAGGTCAATCTGATGAGTGTCTTTGTGAGGATTGTTTGGAAAAGCGTCCCCAAAGCCCATCGTTTACTGGCATTGAAGCCCTTTCCCTTTCGCCTCATAAGACCCCCGTGGAACACACGCCTATTTCACCGATTTCCCCATTATCTTTCTCGTTCACAGGGAAATCGACCAAGGGCTCGGAAAATCGAATGAGCATCGGTGGGTTGCGTTCAAGGGAGACGGAAGCCTTTACCTCTGGGAAGTACAAGCGGCGTGATCAAAGAGCCTGTATAGTACTTCAGGAGAGCGTAGTGCGGGGGTTGGCATTCGACAGAGGAACAACCTCACTGGAAAAAATACCGAGGGATAGCCAGGATACACGAAGAGCACATCTTGCTGGAATGCTAATCGAGGCCGGCGCTGATGTCAATGGGACATCAACAAGATGGGGGCCACTTCATTATGCGTCGGAGAACCACGATGTATCTTTAATGAAAGTGCTTTGCGAGCATGGTGCAAAAGTCGACGCCATCCTACATATTCCTATAATCCAGCAGAAGAAGGCTTATCTCATGACGCCCCTCGCCATAGCCGTTGCAAGTTGTGCAGCAATCACCAGCAGAGTTGATTTCGCTATGCAAATGGAGTACACCTTTGCCCGGCATATCTTCCAGGAATGCGATCTCAACAGCCTCGCAACGGTCCAGCTACTTCTGGATCTCGGAGCCAGCCCCAACGGTTTATATCCATCTCTAACACCGCTCCACGCAGCCATTGCTTTCAGTAAGAAGGGTCGGTTATCCGAACAGACACGCCAAATGCTGCGGATTCTTCTCGACAAGGGCCTGGATATTAATGCATTGGTACCACACTTCACATTACCGAACGAGCAAAATCCACGCCAGATCATTCTTACAGCTTTGCATCTCGCAGTTGAACTGGACAATATGGCCTTCATCAAGTTCTTGTTGGAGAATGGCGCAAACCCAAATGCTACATGCAATGGAGTAGTTGGCGATATATCTTCCGCCGAGGACTACACGCCGCTTCATGTCGCCATTATGCTGCCCTCAATTCAGCGTCTAGCTTATCCAAACCAAACAGTTGGGGCTGAACTGACGGTGGACGAAGCATGGATTTTCGAACGACCGGGCCGGCGAGGTTGCATTGACCCAGCCAGTAGCGGTGTGAGGCCATCTCGCAACTTCAACACCGATACGATACCAATTGTCGACGCCCTTCTAGCTCATGGCGCTGAAGTCGAGGCAAAGTGCTCGACAGGCCAGAGTACATTGCATATTGCAGTTATGAAAGCCCTTGCTGCCACGGACGAACCCAGGCATGCTACTTTTGAGGCATCACAGAGTCAGCAAGCTGTGCCCTTTCCCGTCAGCTTCGACTATTGTCAACTTATCAGGACTCTTATTGACCATGGAGCCGACGTCAATTCCAGAGATGCTAAAGGGAGATCAACCCTCCACGCCGTAGTTACAAAAACTACCGATTTGATAGCTGTACCACTTCATCACGGTTATGTCCAGGTGGAATGGCAAGCTTTCGATGAGCTCACTGGAAAGGTTTTGGAGGCACTTTTGCATGATCCAAAGACGGTGGATATTGATGCCACAGATAATGCTGGGAAGACACCGCTTTACTACGCACGATTGAATGGATTGGGCTCTTGTGAGCAATTGTTACTGAGGCATGGTGCTATGGACGGCCCTGAGTCTCAGCCGCTCGATGTAAAGACAGATCTGGAAGATCATACTACAGTGTTGGTTGGATACTGTTCGAAGGATTGAGAGTGGAATGGCGCCACGCCGGTAATCATCATTGGTTGTTGCAAGATTGAGAATGTATTGATGGTTGGAGACTATCGGCGCCTTTTTACCGCTATGTGCCTGATTTTGTTTCCAACTTGCATTCCTTTTGCTTTTCTCGCCATGCATGTATTTTATCTGCTGGAAAAAAGGACTGCTGGTCTCAGTAGAGACTGGTAAGCTTTGATTCATAGTCGACATATTTTTGCTTCTTCGTCCTCTTTCGTTAACGCGTTCAAGTTTATTTGTTGTTTGGTATTGGGATAGCATTGGTAATACGTATTGAGTACTTAAGTAGTGGCGAGTACATATTTTGGGAATTGTTATATAATAGACTGGCATAGCAATAGATAATATATACCCGCGCATCGTGTACTTCAGTTTTTGAGCTTTACTTGACTGTGATCTCAAACGAATGAAGAGATAAATATTGAGTAAAGAGCGGCAAGTTTCTTCCTAACTTTATAACGATACTTATTGATACGAATATAAGTTAAGTACTTTAGTGGCAAACTTGCAACATACTTAGTATCTGCACAAGCTCTCTACTTGTTACAACATAAGTAGGTAATGGGGGCCAGGATATGTTTGGGGGCCATTCTACCTATGACTTTGATTTGAGATAAAGTCGTTTTGCAGCATTGGAAAACCTGGCTTCTTCTTTGGGCGCCGAGCAGTGCCAAGACTTGGGAATGCACATTAAGACCATACACATGTGGCGTTCCTCGAGTCGATTAGTACTTCAGAGCGACACTTTATTTTCTTTATAGAGATATCCGATTATCCGGGCAGTGCCAGCAAAGACGAAAGACCAAGTCTTTGAAGCAAATCCTTCTTGCATATGAAACAGAGGCGGAAGAAACCCCAACCAAGCAAAACTGTTTCAACGACAATGTTTAAAGCTTTCGTGTAGCATTCCTTCAACAGCCGAACTAAAATACAGTATTTAGATAGCCCGGGCCTACCTTCTTTCCAGATAACCACAAATCAAACCTACATCAGCATTCAAACGACACATTCTACCCTACCGAATCAAACTATAAAAAATACCAACCCCAACATGTCCTTCAACCAAGAAGACCTTGACGACGTCCCCACCACGCCCCTGCCCGACTACTCCGACTCCTGTTCCCTCCCTCCAGGCTACTCCCTTCCTTCCTCCCCTCATAGCCATTCTCCGTCCTCCCCACCACGCTACTCCCTCCCTTCCTCCCCTCCTCCCCATTCCCCGTCCTCACCACCACGCTACTACCCCCCAGGAACACCCCGTCCAAACTCGAACCGACCCCACCGCAGCTCATTCTCTGGCCCTCCCCCCCCAGACTTTGCCTCCATTAGCCCAAGACCTCGCCCAAAGTCCTTCGCCCTAGGTCATCATTCATATCTCCTCACCGTCGCACTAACCTCCCAGCACCGCTTCGAATCCTCCAGCAATCCCGCCGATAACCACCACCGCTCCTTCGGCTACATCTGTTCCTGCTGCCACATTGCCATCACTCTTCCCTACGGCCCTGAGGAGACCATGGTTCATACCTGTCAAAGCGTCGTCTTTGACAACCCCGAGACCGCACTCGGCCTGCAGAGAGCAGAGTATAGGTATAGTTGTGCGATTGCAGACGACTACAGCGTCAAGGAACTTATCAGAGCACTTCTGCTGGCACACGCTGCAAGGGATAGGTATAGGAAGGAGATGGTTGAGCTATGTGGGAACTTGAGATGTGGACAGTGTCATGTGCTGTGTAAGAGGTCCAACTGTGGGGCTGGACCGGCGGGGTGTAGGATCCCGGGGTGGGCGAGAAGATGGCGAGAGGGGAGCGCATTAGGAGAGGGTCGAACCAGCCAGGGCCCGGTACGGATCGGGAGGTTTAAAAGAAGGATGGATCTAGAGTCCGGCCATGGACAATTGAGACAGGATTAGTAATCAGGTAGGTAAGCCCCAAGAGCTGCACTCACAAGACATATCAGCCGGCGCGGCATGTGAGCACTTCCGAGATCCGCCGACCAAATCACCCGGGCAAGCAGAAGAGAGGCACACAGGGAAACCATGGTCAGAGTATGTACTCATGAACCCTCTTCGCCAGAAGAGAAGATCATAGTGGGGTAACATTGTACTAGAAGAACGTCGCAAATAAACGTAACCAATTTTGAACCACCAGAATGAATTACATACAGCCCGAAACAAGGAAATAGAAAAAAAAAAAAAGCGCTGTACATACAAGAGAAAACCAAAAGTGAACCCAAGGAAAAGGAAAAAGAAGGAGAGTGCCTGCAAAAAAACCACGAACATAGGAAGAATGGAAAGGAAATTTTAGTGTATGGTGTATAAAACCGAGTACGAAATGGCCCACGCGGAGGCCTGTTGGACTATAAAACAAAAGAAAAACAGACGATGATGCCATATGAAAAGATGGAAAGACAAGAGGTCACCCGTCATCTAAATCGACATCCCACATCCAAGAAATCCCCCTCCCCAAACCCAGTTCCCATCCAGGCCCACTTGCCCTCTCCGCTTGGTGCTCACCAATCTATTCCTCCTTCTTCTCTTCAGTCACAGTTGCAGCCGCCCGCCTGGCATTCTCTCTCTCTCTCTCGGCTGCCTCCTTGTCCTTTCTCCTCTTCCTGAGTCCCCAGTCCAAGAGGATTGGCAAGAACTTCCACATGTCGAATTCCGGCCAGAGGCAGTCCACAAACTCGATCTGGGTATCTCTATGACATTGCCACAACATGAAGTCGCTCAATCTTTCGACACCGCTAGTGCGGATGAGCAAGTCCAACGGCGGATTTCCAGCAGTAAACATGTGTTGGTCCAGGGTATCCTGTGTAATCGACTCGACGTCCGTAATTGGTTCGCCAGGGGTGTACCAGGCTGGTTGAAGATGAGACCGGTCCATTACGAGGGTGGAGGTGGAGGTGGATTCGTCATCCGAGGAAGCGGGTGGTGGAGAGGATGGAGGAGCGGGGTGAGCATGTTCGGGAAGGACGGGCGTGAGGTTGACAACGTCTTGTACTGCGGTGGTGATTTCGTCACGGCCAGTGTAGGATAAACAAACGTTCAAGATTGCCCTAGTTGCAGCGTTAGCGGGATGCAGTCTAATGCGGGGTGATGAGGGGATGAGGGGATGACTTACTTGGTGTTGTGTTTTGTCATTTCCTCCACATTATTCATAACCTCGAGGACATCTGGAGGACATAACGAACGGTGGCCGAGTACTCGAATGCATGCGCCGTATTTGTCCAAAAGATTGCCGTGTTGCGAGACTTGTAGTAGTTTCGTCTTGAAAATATCCATCAACGCATCAACCTCATATTTCGAGCGCTTGAAGTTCTCGATGGAAAAAGCATACACCGTTACCACCTTCACTCCCGACTTGTAGCACACCTCGAGAATCTATTCTGCCATATCAGTACAACCCCTATGGTTTTCCGCCCGGGTACCTGACGAACCCTCGCTAAAGCCTCGAATCCCATGTTGTGACCTTCGGCAGTCTCAATTTGTCGCATCCGAGCAAACCGTCTGTTTCCGTCCATGACAAGTCCGACATGCTGAGGTATAGGGCCCGTCCTCAGTGCGTTGATACACAGTTGCTGGAGTGATGTAGCGGCCCATTCCATCGGCGGGGACGAGAGGATCCATCGGCGGAGTTTGGTGGAGAAGATGGGCTGGGTCTGCCGAGCGGGTGTCGGTTGTGGCATGTCGTTTGCTGTGTTGTGTAATTCTGATAACGTGGTCGTAGGGAAGTTGCTTTCGGTTCCACGGATGTTGGAAGAGAGGAGAAACAAGATGTGTCTTTGAAACTCGAGATGTCTGAAAGTTGGTGGAGTTTGAAGCCGGTGGATGTTTTGGTTGCGAATAGTCCCGTTCCTTCGGTGCTGTTCAGGCAAAGGGGTCAGGCGAAAATATCGAACGTAAGTACTTAAATCACGAGTGGGAACGACAGACGGTGAGAAAAGAAGGAAAGCAAGGACAGGTGAGAAAGTGAGAGAAGGAAATTGTAAGAACAAGGCGAAGACTCTTGGAGATGTGGGTGTATGTATCGTATCTTACGACGACGAGACCTTCTCACCTGCCTGCTAAAAGTTGCGTGGTGGAAAGTGCCGGGCGTTATCGCCCTGGCTGGCCCGGCCATGATCGCAGGACAGGCCAGGGACCAAGCCGCAAAGCCACAATTTCGCAACGGCTCGACATGTGATAGGCAGGCGATTAGATGGCCAGATAATCCGAGATTTCACAAGCCACAGCCTTATTCGCCACACTTTACAGAATTCAGGAACCGAGAGTTCTGCTGACATTTTTTCTGCGGCGTGGTCAAAGCCACACCTTCTTCACATTCTGCCTGAATTCACGCCGTCCATGGTCCACGTTCTTTGGGATTTGACGTGAAAGGCCCACTGCCAGGAATGGCACATTTTACAGGATCGGGAAAGGACCGGAGTTGAAAGTGGAGCTTCCAACAGAGATGGACTTGATGATATCTTTTGGCCCGGAATTGCGGC
Organism: Ascobolus immersus RN42; assembly: GCA_003788565.2. Taxonomy (NCBI): domain Eukaryota; kingdom Fungi; phylum Ascomycota; class Pezizomycetes; order Pezizales; family Ascobolaceae; genus Ascobolus; species Ascobolus immersus. Next base: position 117,415 of record ML119718.1, on the reverse strand, counting down.
TTGTCGTTACGACAGAGAAAATTTCTCGCATTTCTGATTTTCTCGGCTGGTTTGAGGTTCGTTTCGGCGTGGACAGAAGAGTCATATGCTGGCAAGGGGTTTGCAAGGCGGCAGCTGTGTACGAGTATGATGTAGCATATCAACGTTGCTGAGTGCTGTCGCGGATATCTCGTCTTCCATACGAGGTGCATGAGATGTGGTGGAGCAGGTGGATGACATACCTTTGGGGTCTATCATTCATTTCATCCGTCTTGGGGATGGAGGTTACGTTATTTTGGGTAGATTTAAAATTGATATCCATCTCTATCAGCGAGACCGACACCGAAACCGAAGATCCGAACGAGATCTCTGCTTCCATGTGAGAATTGGAAAGCATTCATAACTTTATGACTGTTAAGCATCAAACGTCCCTAAACATCCCGATCAGCTTCATCTCGAGATCTCATCCGCCATCTATAAAACCATGCCGTCTGGTCAACTCCGAATATGAGGCTCACCAGAAACGTCAAAAGATTTGCTTCGGCGGATGTCACGGTCGCTTATGCGAAGCAGAACGTTCGAAAAACATCCGCAAAAACATTAACCCGGTACGGACTACCTTATTCTGCTCTCGCACGTCTCACTACCTACGGCTATTTGCACCCTCATTGGTCTGTTCGCCTTTTTTTTGCGTCATATCCATCTTGAATTTCTATGATAAACTTTTTTTGATCGGGAAAGCTTCGCGACCTGTTGGACGGCGGCCAGCGGAGCTGGAACCTTCACTTTTTACCCCTTCGAGCTTTAAGGAGAACAATTTTGTTGCGGGATCAAAATTTCCCTCTCCTAGTTGGATTTTATATGACTCTACTACGCTTGTTGATACCCCTCTTGTCGTTGTGTCTGCTATCTATCTCTTCGTTGTGGATCTGAGTGCTGTGCTGAAGAGAGTCACTTATCTTTGACCTGAATCCCACCCCCACCATCGCGAACCAACTTCCCTCTTTGCTTTCCTCTGATCTCCACTTCTCTCGTCAATCCTTTTTCCTCTCCAACCTTCTCCACTCGAACCGCCTCCCTAACCCTGTTATAATTCGACTTAGCAATCGCCGGACGCGGATACCTTATTTTTGCGTTGTTGCATCACCCTCATCAAACCTTGAAAGGCGCACACATTCGGCGACATCATCAAAAACTCACCAGCATCCCGTTTGAGTGAAGAAGCAACAAACGTCTCAGCGACACACAGGAAGGAAAAGGATACCAAACAGCAAACGGCGACCAACTCCCGACCATCAACCGTTTCACTGTGAAGTGAGAGAAAGTAGACAGAGTAGCAAAAGAACAGTAAGTTTCCTTATCAATGCCAACTCATCCCTCAAGCTTGAACTGGTTTCTCACCATCTCGGCTCTGCAGCTCTCTACATCACCACAACCACCACCACAATGTCATTCTCTACACAAGCAATCCGCATGGGCCGGATAGGCATGGCCAGAACTGCCACTCGTTCCCTCACCAACTTCCCAAGACTCTCCGCCAACAAGACCAGCACACTCGCAGCACAACTCAGAGGATTCTCCGCTACGACGAGGACAAGAGCCGCTCCTAGGCCAATGGACCCATTCCCAACAGAACCAGTCCAGACCAAGAAGAGCGGAATCAGATGGGGAAGACTTCTCTTGGGATCAATCCTCCTCTCGGTAACTGGAGGAGTCGTATACCTCTCATACGGCATTTACGAGCAGCGGAATCCCAATGAGCAGGCTCCAGCCGACCCAACAAAGAAGACTCTCGTCATTTTGGGTATGTCCACACCATTCTCCGCAAGCCCGAACAAAACAGCGCAATTGAGAAGGCATATGGGGCCAAACGACTAACGAGAGAATAGGATCCGGATGGGGCTCCGTCTCTCTCCTCAAGAAGCTCGACACTGAGAACTACAATGTCATTGTCGTCTCGCCACGAAACTACTTCCTATTCACCCCTCTTCTCCCATCATGCCCCACCGGAACGATCGAGCACAGATCCATCATGGAGCCAATCCGCCACATTTTGAGACACAAGAAGACCGAGGTCAAGTACTACGAGGCCGAGGCCACCGAAATTGACCACGAGAAAAGAGTTGTCAAGGTCTCTGATTTGTCCGATATCAAGGGTGACGTTCACTCTACCGAGATCCCGTTCGACTACCTCGTTGTTGGTGTTGGCGCCGAGAGTGCTACATTCGGTAAGTTTGGACCTGAACCCGGCGATTTGGTTTGGGAACCACGAGGACTGATTGTGGCGTGATGTTTGCAGGAATCCCTGGTGTTAAGGAACATGCTTGCTTCTTGAAGGAGATTCAGGACTCGCAAAAGTTGAGAAAGAATGTGATGGACTGCATTGAGACTGCTTTGTTCAAGGAGCAGAGCCCAGAGGAGGTTGAGCGTCTTCTCAGCATGGTTAGTTCTTTCCGAGTCGCGAGTGGTAGAAGAGTGGAATCTAACAGGTGTAGGTCGTCGTCGGAGGTGGACCAACTGGTGTCGAATTCGCCGCCGAACTCCAGGACTTCTTTGAGAACGATCTCAAGAAGTGGATGCCCGAACTCGCCGACAAATTCAAGGTCACCCTCGTCGAAGCCCTCCCCAACGTCCTCCCCATGTTCAGCAAGGCCCTCATCGACTACACCGAAAAGTCTTTCCGTGACGAGAAGATCGATGTCAGGACCAAGACAATGGTCAAGAACGTCGGCGACAAGTACATTGACGTCGAAGCTATCCTTCCAGATGGATCCAAGGAGAAGCAGCGCATTCCATATGGTTGCCTCGTCTGGGCTACCGGAAACGCCATCCGCCCAGTCATCAGAAACCTGATGAACAAGATCCCAGAGCAAAAGACCGCTCGCCGTGGTCTTGCCGTCAACGACTACCTTGTCGTTGATGGAACTGAGGGAATCTGGGCCGTCGGTGACTGCGCTCAGTCCAAGTACGCCCCAACTGCCCAGGTTGCTTCTCAGCAAGGTGCCTACCTCGCCCGTCTCTTCAATAGCATGGAGAGAAAGGAAATCATCGAGAGCGAGATTGAGCAGCTCAAGGAGCTCGAGGCTTCTTCCAGCGCCGCTGACGACAAGACTGCTCTTCAGAAGACCCTCGCCAAGAAGGACCGTGAGCTCAAGAAGTTTGCAAAGATCTCCTCGTTCGAGTATACCCATCAGGGATCTCTTGCTTACATTGGAATGGACCGTGCCGTAGCTGATGTCTCGCTTTGGGGCGGAAACGTTGCTTCTGCTGGTGGTCTCACTTTCCTCTTCTGGCGCTCTGCCTACTTGTCGATGGTTTTCAGCACTCGTAACCGTGTTCTCGTCATTATGGATTGGCTCAAGGTCAAGGTCTTTGGACGTGATGTCTCCAGGTTTGTTCTCTTGGTACCTTTGATGACTAGAATGGTGACTAACATTTGAAACAGAGAGTAAACGAAACGAGTCGTGTTATAACACTTTCATTGCTTATTTAAAGCGTTTTAATACCACAGCCTCCACTACCTTCTTTTCTTCGACTCTCTTCGACTCGACTAATACCTCCTTTGCTCGCGACTAATCCTTCACCTCCTCCACATCACTTTGCAGCCTTGATGCCAATTAAGCATGGCGTCGGCTCTCCTCTTTTCCTTTGTCTTTAGACATGGCCATTTCGTCTCGAATCGCCTTTTTAGTTAATTTCCTTTGTCAAAAGTTTCTTTGGGCGTTATGTATGATTTCATCTTCTTCTTGCGTTGGATCTGTTTTTTTCTCATCTGTTCTGGTTCTCTTTTTTGCCTTTTTTTGATAGATGGCGGTCTTTCTTTCTTTGTATAATGTATCTGGGACGGTATGGATATCAGATGGTGGGATGGCGGGCATTGATTAGGATACCTGGACTGGTTGTCTGAATATAAAAAGCATGTACTGCGCATTCATTCACTTGTTGTTTCAGTCTTATTGTTTGTGTACGAACATTGTGCTGAGAGCTTCGGGTTTCTCCGTTCTATTGAATAGTTTGACATGTTTGACATGTCCCGGGCGCTATCACGCTATCCGAACCCTTAGCTCTGTTACTACGGTACTTACTTATCACTATTTAAAAATTTGCGCCATTTCACGTTCACCACCACAAGCCCCCGATCTACACTCCCAAGCTCCTCCCAGTACCAAGGTAACCAAGATCCCATTCAAACCTCCAAGTCCCTTGATGAACCCCCCAAGCTCTCGGCCATCTCCTCCAAGCCCAACGCCCCATCGCCGAGGCCCATTGCTTCGCCGCGAGCCTGTTTCAACTCGGCTTTCCGCGCCAGATCTAGCATAGTCACGTGCCGAGCTGCTGCCAGAAGCTCGGTATTGCCTTGGCCTACACACGCCACGGCAGGTTGGAGGCCAAATCGAAGGTCCCAAGGAAGGTGTCAAGATGTGGCGCAGGCTGTGCAGGCGGAACCCCTGCTGCTCCTCCGCTCCGCATTCTTCCTTTCTTTTTCTTTCTAACGACCACCAGGGTCTACATACAATTGAAGGAGAAACATACTATGTAAGTACGCAATCACCTCCGTCCCCATCAGAAACCCACTTGATGATGTCTTTCGGCGATTCGACCACAATCGTATTTCGAGAATTGCCGTTCCGTCCACAGCCTGCGCCCTGAATGCACCGCCAGCAAACGTCTCGGACGGAACTTCAATACGGGAAGCAACCTCTTGGCCGGTACCCTACCAACCCGCAGCATGACACAATCCATCAACTGCCCCCCATCAGCCATCAGCATCCACACCACCACCAGACGACAAGAACTGCCAATTGCTCAGCCCCGCTTTAATTCGTAAGCGCTGCTTGGGATGGCATTGTTGAGGCGTGTTAGAGATGGACAAGTGCGTAGGTGAGGTAAGTCGGATTGCCGCCTTCCCGGGGTAGTCAGCATGTTGGGGGCGGGGATATAAAGTGATGGGATGTCCCAGTCTGGGGATGCAATTCATCATATTACTACCATAACTCCATCTACACAGAACTTCGGTCTACCAATCGATCATCAGCAGTAATCGATAAACCGGACAGACGGAACAACTTTTACACCTACTACCTAACTAAACCACTACCAATCCTACTTCAGTTCACCACAACCACAACCACCTACAATGTCCTACACTCCCACCCCCGACCCAAACTCTCAGTATCCCTACCCCCAACAGGGACAGTACCCTCAACAGCATGGTCAATACCCTCAGCAACCCTACTCTCCAGCTCCATATAGCAACCAGGGATACCAGCAACAACAACCTCACTACGACCAGAGCCAGCAACAAGCCTACCAGCAAGGGCAGCAAGGCTGGCAGCAACAGCACCCCCAACAACATCATCAACAGCCACATTTCCCCCAGCAGAACCAGCAGGGCGGTTACCACAACCAGGGCTACCAGCAACCAGGTACACCCGACCCATCATCCTACCAAGGGACACCGAGTCCTGGTGCACAGGGATGGAATAGCCCGCCTCCACACGACCAAATGAGGTCTGCTACACAGACACAGCAGAGCGGTGGTGGTAACGCCGACTTTTACGGTTCTGCCGTCGAAGCCAACGTAGGCGACGGCCGCGGAAACCCCCAGTATGGCCAGCAGCAGGGAGGAGCACAGGGACAATACGGCCAGAACTATGACCCCGCTGGAGGTGCCGATGGTGAGCGAGGTCTCGGTAGCACACTTGTTGGTGGTGCTGCTGGTGCGGCGCTGGCTAGTAAGATGGGCATTGGCAAGTTTGCTGGTGCTGCCGTTGGTGCGGGTTTGTTGAATGCGTACCAGCATTACAAGAAGAAGTAGTAAAGGGTGGACGTGTCGCTTGTCTTGGTTTACATCTGCATTATATTTTGGGGTTTCCTTTGTGGTGATTTTGGGATTGTGGCTTTTGCGTTGAGATTTTTACATGTCTGGAATGGTTTGATTTGCATATCTTATGAATGAATTTGGTTATCATCTGAAAGGAGTATTTTAATTGGGCCCTTTGATCGCAAGTGGTGCCTTTAAACGGTTATAAGTGGTCTGAACCGCCTCCATCTAATTGGAGGTTACTATGTTTAAATCCCCAACAAGCAACACAACCCTCCACACCACCCCCTCCATCCTCACCTCAACAGCCCTCTTCTCCTCCTCAACACACCATAGCAGCTTCCGCTCCACCAGCAATTCATGTACCCTCGTCAACAAGGCATCCGCATCTTCACCACCTGTAACCTCATCCGCCTTTTCGGGCCTGGGCACTTCGATTAGTCGTTGGCATGCCGTTACTACGGTAGTGTAGCCTTTGATGATGGGCAGGAAGGAGTAGCAGCAGGAACAGACGTAGCCGCGGGTACGGTGGATGTTTTGGGTGGGGTCGCGGGAGAAGATGAAGGGGTGGGTTTCGGGGGCGTAGAGGGTTGAGCAGGAGGAGGCGGGGGAGGATGGGGAGGATAGATAGGTGGAGTGGAGGGGGATTGAGGTGAGGTCGAGGAAGGGGTTGGGCATGTGGGGTGGTTGTTATTATTGGGTAGTTCTTACGATATGGGAAGTGGATTCGGAAGGGATATATGGCGATATAATATTGGCTCCATCTCCGTTGTAGGTTATGAGGATTGTTTCTAAGGGTTGGTGAGGAATGGTTCGACGTTTCATGACGTTGGATCAAGTCGTGAAACCAGGTTAGTACCAGAGTAACAAGGCGGCTGCTTTGTTCATTGACCAACCTTTCAGCTCCTTAGCTTAAGTACCTGCGATGCAAGTAGGTACGTTCTGATTCTCCTTAAAAACGACCAGCCCGGGAGAACTGCGTCGAAACGAACACACAGAGGACGCTCTTAGAACGGAAACACAAGTTCATGTACCTTTCGCACCAGTGAAACTCTTTCTTTCAGAGCATTACATTCAATCTATCAGACTTAAGAAGAAACAATATTATCCTACACCACCCTATACCCCTAGCATCTGAGACCACAACATAGAACAAAGACCAATAAAACGAATGAACAAAACCAAAAAAAAACAAATCTCCAAACAAGGATCCCGAAAGATGCAAAACAAACAAGGGAGCAGATAAAACAAACAAAATAAAGAGATTCCAAACAATGCAATTAACCTTCCTTTAACAGTGGTAGTAACGAGTGACCCAACCGAAAGCAATAAACCCAGAAAAGAGAGGAAACCCATAGTAAAAATAACCTTCACAGAGAAATCCGTAGTAAAGAGATAAGGAAACAATAGGAAGTAGAAAGACACCGATTACTGTCCCAGTACACCGGATGAAACAAACAAAAGAAAGAAAGAAAGGAACAGGGACATCAAATATTCCGCAACACAAAGCCCCAATCAACTTCCTCGTACAAATTATTACAAGAAACGAAAGAAGAAAACACTCCAAAAAAATCCCCACACCTCAACTCACCGCCTCAACAACTCCACCTAACCAGCAAGGACCCTCCTCAGCCTGGGCAAGAACTGAGCATTCAGCTTTGCAATCTCCGAGATGACGGGCTTCTCCGGCAATCCCGCTCTGGCCCTCAAATGCTCCTTATGAATGCTCCTCCTCTTCCTCTCAGCCTCAATCGGATCATCATTATCCTCCTCCTCATCGTCATAGTCGCTCTCGTCCGAGGCATTCAAGTCCTCCAAGTCACCCTGTCAGACACGATTAGTTCATTTCAATGGGGGGTAGGTATACTTTAGATCTACTCACATCGCCAATGCCAAAGTCTGACGCCTTAAAGACATTCTCGGGCTGTGCATCTTGCCATCCGTTGCCGCCCATCTTCTGGCGGGTCTTGCCTTCGTGCCAGCGCTTCTTGGCCTTGTGCCATTCGATGAGGCTGTGGACTTCTTCGCGCACCTTGTTGTAGTCGACGGTGCCGGCGTCGACGGCTTCGAAGAAGAGCGCGTTCATGTCGAGCTTGCCGCCGCCGGCTGGACCGGTACGGAGGAAGTCGAGGATGCCTTCGAGCCAGCCCATCAGTTTGTCGAAGAGGCCGTTGTCGTGGATGTGCACCTCGTGGACAAACTTGTAGAAGTTGTCTTCGTGTCTGGCGCAGAGGTCGATGAAGGCCTGGACGGTCTGGTTGGGGTCGTGGGTGAGGTTCTGTTTCTGGATCTTCTCGATGACGGCAATCATGTCGTCCATGAAGTTGGAGAAGTCGGTGATGGACCCGTAGACGTTGGCGGATTTATAGACCCGCACAAGTGGGTCGTAGAAGATGGTGAAGAGGTCGCGGAAGAGTTGGAGGGTGACGGGCTCGGAGATGGTCTTTTGCATCATGTCCTTGTCTCGCATGCGGGTGACAAGCTTGATGTATTGCTTGAGATATGAGAAGAAGTGAACACCAGACTTGAGTTCCTCATCAACCTGCTCCGCTGTTAGTACAGTAGTTTCGCTTTGGTTAAGGGCACTTTCATTCTCGACCGCACAGTTCCATGCAACGTAAGCATTAAAGATCTTCTCGATCTGCTTTGGCTCAGGAGGTGGGCCGAGCTCTTCGTTTTGGACGATGGCAACAAGCAAGTCAACCTGAGTCTGTTCAGCCTCAAGTCGAATATGCTGCTTGATGGGCTCATCGGCGTTGACAAATGCCTTGATCCTGTTGGTGAAGAATGGGTCGGCAATCTTCGCCTCGAGGGTATCAATAGTCTTTTGCAACTGTCTCATACCATCCTGCAACGCCAGAGTTAAGACTCTCTCCATAAGAGATCTAGATCCGAGTGGACGTGCAAGGAAGAGGTCCAAGACACTGCTCATCACAGCAGCAGGGTTCGTCAACCGAATAATATTCTTGAGAACGGTGTACGGGATGAGCGAGTGTATCCGCTTGAGCTGTGTGAAGAGTTCCGGCGAATTGTCCTCAGCAAGGAAGATGTGGTATATGGTAGCCGCAACTTCGATTCTCATCCACTCGGCAAACTTCCTGTAGTTTTCCGAAAGATCTTGAAGTCTATCTGCTTTCCGGATCTCCGCAAAGAGATTGGTCAAGCCATCTAGGAAGCAGTTAGCATGTACTCCACAACTCGAAGAAAATAAAGCACTCACGGTTCTCCACAATATCTCTTCTGAACCCTTCCATATACCTATCCAACTCTCTCGCTCTCTGTCGGGCAACTTCATAGAACTTCTGCTGTTCCTGAACCCTCAACTCATCCATCTCACGCCTCCTCTTGACATCCAACATCTCCTCAGCATTGAGAGTAACAGGGTCGGTGGTCAAGAATCTGGTGAGAGCATTCGAGGCCGCAATTTGCTTGTCTACCAAGAGCGCACGAAGGAATGCTCTGAACAGGATACGTTGGTTCTCTCTGTACAGGATGACGTTGGCACTCCTCCTCTCGATACTGTTTCTTCCCTTCAGATCAGCTGAACCGCCTGATGAAGATGATTCAGATGAGATGGAGTCGGCATCATTCTCCTCATATCCTTCGAATTGTGATGTGACTGCCTCCAGGGACTCCTTCACCTTTCTAGGTAACGACGGTAGAACCTTACCAGGCAACTCAGCCCGCAGCTATAAGAAGAACAGTTAGTAGTTGATCCCCAACAGATACCAAAGACACCTTACATCCTGATGCAGTTTCGAAAACTCTCCATATCTTCTACCCACAATCACATCCGGATGCCCTTCCCGTTTTGAGCGTATCAGAAACTCGGCATGTGTGTGATATCTGATATTCCTCTTGATACTGGTCTGGCGAACCGCTACCACATTGACATCCCAGCCGTTCAAAACATTCCCTTCCGGCACATTCATAAGCAACCCATTCTCATCAGCGCCTCGCTCAACGACTTCAATTTCCTTAAAAGTAACTCGTTCTTCGTAGCCTGATGATGTGGTCACTCCCGAATTTATCATGAGCTCCACCAGCTTGGTCGCTTTCTGAGCGAGCTTTCGGCGCTTGGTTTCTTCTGCTCGGTCTTCGGAGGAGGAGATGTGCTTGTTGGCGAATGATTCTAGGAACTAAACCATGAGTTAGCCTTGTGAGTCTCGCGAGGTAGACATCCAGAGCAACCACTCACCACTTGTAGTCTATCCTGCCAGAAATCCTTCTCTCTAGCCTGATCCAAAAATGGAAAGTTTCGGATATGGTTGACAAAGATATATCGCAGTATCGGTAGTTCCGAGTCGACAGGCGCAACCTCTCCGAGAGGGCTTCTGAATGGCGCTCCGAATCGTTGCAAGGCAGTCGGTGAGTTGAGTTCCGCAATCTCAAAATGAACCTGTTGCGAGATCAACTCTCTCTTGAGGTCTGTTCAGGAACCGCTTGATTAGCACATGTCTCTTCCCGTAAACCATCCCTGGTATTCAAATTCCGCAAAAAAACGTGGTGGTCTTTCATCCGTTTGATGGAGTCTCGCATGTGACGTCGATCTTCCATCAACTTGACCAAACCAACACTTCTTTGAAGGGGGCGGCAAAGGGAACTTACAGTGTTCCTCTTTTCCTGTCAGGACCGGCCATTTTCCATGCGTTTCCCGTGGCTGTCGTGATCGGGTCGAGTCCTTCGTTCCAGTTCTGGCTCTTCCAGTTCCTGGTCGAATCGTGAGTGGAGCGGGTTGTGATGGTAGTGGGACTGGTGGTGCTGCTACTGCGACGGGTGCTTCCGTGACCTGTTCCTCCAAACTGTTGTGCCAGACATCCGGATCTGTGCCGGTGCGTTGTAGCGTCATTGCGGGAGCGTTGAGCTTTAGACGATCGATGTCAGGAACCGGAGAATCGTTCAAAACCAACATTGCGTTCGTACCTCTTGTGTGTGTATGTGTATGTGTTTGGGGGTGAGGGTGGGTTCGCTTGAAGCTAGATGTCCGTCCGAGATGACAGTCTTTGAAATGCTGGAGCGGATGACTTGAGTGGAGGTTTAATTCCAAAGGTCAAACTTATGCAGTCGCAGGTTGCGTCCCAGGGCAGTAATCGAGGCTAATGTAGTGCAAGTTGCTGCGGCTGTGGTCGATTTGGCGGGGATATTTTCGATGTCAGGGTCCAGGTGTCAAAGGTGGTGTTGTGTAGCGAAAGTCTGAGAGGTGTGCGTATCGTCGACGTAACTTGCCTTCTGTTTTAGTAGCTGCTGATCCGGGCTGCGCCTCAAGGGAGAAGGTATGTGTTGCGTCAGATCAAGTGAGCGAGTCGAACTGCCGTGGGGTTTGATAGTCGTTGCTAAGCGGTCGAGGAAGTAGGAACCGGTTGAGTTTCGTCGAGTGAAATGTCTGCTGAGCGAGTATGGGAGGGTCCGAAGCTTTATAATGTCCAACTGTAGAATCCGTCCAAGACAGTCGTACGTGTCAGTAGACCAGTTTGTCGTTGGTGAAAGATTTGTATCCACTCCAAGAGCTTTGGCGAGTAGTGAGAGAAGCAGAGTCGACTTGGTATTGCTTGGAAATGGTGGCTTTGCAATGCAACAAGGTATCGCGACAGTTGGAAGGAGGGGCTCGCTGCAAAGACGACAAAGCGCAAAGAGAAGGGGAGAACAGTTCCGCTTGGAAGTTCAGAGCCAGGACAACTTGACCGTACAGTACAAGAGATGAAATGACAGAGTGAAGCAGGATGAAAGGGACAGATACTAATGAAAGTGATGATGTTTGCCTTGCCTGACTAAGAAGCTTCCAACACTTGTGATTTCAAGTTCTCAAATTTTTTGCTGAAGTTTGTTTTGCTGCTCTCGCAACCTGCATACGCTTCATACATATCGAAAAAGTTCGATGACGTTTGTCCCTCTTCATGGACTGCAGCCTTTCTCTTTCGTCAGATGGCCCTGGCTCAGGGATTAAACTACAGTTGGTTAGGGTGCCACCCATTTCCTACCACAACCTTTCAACTTTGCAACAACAAATGTATTTTTGGCTTCAAATCGAACATGCAATTCACATCTCCACACGTACGTACTTTTTAGTTGCAACACGACTGTTCGTTTACCACGATAGGCTACAAACTGTGCCTTGTAGGGTGTTGAACCGATCTGCTGTTTGAACATTTGCAAAGCCACACAGCTTACGACGCTCGAGAAGACAACTGTTCAACACAAGCAGCTAACGAGCAGTCAAGAGATAGGTAATCAGAGGCTTCCATCCCAAGAGCCACCGCTCGGGCAGAAGCCGGGCAGAGGGATGAATGCGGCATCATTCCGTAGACCAAGAGAGTGACAAGACGAAACTTCCGGAGTTCCTTGCGGACGAGCCCGTCTTGACAAAGACATTCCCTGTTCTACTGGATGCCATTTCCAATTTTCGATGATTCCCATTTGGTACCAAGCCCTCCGCCACATCTCATCATCATCACGCATGTGTGCTTGGGATACAATCGAAATCTCTCTCATTTGAAACCAAAACACGCAGCAAAAAACATTCGAGAATTTCAGATCGAACGTCCATCCATCCAAAATGAACACCTGAATATCAAACGCAAATCCGCACGGCCATCTCCGACAGGGACCCTAAACCATCTCGGCAATTCCAATCGGGCCGTTAAACTAGCGAGCTGGCCACATCGGAACGAACCCCACGCAGGAATCTCCCCACCAGCCAACACCTTCAATCTCAACCAATCATGAACATTATTAACATTATCGAAGCTGCGATTCGGGATGGCTCTACAATGACTCCTTCTCCTGAGCTTTCGCATGTAGATGTATGTACTGCGCGCGCGTAAGTAGGTATCGTATTAGTCGGTATAAGTATTCGAGTTGTGTTGTTTCTCGTGGTGGGTATATTTGTATGTGCGAGCGCGTGCAGTGTAGTGTGAACCAGAATCCAATGCCATCCTTTTCCATCCTCCTCCTTTAGCCACCCTTCTCCTTGCAGTCCCAACTACTGCTTTCCCTTTAGAAACTTGCCCAGCTCTCGGTCAAACTGTTCGCATCTTATCGGCATTTCGATTTGGTAGAAGGGATTCTTCATCACATAATCGGCGTAAATTTCGTATATCTTCTTGCACACCACATCGACGTTTGGCTGTCCAGGTTCCGTAAAGACCAGGAACTTTATACCTGTTATGTCGCAGTTTGATTAGTATCATCATAAACTGCTATCCTGAACAAAGCCAATGTCTCTGTGCTGCTTGGGGCCTTGACGAAGCCACCTCCTGATCTTCCCGTAATTCCATCCCACCAGCGTGACACTCCCGCGAGAACATACCGGTCAGGGTCTGAAAGCACTGCATCCTAAACATCTCACTCTCCATCACCTCCAATCCTCTCGGCGGTCCACCTCTTATCCCGGCTTCTGTGGTGTTGTTGACGGGGTTGATTAACGATGTGATTGCGTGGACTCCGTGAAAGGTTCCGGCGAGGACAAGGTAGTCATTGGCGCTGAGCGATTGTAGGCCGCTGTTGAAGTTTCGGTGATAGATCAGACCGCCGGACTTGTTCATGATGAAGAGAGATAGGACAACCATTGTGGATGCAGTGTCGATGAAGATGGAGGTGCGTGGTGCGGCGTAGTGTGTTTGCGATACTGGCTTGCAATGGAGATTGGTAAAGGGAGGAGAAGCGGGGTGGGCTCGCGACGGTGTTGGTGCTTGACAGGGTCCGCTTTCTTCTGATGTTTTCGATCGATCGGCAGGCCCAGGCGGGGGATTGAAGGAGAGGCTGGGATTCGGTTGGTGCGGGATCCGTTTGTTCGCGGGATCGGTTGAGAAGTTCGTTAGGGAGAACAGGCGGAGAATGGACGGGCCCAAGGCCAGTGGCTTGTGATCGAGCTTAACCAAAACGTCGCTAGTCTAAGTAACCCCATGGAAAAACATTTTTCCGGCAGAGCGCCATTCTGTTCTCAGCTTCCTTCCAATCGTTGGCATCTTCGCTCTCGCGGGTTGGGCCAGCTTCTGTCGCCAAAACAAAACAGAGCAAATAACTTTCCCACCACCTCGCAGCTCCTTGCCATTCATCACCACAGGCCATTACACCACAAACCGATTCTTTCATCTCGGCGTTTATACTTTCAACCCCATCACACTCGTTAACGCCCCCCCCCTCAACTTTGCATCCCGCACACGCTCAACATCTCTTCCATACCACTTTCAACTCTCTCGATAACCTTCCATCGCCAACCTCACCCGTCACAATGCCTCTTCCAGCCCCAACCGCTCGCGCCAAAGAATCCGCCCACATCGACGAGGAGGCCGGCTCTACGCTCCGTCTCGGCGAATTCCAAAACGTCCCCTCGCTCACGCTCTCAGAAACCCGCGAATTGATCAAGGCGGTCCTCCAGCACAGAGTCGACAACAACCAGTACCAGGGTGTCGGAGAGACGGAGGTGTTGACCAAGACAAAGGAGTACTTGGATGTGTTTAGCAGATTCAAGCAGAGAGAGAGTATCCAGGCCGTCGAGCGGATCTTGTCGCAACAAACCCAGTTGGCGGCGTTTGAGAAGAGTCAGTTGGGAACGCTTTGCTGCGATTCCGCGGAGGAGGCGAAAACGTTGATTCCCAGCTTGCAGAACAAGCTGAGCGATGATGACTTGCAGAGGTTGTTGGATGATGTAGGTCTTCTTCTTTGTTGTTGTTGTCTAAGGTGGTTCCGTGCAGTGTGGGTAGATCGAGCAGGTGCTCTGCTAGCTATCAGGAGGTGGCGAGACGCTGGAGGATGAAGCGACCCAAGCCTGACCAGCGAGGTTATCTTTGATACACTGGCTAACAATCCGCCTACAGATTACTAAGCTCCGCACCTTCATCGATACCTAGTCGAACACATCTTCGGAAAACTAGGAGTAGGGAGGGCGGAGGAATCGGGTTACGTCTTGCAGGTGGGCAGATACTGGAACAGCACAGGATTCAGTATGCCTGGGGTATGATCACATTGGTTCGGAGAGACGTTGGTTCAGAGGGAAGAGGCGGTTGGAGTGGGTTGGGCGTTGCGGATGGTTTACACCACATAAGCTTTGGATGATCAGAGTCTGTTACTGGTTATTATTGTGGGTTCTATTGCTATTATAGGCGTTGCATTTCTTGTAAGCTGAGCGTTCTTTTACTTGTATCAACTAGAGTTTTGATAATCACGTACTTTTTGTGTTAGTATACCAGAAACTCAACTGTTCAAAATTCAACGATCCATGATATTGGAAGTACCCAACAAGAAACAGAAAAGCAGCCCAATTACCGGTATCTAAATCCCAGAAAGCACAGAAAAGACCATATGACCTACTTACTTATATTACCCGAAATCATAATTGCAAGCAAGGGAATATTTTGTGAACAAACAAAAAAAAGCCCGCTAAAATGGCTCTAACTTGAAGAACAATGATATCACATCAATGCTACAACCCCTAAACATTACTCTACACCCTCATGCTAACTGGTCCCTTCTTGGACGCGGCCCTCTTCTTCTTCTTTCCCTCCTCAAACGCGTTGGCAGAGGCATGGTCTCTCCCGAGGTTGTCCAAGTCCTTGACCTTGTAGATTCTGACAATCCAGTTCTCTGAAGTGAAAGCCTCATCAAGGATATCAAGAGTTGGGCCAACAGCGGGCACCTTGACGCCTCTGACTCTGTCGACGGCCTGTCCACTGGGGAACAGCTTGTGGTAATTGTAGTAGGACATCTTGTACATCAAACTGTCCTTCATGGTTTGAGTGGCACCCTCATCGACCTTGTACTCGCCTCTTGCGGTGAAGAAATTCCTCTCCTTCACCTCGTCTGGCCACACACCCTCGGCAATACGAACCATCCACAAGAACTATTCAGCTTGTCAGTAATGTACTCCCGGACTATACAGTTCTGGAATTCTCATACCTTGTTGATGTCATCACCAGAGTAGCCCAAAAGACCACCAAAGATGACGAGAATGTAGTCCACATCGTGCTGTCTCAATATTGGGTAGGCGGTCATCTCATTCGAAGCCATTGCCTTTCCGACGGTAGCAATGTGGGTGTTGTTCCAGGTGTTGTTGTCGACAAGAGTGGCACGGTCAGCCATACCACCAATCTGATAACCATAATCCCACCAGGACATAATCTTCGCGTCCTCTGGAGTGTTCTTTCTCAACCAGTAGTAGGCCTCACGATAATCATCAATGATGTGTTGACTTCCGTCCGGCAAGCGACTGGCCAAGACGACCGAAGGACTGGAGTAGGCGTTGGAGGTGACCCAGGTACAGTGGGTGACGAAGAGCAGAAGGTAGAGTGTGAAAGTGACAGAGACAATGAGCTTCGACATTGGCGAGTAAACCCCCTTTGGCTCTCCCTCAGCAGTCAATGCGCCCTTTCTTGGCTTCTTCTCCTCAGCCTCCTTCTCCTCTGGGGTTGCTTCTTTTGGTGATCCAAGAACAACATAGTTCTCCAAAATAGTAGAGGCGGCAATGGCGCCGCTAACGCACACGCACGGGGTGAGGGTCAACATAAGACGGACCATGACACCGGAGAAGTAAGAGCCCATAACGGCGTAGACAATGACGAAAACGTGTTCATCTCTGAGTTCTCTGAAGAGCATGTAGACACCGGCTGGGAAAAGCCAGACAAGGAACTGCAAGTCGAAAAAGAAGGCGGGCCAGGCGGTAGGTTGATGCTCAGAAACGGAGGCGATAATTGGGATATGGATCTTTGCGTAACCAGTATCCCAGAGCGAGTAGAAACGTCCGGACCATGGGGCAATGACACCGCTAACGGTCAAGAGCACAAGCGCCGCCGACGCGAGCAAGAAAGTAACAATAACAACCGTCTTCAACAGAGTCTGGAACTGCTTGGAGGGCACCAAACTTCGGAGATAGTCGACGAACGCGACAATCTGAAGAAGACCAAAGACACCTAGAACAAGTCAGCCGGATTCTCACTTTGGAGGCAATGGGCTTACCGAGAGCAGACATGTGCTCAGACGATCTGATTGGCAAGAATCCTACGAAAGGAATCTGCATACTGGCCAGCGTTCCGAGAGCGTACCAACTGCAGTAGGCGGTGTACAATCGTGGAGAGAAGCGACCCATACAGACAAGCACAAACGCGTGAAGCGGAATCATGTTGGTGATGAAGACATATCCACCCCATGCGGCAACCATGTAGAAGTAGAACAGAGCGCACAGGGCTCCCCAGTATGCGCTTCCAACCTTCAATGCCTTGATCCAGAGGAAGAAAGTGATCATGAGGAGGAAGATGGCAATGGCCTCGTTGTCGTAAGAACCAGCTACTGAACGAGAGATATATCCAGGCGCGATGGCGATGAAAGCTGCTGCAAGGAGACCGGCCGAGTCGTTCTTCATCTCCTTTGTAAAGAAGTAGGTCGCAAGTGCCGTAAGTCCGGAGAAGGCGGGAGCGAGAAGGACGCAAATGTTTCGAATATCGACCGGCAGAGTGAGGAACTTGAGGACGTGATAAATAAGACCGGAGGTGACCATAAGGCCGGGGTACAGAGTACCACCCGTTACTCTGCCCAATGGATGCCATGTCCCTGAAAGCCGTCAGAACCCATCTCCTCCAACCCCTCCATCGCGGTACGTACTGTCATCAAACCAATCCCAGAAACTGTAGAAGCCATTCTTGACGAGATATTTTGTAGCGCGGAAGTTGAACCAAGGGTCGACTGTTTTCCTGTTAGATTCGGACGGAATTGAGCGAAGACGGAGGTAGCAGACATTCGTGTATTATGCTCTCGAATCCTATCGGCAATTGGTAAGTTAAAGGGTAAACGGTGAACGGACAGCGAGCACTAACTGATGACCGAGAATAGACGACTGGAGACGGCCGCAATGGCAATTGTGATGAGAATTGTTGCTTTTAATAAGGACCGAACTGTCCGCATAGAATCATCTTGCAGAAAAGCCTTTAACATTGCGAAGGTTCAAAGAGGTGTTCGAAATCACCATCCACAAGAGCCAAACGAAGGTAAAGTGGTTGCCAGGAACGCAATCACCAAAAGGACACTCTGGTGCTCTAACCACTTTACACTAGGCCGAAAAAGGTCTTAGCAAAGGAACCACTAAGGGCGGCCTTGGCAAAGCGGCCTATCGATAAGCACAGCTTGTACATACAGTTGTCTTCCTCCGCCCAAAGACCTTCACACCATTTCATCCATCACCGCACAAAATGGCCGCTCAACCACAACTCACTACGGAATACCTCCAAGAACTCAACAACAACACAGAACTCACAAGCTCCGAGCTTGTCGACAGGTTGTCGGATCTCGAAGCGCAAGCCAACGTACTGCAACTGTCTCCAGAGAACATTGAGCTACTCGCCAGCTACTATGGATCTTACTTGTTTGCACTCTTCTTGGACGGGGATTTGTAAGTTCTGGGGCTGAAGTTTGTCGTTTGAAGTATACTGGGAGCTGACGTCTGGATTCTCAGAAATGAGGCGAGGTTCCTCCATCAACGATTCCCGGAAGGGCTGTCAAACTCCGGTCCAATCCTACGTTCCGTCGAAGATCTCCTCCGCTCCCTATACACCAAACAATACTCGGATATCTACCGCCTTCTGACACACACTCAATGGACGCAAACTGTCGCTCCCTTGGCACAGAGATTCCGGGAGAGGTTCTCTACCAAGACCTATCAGCTTGTTTCGAAAACGTTCGTCACCATCACACCAGAATCAGCAGCCCATTATCTGGGACTCGAGGGTAGTAATGAGGAGGTCATCGAGTCGTTGGTCGGAAAGGGTTGGACATGGGATGCGGAAGCGGGAGTGTTGAAGCCAAAGAAACCAGAGGCTAGCGAAACGGAGGCTGCCACATTCAGAACCAGTGCGAGCTCGGATGTCAGGCTTGGGGAACTGGTGGAGTTGATTGCACATTTGACCCAGTCGTGATCGTTCCGTCTATTGCAGAGTTTAAGATAGCAAACTTTTCGAGCTGCGTGTAGCGACTTTTGAGTTTTATGGCATGTGAGGAGGATAGAGGAAGTATACATGGCAGCGTCGAATGTGTGGGGAGGAGTTCTGTATAGTAGATACCTAGCACTATTTTGCTGATATCATGTTGATGCAACATTTTATGTCGGTCCGTGGTTGAGAAGAGTGCTAAATTTCTGCAATGGGTGTGGATTTGAGGTCAAGAGCATCTATAGCATCGCTTGAACTTATATTATCTGGTTTATCAGGCTTGAGACAAAACAATATCAATTTCGCTCTCTGTCAACATTCGCGAGATTCTACAATTCCGATCCCATTTCCCATGTGGCTTTGACGCTGGGCGAATCACCCCTCGGGCGTCTTGGCAACTCCTCTTTGGACTGGAGGGCCAAGAATCGCTCACCCTCCTGGATTCTATCCGTCACCGACTATTTCATCAGTACAGCTGCCTTCCGATCTAAACCAATCCTCCCCGTCAAATCCCTCGCCCTGCCGTGGTGCTCGTCTCGACAATGCCATCGCAGTTTCTAGGAATCTATACGGCAGTATACCCTTATGCACCGCAGAACGATTTGGAGCTTGCTCTAGAGGAGGGTGATCTCCTTTATGTGCTTGAGAAGTCGACCGAGGACGATTGGTGGAAGGCACGCAAGAAGGCAGCATCGCCGGATCAAGATGAGCCCGAGGGACTCATCCCAAACAACTATGTGAAGGAGGTACGTTGAGAATCCCCTTCTTTTTTTGGTCGCGCTGTCGAGTTCCCCTGAGATCAGCGGGGTCCATCACCAATCTTGCGGATTTGTTGGTGTCGCGACATCTGCAACTTGCTGGGAGATGAAGATGATGCTAACCGGGATGATGACAACCAGGCCACACCTGTCGGACGGTACAAGGCCCTCTACGATTACACTCGACAAACGGAGGAGGAAGTTTCATTCACAGAAGACGCAGTGTTGGACGTCTATGATACTTCCGATGAGAATTGGACACTGGTCGGGTATAAGGGGGAATACGGTTTCGCTCCTTCCAACTACATCGAGGCAGTCAGCGGAGGACAAGCGCCGGCTACATCGGAGCCAGCACGCAAATCGCCTCCTCCTCCATCTCCTCCGGCTGAATCAGAGAAGCCTCAATCGAGACCTGTGGGACACACGCCATCCCATTCCGTCGACGAGAGTGAGGCTCCTCCACCAACACCACCTCGCCCAACCCCATCTGCGCCTATTTCCGCAAGACCGAACACCAACGCCCTGAATGCCGCTATCCAAGCGAGACGGCCACGGTCACCAGACGCAGAATCGGCTCGCGAACGTTCACCACCTCGTCAAGAACGTCCACAGGAACGTCCACAGGAACGTCCGGCTCCCCCAAGACAGCAAGCTGCGCCGCTGAGGCAGAAGGTCAGCTTCGCTTCACACCACGACTCTGACGACGAATCCGATGATGATGGACCGACACTGCCATACCGCCCACCTCCATCAATCGACAGAAGCAAGAAGCAGCGCCCAGCTTACCACGATGACATGCCAGACTCACCGACAGTGATTCCAGTTGGATACAGGACATGGCCGGTCATGGAGTTGCTTGGAAAGAAGAAGCATGCGGCGGTCTTGGGCTTGGGCCCTGGTCGGATTATTCTTGTGCCCGACAAGTCGTCAAATCCAAAGATGGAATGGGTGGTGGAGAATATGGTCAACTACTCGCTGGAAGGAAAGCACGTCTTCATTGACGTTCACAAGCCAACAAGAGCAATGGATCTGCACGCTGGTTCTAAGGATGTAGCGGAGGAGATTTTCCAGGCTCTCGGCGAATTGAAGGGTGCATCCAAGGGAGAGGGTTTGAGGGAGATTATGGCAGCCGCTGATCAAGGAAGCAAGCGCAAGGAGGGCACGATTCTGTGGGACTTTGCTGCTTCCGAGAAGGGTGAACTTTCCGTTACTGCTGGTGACACGGTTGAGATTTTGGATGATACCGAGCCGGAATGGTGGTTGGTCCGCAGAATTGTGAACGGATTGAAGGGAGCAGTCCCAAGTGCATATGTTGAAAGGGGTAGAGTTGATGTTCCTCAGAAGAACCGGTCACGACACTCTAGGGGAGACTCGATGAACCCACCGGCCAGGACTTCTAGCCTTGCTGCTGATGGAGGACGACGACATGAGCGGGGTGGCAGCAGTGCTAGCAACGAAAGAGGACCACAGACACCATCAAAGCCAAGTAAGTCAATCGCTGTCCTTCAATATCTCGTTAGGTCGCTAATGAATTTCAAGAGCCCGATCTCGCCAAAGTTCGCACCTGGACCGACCGCACTGGGACCTTTAAGGTGGAAGCCCAGTTTGTTGGCGTCCGAGAGAACAAGATTCAGCTTCACAAGTTGAATGGTGTCAAGATTGCCGTGCCAATCTCAAAGATGTCGCTAGAAGATATAGAGTATGTGGAGAGAGCAACCGGGTTGTCATTCGATGAGGATAAGCCGCTTTCTGCCATTAAGAAAAACAGGCCACCACCTGCTCAGCTTCAACAGCAAAGCTACACTCGTCCTTCGCCGCCTCTCCAGCAGACACCTCGTGTTGGCATCACCATTGATAGATCCAATGGAAGCGCTCCACGAAAGGATTACGATTGGTTCGACTTTTTCCTCTCTTGTGGAGTTGAGGTGCAAACCTGCCAGAGATATGCCTTGAGCTTCGAGAAGGACAGCATAGATGAGTCAATCCTGCCAGACATTACCGCACCTGTGCTGCGAACGCTTGGCTTGAAGGAGGGAGATATCATCCGTGTTATGAAGCATTTGGACGCCAAGTACAACAGAACTGGAAATATGCCTGGAGAAGGGGAGGCTCCTGGAGCATCCGCTGGTCTTTTCTCTGGATCCGGAGGAACGCTCAAGAACAACACGACCAGGGGTAGACCACAACCAGCTGTCCAGTCTCCCGGCAGTGTCGATCCAGACGTTTTGAAGAAGAATCTGGAAAACTTGGGAGGCAACTCTCCAGGGCCACAGGTGCCAGAGAAGCCCGTTGAGAATGGGTTCGACGACAACGCCTGGGAAAACAAGCCTGCCCGGAACCAACAGCCAGCATCCCAGCCTGCTGTCGCCTCACCGGCTCCTCAACCCGTTAGCAACAACACCTTGCTCGAGTTGTCAGCATTGAGTGCACCATTGCAGCCAGTCATTGCCCATAAGACTGCCCAGCCTCTTGAACCACAGCAGACTGCTTCTTCGTTCCAACGTCCTGCTCCACCACAACAGGCACAGAGTGGAATTTCCCTTATCCCACCACCGCCACAAAGACCATTGTCTGCACCACAGAACTTCCAGGACACTGGGTTGGGTGTAGCGTCACCCCTGGCTCCCCAGCTTACCGGTCAACCTACCGCTAGATCTGTTGCTCCTCCTGGCCAGATGTCGTTGAATGAGATTAGCACCCAGATGCAGATACTCAAGATTCAACAACAGCAGCAGCAACAGCAAATCGAAGCACAGGCGCTCGCTACTGCTAGGGCTCAAGCGGAGGCACAACAGGCGAGAGCACAGGCGCAGGCCAGGGCCGAGGTTGAAGCGCAGGCTAAGGCTGAGGCAGAAGCCAGAGCCAGAGCGCAGTCCCAGATGATGCCACAGCCCACTGGATACGGAATGATGCCTCAACCAACCGGCTTCGTTACCCCAGGCGCACAATTCATTGTTGCTCAACCTACCGGTTTCCAGATTCCGATGATTACTGGCGCACCTCAGCAAGTGCCGCTCAACACTGTTTTGCCTGCGCCATTGGTGCCCCAGCAGACCTCGTTCCGCAATACCATGCAACCTATGCAGCCAATGCATACAGGAATGCAAGCTATGCAACCAATGCACACTGGATTGCAGCCTGGTGGGATGCAACCACTGGTCCCACAGCCGACTGGCCCACCTCCACCAATTCGCTTTGGTGTATCTCCAGATGCGCAACGTCTCGTTCCACAGCCAACGGGAAGAGCAACTCTTTCCAAAGCCAGTAAGTTCACACCAATCTTCTCTTTGATACGGTTACTAACATATCCTCAGCCCCCGACAACCCATTCGGATTCTAAGCACTGCAGTCTATCATACTCCCCCCACGATGGATTGGCCTCTTCTTGTACTCCTTCACTTGACCTGTTCATATTTCGCTGTATAGCACCTTTCATGCCATGCCCGGACCTTGTGTTTCTTATGTTTACTTTTGCATTGCGTTTGCTCTATAATCCGCTCTCTTTTCTCTCTCATTTGTCTCTATAGGCCGTTGTCGTCGGTCGATTCTTAGTCGGCTAAACGCCACCACAATCTCCTTCTTTTTCCGATTCTTTCGATTTTCTAATGGTCACAGCGACTTGATGCTTTCGAGCGATACTTTCTTGTTTCAATGGTGTAGATTTCCATCACCGATTTGTGTTTCTTTTATTGTGGTGAGCTTTTGTGTTGAAGTTGGTTTGTTCGAAAAAGAGCGTTCATGTTGAGATACTTGCATGTGGATGAAGATATGGGGTCGGAACGGTATTGGAAGCGCAAGTGATCGCACAGAGGACCGAGGAAAGATGAAGGACATCTCTTGCTTTAACAGGACTACCTAGAATTCGTACAGATCCCTGTATACTCTTTTAGTGTTTGCTTTTCCCTTAAGTACTTGTTATTCTCTAATAATTGTATTTTCGTTTAAAACTGTAGCATATCGTTGTCTGCTTTCCTATTGTAGTAAATACCAAACGGAGTGAGCAATGAGCATACGCGCCGAGTGGGTCTACTGGATGTCATGATGGGGTCTAGAACTCGGCAACTGAGACACAGCGACAATCTAGCCGAATTAGTCAATTTTCTAGAAGCTTGGGCTGCCAGGGCACCCCACTTGTGTGTGCCCCGCAGTATAGCATTCTGCTTGGTGACGACCATAATTGACTTTTATTCGCATTAAAGTGATAGTTAGACTGATCGTCTAGGGGTTCTAGTCTGGAGGGCATGTGTACTTCCCTGTAATTATTGATAACGGAAGCGGCCGGATTTCGTTTGCCTCCATCGACCATCATTCATAATAGACTGGACGTCCTTCCTTCTCGGTCAACACCCCTCGTTGTATTTCATCCCGGCAACCATTCGATTGCAACCGCTCCTACCCGCTGACTTTTTCTTCTGTCTCGCCTGAAACAACATCTTGTGGGTTCGCTACCTTTCACTTCCGACGCTCTCGCGACCTTATCACACCATCCAGTCCCTGGATTACTGACATCTTTAGGGCGGCCCGCTTCTACGTCCGTCAAAAAACTGCCCATCAGCCTTATTTGAGTCGACCATCCAATGCCTCTATCCGAACGCCATCCGTACGCCGACGACGACGAGGTTGACGACTTTTCGGAGCCAGAATCGAACGATGAGGGCCTCGATGAGCTTCACCAGTCAGACGATCAAGAGGAAGATACCAGCAATGCTGAGAAGCAACAGCCTGGAGAGGAGAGGAGGTCCGCCTACTACGGCTACAAGCAAGACAGATCCCTGAAGCATGCTGATGCAAAGGCATACTACCAACATTCGACATACCGCGATCAGCTCCACGCTCCAGGCTCCGGAGGTGTCAACTCTCCCTCGCTCAAGGCTGGCCACCACGGAGGCCCCCTCTCGCGAACTGCTAGCGTGAGGTCCTTCAGCAGCATGCAACCGATGAACCACACGCCACAACACAGAACAACGGCACCAATTGGACTCGCCAGCTGGGACAAGCCTCCTCACGCACTTGACGTCCAGGGTTCTGCTCAGTTGGACCAGTTTGACCCTCATTTTGGGGCTCAAAAGTTGGCGGGACAGGAGGAGCCTGGAAACTATGCTCAACGTAAGTCGTTCCACTCATGTTTTGATTGTACTCCGCGCTGCTATAAAGCGGATGGTCTCAACTACTGTGAAGGAGAGATATCGGCGACCCTGATGCTCTAACCATTGCCTTTGTATACCCCTGTTCCAGCGCTAATAGATGGATTCTGTAGATGACCAGGCATTGTCGGAAGAGTTGTCCGCCATCTACACCAACGTTCAGAAAGTATTGGACCTTCGACACAAGTACATGCGACTCTCGCTTCAAGGGCAGACCGACAACCCGAAAGACGATCCATCGTGGAAGATTTACCCAAAGCCACCACCACCAACATGGGTCGAAGCAGGCACAGAGCCGATGACCGACAGTCAGATCCTTACCAGGCAACACGAAGCGAGAGAAGCGTCTAAGAAGCTCGGGCAGAATGTTGGCTGGGACTTTAATATGGACGAGGTCGAGATTCCGGGACCCGACGAGTACTATTATGAGTTGGATCCACATGGTGTCTACCAAGTCTATGAGAGTAAGACGGGTAAGGCTTTCGCTTCCGAGGCTTTGGAGACGAGAGGCTAATGTGGCACAGCATACAAGAATAATCTTCCCATTATTACTGTTCCTACAATCAAGGACTATTATATCGATCTCGACATTATATCGGATGTTTCTTGTGATGGACCAAGCAAGAGTTTTGCGTTCAAGAGACTAAAGTATCTTGAGTCTCAGTTCAACCTCTACATCCTGTTGAATGAGGACCAAGAGATGGCTGATTCAAAGGTAACATTTCGGTTTGACGTTATCGAGAGGCTTCTAACCGGGAATAGAGAGTGCCACATCGTGATTTCTACAACGTCAGAAAAGTAGATACTCACGTTCACCACTCGGCTTGTATGAATCAGAAACATTTGCTCCGCTTCATTAAGAGCAAGATACGGAAGTCGCCAGATGTATGGAATAGGTTTGCGTTTGGAGCTATGTTAACGTTATTAGGAAACTGTCTTGTTTAGAGATGGCCAGTTGCTGACACTGGCCGAGGTTTTCGAAAGTATTAAGCTTACTGCGTACGACCTCAGTATCGACACGCTGGATATGCACGTAAGTCGCTGTGAAGCTATTCAAAGAGGGGTTGCTAACAACCGATTAGGCTCATACAGACTCCTTCCACCGTTTCGACAAATTCAACTTAAAATATAACCCAGTCGGGGAATCCCGTCTGAGAACCATCTTTTTAAAGACCGACAACTATATCAAGGGACGCTATTTGGCTGAGATTACTCGCGAGGTTATTTCCGATTTGGAGGCTAGCAAGTACCAGATGGCAGAATACCGAATCTCGATCTACGGCCGCTCCGAGGATGAATGGGACAAGCTGGCTGCTTGGGTCGTAGACAACAAACTTTTCTCTCACAACGTTAGATGGCTCATTCAAGTGCCACGCTTATACGACATTTACAAGCGCGAAGGATCAATCAGCAACTTCCAGGAGATTCTCGTCAAAATCTTCAAGCCGCTCTTTGAGGTCACCAAAGACCCATCGTCTCACCCCAAGTTGCACATCTTCCTTCAGCGTGTCATTGGCTTTGACAGTGTCGACGATGAGAGTAAGGTTGAGCGAAGAATCTACAAGAAGTTCCCTATCCCTAGCGAGTGGAACACCAAGCAGAACCCGCCATACAGTTACTGGATCTATCATCTGTTCGCCAACATGACGTCTTTGAACGTCTGGAGAAAGCAGAGGGGCTTCAACACGTTTGTTCTCAGGCCACATTGTGGTGAGGCTGGTGATACCGACCATTTGGCCGCTGCAGTTCTCTGCTGTCACTCCATCTCTCACGGTATCTTGCTCCGCAAGGTGCCCTTCTTGCAATACATCTTCTACCTCGACCAGATTGGAATCGCCATGTCCCCGCTCTCCAACAATGCCCTCTTCCTTGCGTACGAAAAGAATCCGTTCCTAGGCTATTTCAAAAGAGGCATGAATGTATCTCTATCCACCGACGATCCTTTGCAGTTCGCCTTCACCAAGGAGCCCTTGATTGAGGAGTACTCGGTAGCTGCACAGATCTACAAGTTGACAGCTGTGGACATGTGTGAACTGGCACGAAACAGTGTTTTGCAGTCCGGTTTTGAAGCCGCCGTAAAGGCCCGCTGGTTGGGCCATGATTTCCAAAAGCCGGGAGTAGAGGGAAACAGCATGGATAAGACGAATGTCCCCAACACTCGCATCCATTACCGCTACAACACGTTGCAATACGAACTTGCAATGTGAGTTTACTTCCATTCCTTATTCAAAGAAGATTGGTACTAACTTTTTCCCAGGATTCAAAAGTACGCCAATCCCTCCGCCTCCAGTCAACCCGTCCCAGAGCCAACCTACACAACTACGACCTTTTCTCCACCACTCACCTTTGGCTCCATGAACCCTCAGCGAGGCACCTCTCGCGCCAGCAGCGTTGTTGCCTTCCCCTCTACTCCATACGTAACCCGTCCACAGTCCGGTGTCTCCCTCTCCGCCGGTGGCGAGCATAAAGTTTCCGACTCAATTCCCACCAACTTTACCCACCCTGTCGACAACGATACTCCTGTCTCCGCTGGTGTTGACTCCCCAGCCGCTGGCAGCAACTGGGAGATGAACCTTGGCAGTGAACCACCTCGGTACTGGCCAGGAGCCTTGCACAACATTGTACGCAAGAACACCATCGATCAGTATGAGCACGTTACTCGCGAGGATGCGTTGGAGGTTCTGGCAGACGAGAATTCCGTCAAAGCCGAGAAGCCGGGAACACCCTCAAACCAGGCAAAGAATTAGTATTCTTGTCGAGAAGGAACCATCAGTCACTTGGACTTGAGGAGTGAGATTCCAAAGAAGCGGTATCCGAGGAGGAGAAGAACGGTGATTTTTCCTTGAAGGATAATGAGGATTGCATTTTCTTATCTACGTTCTTGTTATGTGGGAAGTCTAGCGGTTGTCAACTTTTGCAAGTTACGAAAGTAGTTGTAGGGGACTTTTTTAGAAAGTTTGCATTTTAGGACGGTGTTGTTGTTGTTGTTGCTGTCGTTGTTTGATGATTATTGGGGGCTTTTTTTCGTTGGCTTATTACGGATTCTTGCTATGAGTGTGGATGCTGGAGTTATGGATTGCATTGTTGTGTGTAGTGTTGGTAGAGGCAGGTTACGATGTGGATGGTAGCCAGGTACTTTGTCTTGGGCAGTGGTAGCTCGCTGAATGTATGCACTTGCTGTTTTCATCATGTCTGTCTGTTGTTTCTGCTTAGTGTGCGGATTACTATTTCCTTGGGAGGTGTTCGATTCGTAGTTCCAGAGTCAGTACAACGTGAAGTGGCCTCATTGTGCCCATGTTCGTAGTAAGAAGTTAAGTACTTGTTGTGATGATATCCGTGTAGTAGGTTTCACCAAGTCCTTCCTCAGGATAGTCTCGTTCCAGGGTGCTCGTATACTCTTCCAATGGATGCTCCTCAGTAAGAATCGTATGGTCTGTTGGAAAAACAAGTGATATGTCTGCTCGTTCAGCCGAATTGCCGTACGTGTTCCTGATAGATCTAGACTTGGACTTGATACGTACTTGTTTGAATAAAACAGAGCAAGGCTCGTATATCTCTGATGTTCAATTGGGCTAGCGACTTTCTTACTATTGATACGAGCAAGCCGCTAGTTACAGATCGTTCTTCTTCTACGCTTTGGATATCACTCAAGTACTTCCCCGTGAATCTGGTATCGTCCTTGGCCTTGCGGCTCTTGAGTTCCCAGGTCTGAATCAATTCTGCAAATCTGAGCTGAGCTGCATGCTGGATAAGTACTTTTGTATGTACTTTTCTGGAAGTTGTGAAAGATGAAGAAGTATTTGCCGTATGTTTTCTTGTGCTGAATGTGCTCGTACCTTTTTTTCTCGCAGTCACCACGTGCACATTGCTTAAGTAACTGTAGACTGGATCGATCTCGTGCCGGAAGGGCATGCCACGGTGTCGATAATGGAAGGTACTCGTATAGGGTTTGCCATCTTGTTGCGGCTACAAACCCATATCATGGTGCCAGTTATAATGTGACTTCTTCGTTTCTTATCGGTAGCATGTCTTGTCAAGAGATTCACAAGATACTTCGTACTGCACCGAAGACTCCAGTGACAACTTGGATAGAAACGTTTACCTTCTTCCAGTATTCTCTCTCTTACTGAGCTCGTACATTTTCGCTAGTAAATATTGTCGTGCGTTGCAACTGATCTCCACTGAACGAGCGTGAGGTTTCTTTGTATTCTGTTTCGGCTGGATCCCAAGAAGTATCTGTATACGTACAAGATGATCAACTGGCCGGAATGTGATTTAAAAACTCGTGGCGAGGCATGATATCATCTAGTTGGAAATTGTTGCTCGTATGGGTGCAAGCGTGGAGCATGTGCAATTGTTAATGTGCTCGTAGCGGCGGAAGAATCTTTGGGAGTTTTGCTTCATGTCGTACGTTGGTGTCGAACTCTTGCAACCTGTTGTAGTTCATATGTCCGGAAGTGATAAATGGATCCAGTAATATCTTCATCGTGGGCGAAGATGTACAATGTTGGTCCTGGGGAGCCGAAAGTTTGGATACGTTATGCGTGTCCTGTCGAAGCCGGCCCGAGGAAACGTGTCTCTTTTCGAGCGACTCTGTTGGTTGTACATGTTCGTGAGCATTGAAATACCTTCCCATTCGCTATCAGCTTGTATATTCTGTTCATTAAGGATCCTGAACTTGTATCTTCGATCACGGTTGGAAGAATCATGCATCGTGAAACGTCTGTTCTTTGATGGATCTTGAGAGATTGTAGACCATCCCCTTTGCATGCTTTGTGGCTTTCTCGTACTCCATTCTGACTTCATGTATTCATATGATGCGATCTGGGAATCTGTGGCCGGAAATGATCGAATGCATTCTGCTGTACGAGCTGCGAGTGTAATCCCACGTTCATTTGGAGATATCGATCTCTTCAATAACACGCTACTCGTGTTGTAATATAGTATCTTGGTCTTTCAATGCGCTCGTAGATGCTTCACGCTTATTGGTTGTTAGTTCTGGCCCCGAGTCGTACCTCCTGCTTTATATATAGCCCAGAAACACGGAAGAGAATTGTTCATTAAGTGTGCATGTGATCGTCCCCTTTGTGCTTTTCTCGTATCTTCGTACTTCATAGTGGATGGGTATTGATCTCTGACTTTCTCGTGTAATAGTCCTTGAATGGCAATCCGTGAGTGCCATTTCGTGAAAAGACGCAACTTGCAGGGTATAAGATTGATATGGAAAACATAACCATACGAGTGGTCGACTTGTGGGCGGATAACACTCAAGTCTATTCGTACAAGCTCGTTCCCACTGGCAGAGTTCTTGTTTGACAGCTTCTGTATGTAAATGTATTCGTAGGTGCTCGTTCAGAAAGTTCTTGCAAGCTTGGTTGTTGTTGGATATCGATCCGGCAGCCTGTAGGCGTTCCACGGCAAGGCCGTACCGAGTGGCACCTTCGTGGTCCTTCCATGGTCGGGGGTTGACGCCA